>NW_024121510.1:2262798-2511426 GCF_016745375.1 Pimephales promelas | reverse complement strand
AAAACGACAGTGTTACCCCTTACGTTTTTTTTTTTTGGGCGAAAAATTAAGTATCCCCAATCTTCTCAAAACTCTGGATTTCTGATAGAGGGCCATGAGACTTAGACCTGAGTGCAAAAATGGAGGCTCTAGACCCTTCCAGAGCTGAGATATCGAAACTCAAAATTTCGACCAGAAAAAAAAACGACAGTGTTACCCCTTACGTTTTTTTTTTTTTGGGCGAAAAATTAAGTATCCCCAATCTTCTCAAAACTCTGGATTCTGATAGAGGGCCATGAGACTTAGACCTGAGTGCAAAAATGGAGGCTCTAGACCCTTCCAGAGCTGAGATATCGAAACTCAAAATTTCGACCAGAAAAAAAAAACGACAGTGTTACCCCTTACGTTTTTTTTTTTGGGGCGAAATTAAGTATCCCCAATCTTCTCAAAACTCTGGATTCTGATAGAGGGCCATGAGACTTAGACCTGAGTGCAAAAATGGAGGCTTAGACCCTTCCAGAGCTGAGATATCGAAACTCAAAATTTCGACCAGAAAAAAAAAAACGACAGTGTTACCCTTACGTTTTTTTTTTTGGGCGAAAAAATTAAGTATCCCAATCTTCTCAAACTCTGGATTCTGATAGAGGGCCATGAGACTTAGACCTGAGTGCAAAAATGGAGGCTCTAGACCCTTCCAGAGCTGAGATATCGAAACTCAAAATTTCGACCAGAAAAAAAAAACGACAGTGTTACCCCTTACGTTTTTTTTTTTGGGCGAAAAATTAAGTATCCCCAATCTTCTCAAAACTCTGGATTCTGATAGAGGCCATGAGACTTAGACCTGAGTGCAAAAATGGAGGCTCTAGACCCTTCCAGAGCTGAGATATCGAAACTCAAATTTCGACCAAAAAAAAAGACAGTGTTACCCCTTACGTTTTTTTTTTGGGGCGAAAAATTAAGTTTCCCCAATCTTCTCAAAACTCTGGATTCTGATAGAGGGCCATGAGACTTAGACCTGAGTGCAAAAATGGAGGCTCTAGACCCTTCCAGAGCTGAGATATCGAAACTCAAAATTTCGACCAAAAAAAAAAACGACAGTGTTACCCCTTACGTTTTTTTTTTTTGGGCGAAAAATTAAGTATCCCCAATCTTCTCAAAACTCTGGATTCTGATAGAGGGCCATGAGACTTAGACCTGAGTGCAAAAATGGAGGCTCTAGACCCTTCCAGAGCTGAGATATCGAAACTCAAAATTTCGACCAAAAAAAACGACAGTGTTACCCCTTACGTTTTTTTTTTGGGCGAAAAATTAAGTTTCCCCAATCTTCTCAAAACTCTGGATTCTGATAGAGGGCCATGAGACTTAGACCTGAGTGCAAAAATGGAGGCTCTAGACCCTTCCAGAGCTGAGATATCGAAACTCAAAATTTCGACCAGAAAAAAAAACGACAGTGTTACCCCTTACGTTTTTTTTTTGGGGCGAAAAATTAAGTTTCCCAATCTTCCCAAAACTCTGGATTCTGATAGAGGGCCATGAGACTTAGACCTGAGTGCAAAAATGGAGGCTCTAGACCCTTCCAGAGCTGAGATATCGAAACTCAAAATTTCGACCAGAAAAAAAAACGACAGTGTTACCCCTTACGTTTTTTTTTTGGGGCGAAAAATTAAGTTTCCCCAATCTTCTCAAAACTCTGGATTCTGATAGAGGGCCATGAGACTTAGACCTGAGTGCAACAATGGAGGCTCTAGACCCTTCCAGAGCTGAGATATCGAAACTCAAAATTTCGACCAGAAAAAAAAACGACAGTGTTACCCCTTACGTTTTTTTTTTTTGGGCGAAAAATTAAGTTTCCCCAATCTTCCCAAAACTCTGGATTCTGATAGAGGGCCATGAGACTTAGACCTGAGTGCAACAATGGAGGCTCTAGACCCTTCCAGAGCTGAGATATCGAAACTCAAAATTTCGACCAGAAAAAAAAAACGACAGTGTTACCCCTTACGTTTTTTTTTTGGGCGAAAAATTAAGTTTCCCCAATCTTCTCAAAACTCTGGATTCTGATAGAGGGCCATGAGACTTAGACCTGAGTGCAAAAATGGAGGCTCTAGACCCTTCCAGAGCTGAGATATCGAAACTCAAAATTTCGACCAGAAAAAAAAACGACAGTGTTACCCCTTACGTTTTTTTTTTTGGGCGAAAAATTAAGTTTCCCCAATCTTCCCAAAACTCTGGATTCTGATAGAGGGCCATGAGACTTAGACCTGAGTGCAACAATGGAGGCTCTAGACCCTTCCAGAGCTGAGATATCGAAACTCAAAATTTCGACCAGAAAAAAAAAACGACAGTGTTACCCCTTACGTTTTTTTTTTTGGGGCGAAAAATTAAGTTTCCCCAATCTTCTCAAAACTCTGGATTCTGATAGAGGGCCATGAGACTTAGACCTGAGTGCAACAATGGAGGCTCTAGACCCTTCCAGAGCTGAGATATCGAAACTCAAAATTTCGACCAGAAAAAAAACGACAGTGTTACCCCTTACGTTTTTTTTGGGGGCGAAAAATTAAGTTTCCCCAATCTTCTCAAAACTCTGGATTCTGATAGAGGGCCATGAGACTTAGACCTGAGTGCAAAAATGGAGGCTCTAGACCCTTCCAGAGCTGAGATATCGAAACTCAAAATTTCGACCAGAAAAAAAAACGACAGTGTTACCCCTTACGTTTTTTTTTGGGGCGAAAAATTAAGTTTCCCCAATCTTCCCAAAACTCTGGATTCTGATAGAGGGCCATGAGACTTAGACCTGAGTGCAAAAATGGAGGCTCTAGACCCTTCCAGAGCTGAGATATCGAAACTCAAAATTTCGACCAGAAAAAAAACGACAGTGTTACCCCTTACGTTTTTTTTTTGGGCGAAAAATTAAGTTTCCCCAATCTTCTCAAAACTCTGGATTCTGATAGAGGGCCATGAGACTTAGACCTGAGTGCAAAAATGGAGGCTCTAGACCCTTCCAGAGCTGAGATATCGAAACTCAAAATTTCGACCAGAAAAAAAAACGACAGTGTTACCCCTTACGTTTTTTTTTTTGGGCGAAAAATTAAGTTTCCCAATCTTCTCAAAACTCTGGATTCTGATAGAGGGCCATGAGACTTAGACCTGAGTGCAAAAATGGAGGCTCTAGACCCTTCCAGAGCTGAGATATCGAAACTCAAAATTTCGACCAGAAAAAAAAAACGACAGTGTTACCCCTTACGTTTTTTTTTTTTTGGGCGAAAAATTAAGTTTCCCCAATCTTCTCAAAACTCTGGATTCTGATAGAGGGCCATGAGACTTAGACCTGAGTGCAAAAATGGAGGCTCTAGACCCTTCCAGAGCTGAGATATCGAAACTCAAAATTTCGACCAGAAAAAAAAACGACAGTGTTACCCCTTACGTTTTTTTTTTGGGGCGAAAAATTAAGTTTCCCCAATCTTCTCAAAACTCTGGATTCTGATAGAGGGCCATGAGACTTAGACCTGAGTGCAAAAATGGAGGCTCTAGACCCTTCCAGAGCTGAGATATCGAAACTCAAAATTTCGACCAGAAAAAAAAACGACAGTGTTACCCCTTACGTTTTTTTTTTGGGCGAAAAATTAAGTTTCCCCAATCTTCCCAAAACTCTGGATTCTGATAGAGGGCCATGAGACTTAGACCTGAGTGCAAAAATGGAGGCTCTAGACCCTTCCAGAGCTGAGATATCGAAACTCAAAATTTCGACCAGAAAAAAAAACGACAGTGTTACCCCTTACGTTTTTTTTTTTGGGGCGAAAAATTAAGTTTCCCCAATCTTCTCAAAACTCTGGATTCTGATAGAGGGCCATGAGACTTAGACCTGAGTGCAAAAATGGAGGCTCTAGACCCTTCCAGAGCTGAGATATCGAAACTCAAAATTTCGACCAGAAAAAAAAACGACAGTGTTACCCCTTACGTTTTTTTTTGGGGGCGAAAAATTAAGTTTCCCCAATCTTCTCAAAACTCTGGATTCTGATAGAGGGCCATGAGACTTAGACCTGAGTGCAAAAATGGAGGCTCTAGACCCTTCCAGAGCTGAGATATCGAAACTCAAAATTTCGACCAGAAAAAAAAAACGACAGTGTTACCCCTTACGTTTTTTTTTTGGGCGAAAAATTAAGTTTCCCCAATCTTCTCAAAACTCTGGATTCTGATAGAGGGCCATGAGACTTAGACCTGAGTGCAAAAATGGAGGCTTTAGACCCTTCCAGAGCTGAGATATCGAAACTCAAAATTTCGACCAGAAAAAAAAACGACAGTGTTACCCCTTACGTTTTTTTTTTTTGGGGCGAAAAATTAAGTTTCCCCAATCTTCTCAAAACTCTGGATTCTGATAGAGGGCCATGAGACTTAGACCTGAGTGCAAAAATGGAGGCTCTAGACCCTTCCAGAGCTGAGATATCGAAACTCAAAATTTCGACCAGAAAAAAAAACGACAGTGTTACCCCTTACGTTTTTTTTTTTGGGCGAAAAATTAAGTTTCCCCAATCTTCTCAAAACTCTGGATTCTGATAGAGGGCCATGAGACTTAGACCTGAGTGCAAAAATGGAGGCTTTAGACCCTTCCAGAGCTGAGATATCGAAACTCAAAATTTCGACCAGAAAAAAAAACGACAGTGTTACCCCTTACGTTTTTTTTTTGGGCGAAAAATTAAGTTTCCCCAATCTTCTCAAAACTCTGGATTCTGATAGAGGGCCATGAGACTTAGACCTGAGTGCAACAATGGAGGCTCTAGACCCTTCCAGAGCTGAGATATCGAAACTCAAAATTTCGACCAGAAAAAAAAACGACAGTGTTACCCCTTACGTTTTTTTTTTTGGGCGAAAAATTAAGTTTCCCCAATCTTCTCAAAACTCTGGATTCTGATAGAGGGCCATGAGACTTAGACCTGAGTGCAAAAATGGAGGCTCTAGACCCTTCCAGAGCTGAGATATCGAAACTCAAAATTTCGACCAGAAAAAAAAACGACAGTGTTACCCCTTACGTTTTTTTTTTGGGGCGAAAAATTAAGTTTCCCCAATCTTCTCAAAACTCTGGATTCTGATAGAGGGCCATGAGACTTAGACCTGAGTGCAACAATGGAGGCTCTAGACCCTTCCAGAGCTGAGATATCGAAACTCAAAATTTCGACCAGAAAAAAAAAACGACAGTGTTACCCCTTACGTTTTTTTTTTTTGGGCGAAAAATTAAGTTTCCCCAATCTTCTCAAAACTCTGGATTCTGATAGAGGGCCATGAGACTTAGACCTGAGTGCAAAAATGGAGGCTCTAGACCCTTCCAGAGCTGAGATATCGAAACTCAAAATTTCGACCAGAAAAAAAAAACGACAGTGTTACCCCTTACGTTTTTTTTTTGGGGCGAAAAATTAAGTTTCCCCAATCTTCTCAAAACTCTGGATTCTGATAGAGGGCCATGAGACTTAGACCTGAGTGCAAAAATGGAGGCTCTAGACCCTTCCAGAGCTGAGATATCGAAACTCAAAATTTCGACCAGAAAAAAAAACGACAGTGTTACCCCTTACGTTTTTTTTTTGGGGCGAAAAATTAAGTTTCCCCAATCTTCTCAAAACTCTGGATTCTGATAGAGGGCCATGAGACTTAGACCTGAGTGCAAAAATGGAGGCTCTAGACCCTTCCAGAGCTGAGATATCGAAACTCAAAATTTCGACCAGAAAAAAAAAACGACAGTGTTACCCCTTACGTTTTTTTTTTTTGGGCGAAAAATTAAGTTTCCCCAATCTTCTCAAAACTCTGGATTCTGATAGAGGGCCATGAGACTTAGACCTGAGTGCAAAAATGGAGGCTCTAGACCCTTCCAGAGCTGAGATATCGAAACTCAAAATTTCGACCAGAAAAAAAAACGACAGTGTTACCCCTTACGTTTTTTTTTTTTGGGGCGAAAAATTAAGTTTCCCCAATCTTCTCAAAACTCTGGATTCTGATAGAGGGCCATGAGACTTAGACCTGAGTGCAAAAATGGAGGCTCTAGACCCTTCCAGAGCTGAGATATCGAAACTCAAAATTTCGACCAGAAAAAAAAACGACAGTGTTACCCCTTACGTTTTTTTTTTTGGGCGAAAAATTAAGTTTCCCCAATCTTCTCAAAACTCTGGATTCTGATAGAGGGCCATGAGACTTAGACCTGAGTGCAACAATGGAGGCTCTAGACCCTTCCAGAGCTGAGATATCGAAACTCAAAATTTCGACCAGAAAAAAAAACGACAGTGTTACCCCTTACGTTTTTTTTTTTGGGGCGAAAAATTAAGTTTCCCCAATCTTCTCAAAACTCTGGATTCTGATAGAGGGCCATGAGACTTAGACCTGAGTGCAAAAATGGAGGCTCTAGACCCTTCCAGAGCTGAGATATCGAAACTCAAAATTTCGACCAGAAAAAAAAACGACAGTGTTACCCCTTACGTTTTTTTTTTGGGCGAAAAATTAAGTTTCCCCAATCTTCTCAAAACTCTGGATTCTGATAGAGGGCCATGAGACTTAGACCTGAGTGCAAAAATGGAGGCTCTAGACCCTTCCAGAGCTGAGATATCGAAACTCAAAATTTCGACCAGAAAAAAAAACGACAGTGTTACCCCTTACGTTTTTTTTTTGGGGCGAAAAATTAAGTTTCCCCAATCTTCTCAAAACTCTGGATTTTGATAGAGGGCCATGAGACTTAGACCTGAGTGCAAAAATGGAGGCTCTAGACCCTTCCAGAGCTGAGATATCGAAACTCAAAATTTCGACCAGAAAAAAAAAACGACAGTGTTACCCCTTACGTTTTTTTTTTGGGCGAAAAATTAAGTTTCCCCAATCTTCTCAAAACTCTGGATTCTGATAGAGGGCCATGAGACTTAGACCTGAGTGCAAAAATGGAGGCTCTAGACCCTTCCAGAGCTGAGATATCGAAACTCAAAATTTCGACCAGAAAAAAAAACGACAGTGTTACCCCTTACGTTTTTTTTTTTTGGGCGAAAAATTAAGTTTCCCCAATCTTCTCAAAACTCTGGATTCTGATAGAGGGCCATGAGACTTAGACCTGAGTGCAAAAATGGAGGCTCTAGACCCTTCCAGAGCTGAGATATCGAAACTCAAAATTTCGACCAGAAAAAAAAACGACAGTGTTACCCCTTACGTTTTTTTTTTGGGCGAAAAATTAAGTTTCCCCAATCTTCTCAAAACTCTGGATTCTGATAGAGGGCCATGAGACTTAGACCTGAGTGCAAAAATGGAGGCTCTAGACCCTTCCAGAGCTGAGATATCGAAACTCAAAATTTCGACCAGAAAAAAAAACGACAGTGTTACCCCTTACGTTTTTTTTTTGGGGCGAAAAATTAAGTTTCCCCAATCTTCTCAAAACTCTGGATTCTGATAGAGGGCCATGAGACTTAGACCTGAGTGCAAAAATGGAGGCTCTAGACCCTTCCAGAGCTGAGATATCGAAACTCAAAATTTCGACCAGAAAAAAAAACGACAGTGTTACCCCTTACGTTTTTTTTTTTGGGCGAAAAATTAAGTTTCCCCAATCTTCTCAAAACTCTGGATTCTGATAGAGGGCCATGAGACTTAGACCTGAGTGCAACAATGGAGGCTCTAGACCCTTCCAGAGCTGAGATATCGAAACTCAAAATTTCGACCAGAAAAAAAAACGACAGTGTTACCCCTTACGTTTTTTTTTTGGGCGAAAAATTAAGTTTCCCCAATCTTCTCAAAACTCTGGATTCTGATAGAGGGCCATGAGACTTAGACCTGAGTGCAAAAATGGAGGCTCTAGACCCTTCCAGAGCTGAGATATCGAAACTCAAAATTTCGACCAGAAAAAAAAACGACAGTGTTACCCCTTACGTTTTTTTTTTTGGGCGAAAAATTAAGTTTCCCCAATCTTCTCAAAACTCTGGATTCTGATAGAGGGCCATGAGACTTAGACCTGAGTGCAAAAATGGAGGCTCTAGACCCTTCCAGAGCTGAGATATCGAAACTCAAAATTTCGACCAGAAAAAAAAACGACAGTGTTACCCCTTACGTTTTTTTTTTTGGGCGAAAAATTAAGTTTCCCCAATCTTCTCAAAACTCTGGATTCTGATAGAGGGCCATGAGACTTAGACCTGAGTGCAACAATGGAGGCTCTAGACCCTTCCAGAGCTGAGATATCGAAACTCAAAATTTCGACCAGAAAAAAAAACGACAGTGTTACCCCTTACGTTTTTTTTTGGGGGGCGAAAAATTAAGTTTCCCCAATCTTCTCAAAACTCTGGATTCTGATAGAGGGCCATGAGACTTAGACCTGAGTGCAACAATGGAGGCTCTAGACCCTTCCAGAGCTGAGATATCGAAACTCAAAATTTCGACCAGAAAAAAAAACGACAGTGTTACCCCTTACGTTTTTTTTTTTTGGGCGAAAAATTAAGTTTCCCCAATCTTCTCAAAACTCTGGATTCTGATAGAGGGCCATGAGACTTAGACCTGAGTGCAAAAATGGAGGCTCTAGACCCTTCCAGAGCTGAGATATCGAAACTCAAAATTTCGACCAGAAAAAAAAAACGACAGTGTTACCCCTTACGTTTTTTTTTTGGGGCGAAAAATTAAGTTTCCCCAATCTTCTCAAAACTCTGGATTCTGATAGAGGGCCATGAGACTTAGACCTGAGTGCAAAAATGGAGGCTCTAGACCCTTCCAGAGCTGAGATATCGAAACTCAAAATTTCGACCAGAAAAAAAAACGACAGTGTTACCCCTTACGTTTTTTTTTTGGGGCGAAAAATTAAGTTTCCCCAATCTTCTCAAAACTCTGGATTCTGATAGAGGGCCATGAGACTTAGACCTGAGTGCAAAAATGGAGGCTCTAGACCCTTCCAGAGCTGAGATATCGAAACTCAAAATTTCGACCAGAAAAAAAAAACGACAGTGTTACCCCTTACGTTTTTTTTTTGGGGCGAAAAATTAAGTTTCCCCAATCTTCTCAAAACTCTGGATTCTGATAGAGGGCCATGAGACTTAGACCTGAGTGCAAAAATGGAGGCTCTAGACCCTTCCAGAGCTGAGATATCGAAACTCAAAATTTCGACCAGAAAAAAAAACGACAGTGTTACCCCTTACGTTTTTTTTTTTTGGCGAAAAATTAAGTTTCCCCAATCTTCTCAAAACTCTGGATTCTGATAGAGGGCCATGAGACTTAGACCTGAGTGCAAAAATGGAGGCTCTAGACCCTTCCAGAGCTGAGATATCGAAACTCAAAATTTCGACCAGAAAAAAAAAACGACAGTGTTACCCCTTACGTTTTTTTTTTGGGCGAAAAATTAAGTTTCCCCAATCTTCTCAAAACTCTGGATTCTGATAGAGGGCCATGAGACTTAGACCTGAGTGCAAAAATGGAGGCTCTAGACCCTTCCAGAGCTGAGATATCGAAACTCAAAATTTCGACCAGAAAAAAAAACGACAGTGTTACCCCTTACGTTTTTTTTTTGGGGCGAAAAATTAAGTTTCCCCAATCTTCTCAAAACTCTGGATTCTGATAGAGGGCCATGAGACTTAGACCTGAGTGCAAAAATGGAGGCTCTAGACCCTTCCAGAGCTGAGATATCGAAACTCAAAATTTCGACCAGAAAAAAAAACGACAGTGTTACCCCTTACGTTTTTTTTTTTGGGCGAAAAATTAAGTTTCCCCAATCTTCTCAAAACTCTGGATTCTGATAGAGGGCCATGAGACTTAGACCTGAGTGCAAAAATGGAGGCTCTAGACCCTTCCAGAGCTGAGATATCGAAACTCAAAATTTCGACCAGAAAAAAAAACGACAGTGTTACCCCTTACGTTTTTTTTTTTGGGGCGAAAAATTAAGTTTCCCCAATCTTCTCAAAACTCTGGATTCTGATAGAGGGCCATGAGACTTAGACCTGAGTGCAAAAATGGAGGCTTTAGACCCTTCCAGAGCTGAGATATCGAAACTCAAAATTTCGACCAGAAAAAAAAACGACAGTGTTACCCCTTACGTTTTTTTTTTTGGGGCGAAAAATTAAGTTTCCCCAATCTTCTCAAAACTCTGGATTCTGATAGAGGGCCATGAGACTTAGACCTGAGTGCAACAATGGAGGCTCTAGACCCTTCCAGAGCTGAGATATCGAAACTCAAAATTTCGACCAGAAAAAAAAACGACAGTGTTACCCCTTACGTTTTTTTTTTGGGCGAAAAATTAAGTTTCCCCAATCTTCTCAAAACTCTGGATTCTGATAGAGGGCCATGAGACTTAGACCTGAGTGCAAAAATGGAGGCTCTAGACCCTTCCAGAGCTGAGATATCGAAACTCAAAATTTCGACCAGAAAAAAAAACGACAGTGTTACCCCTTACGTTTTTTTTTTGGGGCGAAAAATTAAGTTTCCCCAATCTTCTCAAAACTCTGGATTCTGATAGAGGGCCATGAGACTTAGACCTGAGTGCAAAAATGGAGGCTCTAGACCCTTCCAGAGCTGAGATATCGAAACTCAAAATTTCGACCAGAAAAAAAAACGACAGTGTTACCCCTTACGTTTTTTTTTTTGGGCGAAAAATTAAGTTTCCCCAATCTTCTCAAAACTCTGGATTCTGATAGAGGGCCATGAGACTTAGACCTGAGTGCAACAATGGAGGCTCTAGACCCTTCCAGAGCTGAGATATCGAAACTCAAAATTTCGACCAGAAAAAAAAAACGACAGTGTTACCCCTTACGTTTTTTTTTTGGGGGCGAAAAATTAAGTTTCCCCAATCTTCTCAAAACTCTGGATTCTGATAGAGGGCCATGAGACTTAGACCTGAGTGCAACAATGGAGGCTCTAGACCCTTCCAGAGCTGAGATATCGAAACTCAAAATTTCGACCAGAAAAAAAAACGACAGTGTTACCCCTTACGTTTTTTTTTTGGGGCGAAAAATTAAGTTTCCCCAATCTTCTCAAAACTCTGGATTCTGATAGAGGGCCATGAGACTTAGACCTGAGTGCAACAATGGAGGCTCTAGACCCTTCCAGAGCTGAGATATCGAAACTCAAAATTTCGACCAGAAAAAAAAACGACAGTGTTACCCCTTACGTTTTTTTTTTGGGGGCGAAAAATTAAGTTTCCCCAATCTTCTCAAAACTCTGGATTCTGATAGAGGGCCATGAGACTTAGACCTGAGTGCAACAATGGAGGCTCTAGACCCTTCCAGAGCTGAGATATCGAAACTCAAAATTTCGACCAGAAAAAAAAACGACAGTGTTACCCCTTACGTTTTTTTTTGGGGGCGAAAAATTAAGTTTCCCCAATCTTCCCAAAACTCTGGATTCTGATAGAGGGCCATGAGACTTAGACCTGAGTGCAACAATGGAGGCTCTAGACCCTTCCAGAGCTGAGATATCGAAACTCAAAATTTCGACCAGAAAAAAAAACGACAGTGTTACCCCTTACGTTTTTTTTTTTTGGGCGAAAAATTAAGTTTCCCCAATCTTCTCAAAACTCTGGATTCTGATAGAGGGCCATGAGACTTAGACCTGAGTGCAACAATGGAGGCTCTAGACCCTTCCAGAGCTGAGATATCGAAACTCAAAATTTCGACCAGAAAAAAAAAACGACAGTGTTACCCCTTACGTTTTTTTTTTTGGGCGAAAAATTAAGTTTCCCCAATCTTCTCAAAACTCTGGATTCTGATAGAGGGCCATGAGACTTAGACCTGAGTGCAACAATGGAGGCTCTAGACCCTTCCAGAGCTGAGATATCGAAACTCAAAATTTCGACCAGAAAAAAAAACGACAGTGTTACCCCTTACGTTTTTTTTTTGGGCGAAAAATTAAGTTTCCCCAATCTTCTCAAAACTCTGGATTCTGATAGAGGGCCATGAGACTTAGACCTGAGTGCAACAATGGAGGCTCTAGACCCTTCCAGAGCTGAGATATCGAAACTCAAAATTTCGACCAGAAAAAAAAACGACAGTGTTACCCCTTACGTTTTTTTTTTTGGGGCGAAAAATTAAGTTTCCCCAATCTTCTCAAAACTCTGGATTCTGATAGAGGGCCATGAGACTTAGACCTGAGTGCAACAATGGAGGCTCTAGACCCTTCCAGAGCTGAGATATCGAAACTCAAAATTTCGACCAGAAAAAAAAAACGACAGTGTTACCCCTTACGTTTTTTTTTTTGGCGAAAAATTAAGTTTCCCCAATCTTCTCAAAACTCTGGATTCTGATAGAGGGCCATGAGACTTAGACCTGAGTGCAACAATGGAGGCTCTAGACCCTTCCAGAGCTGAGATATCGAAACTCAAAATTTCGACCAGAAAAAAAAAACGACAGTGTTACCCCTTACGTTTTTTTTTGGGGGGCGAAAAATTAAGTTTCCCCAATCTTCTCAAAACTCTGGATTCTGATAGAGGGCCATGAGACTTAGACCTGAGTGCAACAATGGAGGCTCTAGACCCTTCCAGAGCTGAGATATCGAAACTCAAAATTTCGACCAGAAAAAAAAACGACAGTGTTACCCCTTACGTTTTTTTTTTTGGGCGAAAAATTAAGTTTCCCCAATCTTCTCAAAACTCTGGATTCTGATAGAGGGCCATGAGACTTAGACCTGAGTGCAACAATGGAGGCTCTAGACCCTTCCAGAGCTGAGATATCGAAACTCAAAATTTCGACCAGAAAAAAAAACGACAGTGTTACCCCTTACGTTTTTTTTTTTGGGCGAAAAATTAAGTTTCCCCAATCTTCTCAAAACTCTGGATTCTGATAGAGGGCCATGAGACTTAGACCTGAGTGCAACAATGGAGGCTCTAGACCCTTCCAGAGCTGAGATATCGAAACTCAAAATTTCGACCAGAAAAAAAAACGACAGTGTTACCCCTTACGTTTTTTTTTTGGGGCGAAAAATTAAGTTTCCCCAATCTTCTCAAAACTCTGGATTCTGATAGAGGGCCATGAGACTTAGACCTGAGTGCAACAATGGAGGCTCTAGACCCTTCCAGAGCTGAGATATCGAAACTCAAAATTTCGACCAGAAAAAAAAACGACAGTGTTACCCCTTACGTTTTTTTTGGGGGGCGAAAAATTAAGTTTCCCCAATCTTCTCAAAACTCTGGATTCTGATAGAGGGCCATGAGACTTAGACCTGAGTGCAACAATGGAGGCTCTAGACCCTTCCAGAGCTGAGATATCGAAACTCAAAATTTCGACCAGAAAAAAAAAACGACAGTGTTACCCCTTACGTTTTTTTTGGGGGGCGAAAAATTAAGTTTCCCCAATCTTCCCAAAACTCTGGATTCTGATAGAGGGCCATGAGACTTAGACCTGAGTGCAACAATGGAGGCTCTAGACCCTTCCAGAGCTGAGATATCGGAAATCAAAATTTCGACCAGAAAAAAAAACGACAGTGTTACCCCTTACGTTTTTTTTTTGGGGCGAAAAATTAAGTTTCCCCAATCTTCCCAAAACTCTGGATTCTGATAGAGGGCCATGAGACTTAGACCTGAGTGCAACAATGGAGGCTCTAGACCCTTCCAGAGCTGAGATATCGAAACTCAAAATTTCGACCAGAAAAAAAAAACGACAGTGTTACCCCTTACGTTTTTTTTTTTTTGGCCAAAAATTAAGTTTCCCCAATCTTCCCAAAACTCTGGATTCTGATAGAGGGCCATGAGACTTAGACCTGAGTGCAACAATGGAGGCTCTAGACCCTTCCAGAGCTGAGATATCGAAACTCAAAATTTAGACCAGAAAAAAAAAACGACAGTGTTACCCCTTACGTTTTTTTTTTTTGGCCGAAAAATTAAGTTTCCCCAATCTTCTCAAAACTCTGGATTCTGATAGAGGGCCATGAGACTTAGACCTGAGTGCAACAATGGAGGCTCTAGACCCTTCCAGAGCTGAGATATCGAAACTCAAAATTTCGACCAGAAAAAAAACGACAGTGTTACCCCTTACGTTTTTTTTGGGGGGGCGAAAAATTAAGTTTCCCCAATCTTCCCAAAACTCTGGATTCTGATAGAGGGCCATGAGACTTAGACTTAGACCAAAAAAAAAAACGTAAGGGGTAACACTGTCGTTTTTTTTTCTGGTCGAAATTTAGATTTTCGATTTCTCAGCTCTGGAAGGGTCTAGAGCCTCCATTGTTGCACTCAGGTCTAAGTCGCATGGCTCTCTATAAGAATCCAGAGTTTTGAGAAGATTGGGGAAACTTAATTTTTGGCCCAAAAAAAAAAAAAAACGTAAGGGGTAACACTGTCGTTTTTTTTTCTGGTCAAAATTTTGAGTTTCGATACCTCAGCTGTGGAAGGGTCTAGAGCCTCCATTGTTGCACTCAGGTCTAAGTCTCATGGCCCTCTATCAGAATCCAGAGTTTTGAGAAGATTGGGGAAACTTAATTTTTCGCCCCCCAAAAAAAAAACGTAAGGGGTAACACTGTCGTTTTTTTTTCTGGTCGAAATTTTGAGTTTCGATACCTCAGCTCTGGAAGGGTCTAGAGCCTCCATTGTTGCACTCAGGTCTAAGTCTCATGGCCCTCTATCAGAATCCAGGGTTTTGAGAAGATTGGGGAAACTTAATTTTTCGCCCAAAAAAAAAAACGTAAGGGGTAACACTGTTTTGTTTTTTTTTTCTGGTCGAAATTTTGAGTTTCGATATCTCAGCTCTGGAAGGGTCTAGAGCCTCCATTGTTGCACTCAGGTCTAAGTCTCATGGCCCTCTATCAGAATCCAGAGTTTTGGGAAGATTGGGGAAACTTAATTTTTCGCCCCCAAAAAAAAAAAACGTAAGGGGTAACACTGTCGTTTTTTTTCTGGTCGAAATTTTGATTTTCGATATCTCAGCTCTGGAAGGGTCTAGAGCCTCCATTGTTGCATTCAGGTCTAAGTCGCATGGCTCTCTATAAGAATCCAGAGTTTTGAGAAGATTGGGGAAACTTAATTTTTCGCCCCCCCCCCAAAAAAATGTAAGGGGTAACACTGTCGTTTTTTTTTCTGGTCTAAATTTTGAGTTTCGATATCTCAGCTCTGGAAGGGTCTAGAGCCTCCATTGTTGCACTCAGGTCTAAGTCTCATGGCCCTCTATCAGAATCCAGAGTTTTGAGAAGATTGGGGAAACTTAATTTTTGGCCCCAAAAAAACATAACGTAAGGGGTAACACTGTCGTTTTTTTTTTCTGGTCGAAATTTTTAGTTTCGATATCTCAGCTCTGGAAGGGTCTAGAGCCTCCATTGTTGCACTCAGGTCTAAGTCTCATGGCCTTCTATCAGAATCCAGAGTTTTGGGAAGATTGGGGGAGATATCCTCATAATCCTTTATCAGAATCCAGAGTTTTGAGAAGATTGGGGAAACTTAATTTTTCGGCAAAAAAAAAAAAAAAACCGAAAGGGGTACCACTGTCATTTTTTTTTCAGGTCGAAATTTTGATTTCCGATATCTCAGCTCTGGAAGGGTCTAGAGCCTCCATTGTTGCACTCAGGTCTAAGTCTCATGGCCCTCTATCATAATCCAGAGTTTTGGGAAGATTGGGGAAACTTAATTTTTCGCCCCCCCCAAAAAAACTGTAAGGGGTAACACTGTCATTTTTTTTTTCTGGTCGAAATTTTGATTTTCGATATCTCAGCTCTGGAAGGGTCTAGATCCTCCATTGTTGCACTCAGGTCTAAGTCTCATGGCCCTCTATGAGAATCCAGAGTTTTGGGAAGATTGGGGAAACTTAATTTTTCGCCCCACCCCCAAAAAAAACGTAAGGGGTAACACTGTCGTTTTTTTTTTCTGGTCGAAATTTTGATTTTTGATATCTCAGCTCTGGAAGGGTCTAGAGCCTCCACTGTTGCACTCAGGTCTAAGTCGCATGGCCCTCTATAAGAATCCAGAGTTTTGGGAAGATTGGGGAAACTTAATTTTTCGCCCCCCCCAAAAAAACCGTAAGGGGTAACACTGTCATTTTTTTTTTCTGGTCGAAATTTTGATTTTCGATATCTCAGCTCTGGAAGGGTCTAGAGCCTCCATTGTTGCACTCAGGTCTAAGTCTCATGGCCCTCTATCATAATCCAGAGTTTTGGGAAGATTGGGGAAAGTTAATTTTTCGCAAAAAAAAAAAAAACCGTAAGGGGTAACACTGTCGTTTTTTTTCAGGTCGAAATTTTTAGTTTCGATATCTTAGCTCTGGAAGGGTCTAAAACCTCCATTGTTGCACTCAGGTCTAAGTCTCATGGCCCTCTATCAGAATCCAGAGTTTTGAGAAGATTGGGGAAACTTTATTTTTCGCCCCCCCAAAAAAACCGTAAGGGGTAACACTGTCTTTTTTTTTTTCTGGTCGAAATTTTGATTTTCGATATCTCAGCTCTGGAAGGGTCTAGATCCTCCATTGTTGCACTCAGGTCTAAGTCTCATGGCCCTCTATGAGAATCCAGAGTTTTGGGAAGATTGGGGAAACTTAATTTTTCGCCCCACCCCCAAAAAAACGTAAGGGGTAACACTGTCGTTTTTTTTTTCTGGTCGAAATTTTGATTTTTGATCTCTCAGCTCTGGAAGGGTCTAGAGCCTCCACTGTTGCACTCAGGTCTAAGTCTCATGTCCCTCTATCAGAATCCAGAGTTTTGAGAAGATTGGGGATACTTATTTTTTCGCAAAAAAAAAAAAAAAAAAAAAATGAAAGGGGTACCACTGATCAGATGCTCTGATCTTCTTGAAACTCTGGATTCTGATAGACAAACAAAGCATGCACATTTCACAATAATTCTCACATATTTTGAAAAAATTTGAGTTATATTGCATCTGCTCTGGATTGTAATCTGAATTCTCCAAGTGTTCCAATTTTGAAGCACATTTTCAATTTTTTGGAGTACATGCTGAGGAACTACTTTGCGATGGAAACAACCTCAAGCTTTGAAAATCTGGGTGTGGTGTGCAAATAAAAAAATGGTAATAATTTATTAATATTTAATTAATTGCTTTCATTGTGTAATAATTCCTGGAGCTGATCAGAAATAGCCTCACCTCAAGGAGCCATGCGATCCCAGAAATAAAGGCTTCCCAGCTTTTACACTCCTTGGATGCATTTAGAATTACAGTGATGTTATTTACGCTTCCAGTATCCTTTATTTCATTATGGATTGCTATATTGAATGTACATAAAACAAGGATTTAGGATGCATTCTAAAATAAATGCAGACAAATGTATTCATAAATTGGACATGCCCCCCATGAGCATGAAAAGACTCCGGTGTACATTGTAATTTCATTATATACAGCCTTTTATCCCTTTTAAGAGGCAGTAGCCACACATCAGCAGTTTAAAGTGAGCACACTTATTTATTGACTACTCTGTATTTTTCACATTTTTTAGCCCCCCCCCCCCTGTATCTTGTAAATACTGTTTTTCAACAAGTATTTATATTTTAAGCGCCATTCTAAGGTAACACATCTTTTATAAATGCTATAAATGCACAATTTACTTATATGACAATATCATTCAATGTGGCCCAGAAATATGTTGTTTTCTCTAAAATCAAATTTGGATGCATCATGTCAGGTTTGTCACTGTAGCTTTAGCGTAATGAACTTTCGAATCAAGTGGATTGTTATCTATATGCATTTTGAGCTATGTGTGTACATCTACGCTGTTAAATGTCCGAGCGAAACGAAGCAAAATGTAGATCTACATCTGGGGAGTGATATTTTTTTCCTAGGATGGTAGGGGAAGACTCATAAATCGTATTAATCCCAGTGACGGGTAGGTTTAGGGACGGGGTTGGGGTAGGTCATATATATATACAGTATTGTAACATTAAGTCAACGGCGTTCATAAACACGCTGAAAAGCGATTATGTGTGTTGGAAATACGAATTTGCGTGTTATACATACGCAATTTCATGGCCAAGCAGAGTCACAGCGTGATTCGCATCTCCTGTGGGTGATCGCAGAACGGCGAAATAATGCTCACTGCGACTGCAAAGCCGGGTAAGTCTTCATTGACCAGTGTTCTTATTTATTTATTTATTTATTGAAAATGAAATGAAAAACTTCTTATCAGGCCCCCAACAAGCTGTACAATCGACCACACAGCAAGAGTGAACCATCATCTTCTCTAAATCCTCCTCCAAACATGCAAAACAATCAAATTACTGGTATCTAGCGGTGTTTCCTATCACACGATTCCCATGATGCTACCTGTTCCTTGTGTTCTTTGTTGTGTCTTGGATTGATTATATGGTATTTGACCCTTGCCTGGACTGGATTACGATTTACGGATTACCCAAAACATCAAACTGCAATTGGATCTGCTGTCTCTCTCCCGTGTGTGTCGTAACACTGCCAGCTTCAACGGAAGGCTAGCTATACTACTAGCGCTGGTCCACAGACCTGCATTTAGATTACATATGGAAAATCCATCCAGCTCTCAGCCTCACAAAAAAATAACCATTTTATTTCTGGAAATATAATCGTAACACACTGAAATAGACAGTAATTGAATGTAGACACATTCAGACACACATTCATTTAATTTAATTATAAAAAATACATAGTTTGATTTTGACAGGGCCAGCAGAGAAGGCCTTGATCAGGGCCATCAAGTAAATAAAAGCCTAAATTAAATTTGTTAATTTATGGGTGAACTGACCAATTTAATAAAGCCTTTACCAGGATCGCTTTTTAAAAGGTTTTGAAGATTGTTGCAACTGATATACAGCAATTCTGCTGTATCTTTTCAGACAGGACACAGTAATAAGTAATTGACTAAAAGCTAATGGAATTACTCTGTGACTTTTGGCACATCTAAAACTGGCATTGAGAATGGCAGTCAGCTTTTAGGATGATGGGATGGCCTAGAAAATGTATTCAATTAATGCTCTACAGACTCAAGCTTTAGTGTATTATTATGTCATGTTCACATAGTGTTTAGGATGGACAACCGTATTTCACATAGGCCTAGATTGAAAGGGATTCTCAAACTCAGCTTGGTACAGTATTCGAGTTGCTACTGAACCAAAAATCCTAAAATAAATCCGCTTTTCTAATTGATGGATAGAATAAATTGATCACTTTTATCCGTCTGATAATCTGTGTCACAATATGTGACATTTTTTCAGTAAACTGTCCCTTTAAAATGTGTCTTCACTGGACTTAAAGCTGCAGTCCAGTTTTTCCTCTTTGTCGCCATCTCTGTTCGAAATCTGGAATTGCAGTCATTCAGGGAATTATCAACTTTACGTGAGTTGTACCTCGGCATGGCACAGTAATGTTTTGAGAAGAATGTTCAGCTGTCAGTCGCCACGCCAGTGTGGATACTGTCCTTCAGAATCACAGATTATTATTTTTGGAAGTATGACCAACATAAGAATTTTCGCCCCAAAATATCTAAAACTGATTTTTTCATAATTAGGAAGCATTACTGACCAGCATCATTGACGAGGAAATTGCTTCTGTTTGAGTTTGACAAGCTCACTACTACTGCCTCTTAATAAAACTGGACATGAATAATCTTTAGACATCAGCGCTTTGACAAACCTGTAAGAGAATCTGAATGAGACAAATGTAGTTTACAAAATACTGATTGTCTAGACATCGCCGTGTGAATCCACAAGTCTGTGGGATATAAATAGATGACAGTACGTGTTAGCAGAGCCAGAGTATTCTGTCACATAAAGTTTTGGCCTTCCAAATATGGTAAAAGTGAAGGTGTTTAATAACAGCACATTTTTACTCTTTTTTTTTCCCCATAATTGTTTCACAACATTTTCCAAAAATTCTACATAATATATACAAATAAAACATTATAATATCTTATATAAACACTGTAAACGGCTGTTTGAGCCAAAGAATAAACACAGAAAATCAAGCTGTCATATAGTTATTTTCTAGATGATTTCTCTAAGGGAGTGAGCTACATTAAAGTTCATAATATTCTACTGAGAGACCCTTGTGTCCCTTAGAACTGTGGTTGTCTCTCGAATCGAGCTTATGTCTCTTTATCTAGATCTCAATAGATTAATTTGTGCTGAATATTCTTCTGAATTATTTATGAAGTCAGCAGACTGGATCTAAACAGCTCGATATACAGCAGCAGCTTACTGCAATCCTTCATCATATTGGACTACTGTTTGTTTCATTGTGATTATGTTTGATTCAGTTATGTAAGCAATAGATATTCTGCCCATTATACGTACATTGACCTTTCCTGACACAAGGCGTTCTTCTCCTAATTAGTTCATGATGATGTGCAAATTGTTTTGTAAAAATTAAGCACAAGCATGAAATTATTCTTTTTTAAATAGCGCTATGACTAATAATGCTGACAGTGTAACTTCTGGACACTTTCGTATTGTTTAGTATCTCTGCTGCACATTTTTCCAGCCACCTGGTGTATTCCCGACTTATACTGCTAGAACATTTATATAAATTATTCTATGATGGTTTCTGTTGCAGAGGAGGCCATGGATGGTATATCCTGAAGGTCTTCTCAAGCTCTAATTTATTTAGAGATCAGCTCCAGCTGTCTCTAAAGCTAGAGACAAAGTAGAATCACCTTGTAAAATGCAGATATGTGTGTGACAAACAACTGGTCTATATAATCAGTAATTAACAAACCATATGGTATTTTAAGTGATATTTATTGTGACAGTATTTATGTATGATGCAGCTAATGACACAAAACCACTGCCAGTTCATCCAGTCTGCAGTCTTAATCAATGTGCAGCTGATGCTCGGCTCTTAGATGCAAATGACAGAGGTCCACTTCATTGTAGTAATACCAAGATTTTATGAAGGTTACATCCATATGCATTTGAAACGTACTTGGTTACTAGCGTAACCTCGGTTCTCTCTAGATGAGGGAACGAGCACTGCGTAATATCTTACGCTAGGGGAAAACCTCTTTTCCACGAGATCCAAAAATTATCCTTAATTTTGAATTCATGTAAAACGCGTTGCGGCTCGCGTGCCTATTGTCTGTCCTGCGGCAACTGCAACAGCCTATCGAGAGCCTCTCTATAGAGATGTTTTATTTATTTGTATTATTTACGTCGATGCCGCAAGATATTGTCATATTGCCACAATATTGACCCTGGCAAAAAGTGGAGATGTCCCACCCGTCCCACCTGCAAATTACGCCTATGGACTAATGTCATTGTTTTAAAATATAAAAACGTTGTGACCCTGCAAAAGACGCAAGACTTTTGTTGGTTTTAGGTTGATGTTGATGTTTTTAGGTTTTAGAAAAACAATGCAAAAGTAGCGCATTGTAATGGAAAAACACGTTCTGTGTGAATGTCCCCTTAGTGCGGACGAGGCCCAAGATTGGCAAGAAGTCCTTACATTCAGACCCTAGAGGACCTAAGCCATCAATCCAATAAGTCTTTAATGCTCTGGTCATCCAGTTGCATATGACGAGTCTAGACATCTAAGTGCTCATTTGGATTTATTTACCTTCCAAGGGTCTATTCAAAGGACTTCTTTGATGATAGTGTATTTGACATCTGAAGATATATGTGGGCCTATTGCTTTTTTCTGATCTGCATTGCATTATGCATCATCCTATTTGTTAGTTTTACTTTTACTGGGGGCATATAACAATAAATGTTTTTAGTTGAATCTTTGATCTCAGTGCTTTGTTGAGTTCATACTTGTGACATATTGTACAATTACATTTGAAAAATGTCAGAGCAATTATTGATCGTTTCAGGTCCACAAACCTTTAGAATCAAAACCTTTTCAAAAAATAAATTGGCTTTGAGAGTTATGGTTGGCAGCTAGATTTATAAAGGTATGTGAAAGTAATCTGAAAGTGATGGTAAAGATTGTGGTATTGATTGAATTTAAATATATGAACAGACCCTATAGAAAATGTCCAGCTTATATTAGATTCATGGATCTTTTCATTCGAGTTGAAATTCACATATGGACCCTAAATTGACTTTGAACAGATCTGACAGCTTAATTAAATAGCTACGTCTGGTTCATTGTTCTGCTTCTGTCGTAACCCAAAGAAAGCTTGGTGCTGGTTACTGCCACATAATACATCGATACACAATGCTGTGGACAGGTAATATATTATATTTTTAACATTGCTTAAAAAAAAATCAATGCATTTGCAAGTGGTAAAATAACAGACTGTCTTGATTATCTTTTGCAAATTGGAATACCATATTTTCACAGATATTTGGTATCTTGAGGTGGATGTTGGTTGATTTTAGAGAGAACTATGATGTTCTAGTTATTCTCAAACAAGATGCCAAGTGTTTTGTACCAGTGGGAGTAACATTGTAAAATGAGCCAAAATTGTATAATAGAACTAGCCGTGTGCTTTATTGTCAACATTAGATTCTTCTTCACATCTTTGTTTGAATGCACTTACATTTATCATTCAGACAGACAGACATGAATCACTGTTACACATGGTTAAATGAACTATTAATAATTCATTTATGGGGTTTCTACATACACTTTATGTTGTGACTAGGCTATTATGTCTTTTCATACTATTTTTTATAGAGATTGCAAGAACATCAGTGCATATAGAAACAGTATACCGGTATTCCATTAACATTATTTTTTTTTAATTTTATTTCTACATTCAAAGCACCCAGTCGTCCTTCAGAGCAAGATATTTTCTCAGCAAAGTAACCATAGCAACTGGAACATCTGGTTATCACACTAATGGAGGAACGAACAAGTAAACAAACAAATAAATAAATGATTTTAAACAAAAAATTGTTTGGGGGGCCAAAAAGATTGCATTTTTATTTTATAGATGTAAATAACACAACCAATTCAAACAATATTGTGCTTCACAAAAGCAACACAATTGTTGCTTTTGTGAAGCCCCCCCCCACCCCCTTCTTTTTTCATTTACTCTTTCAGCAGTTGTTTGTTTTGAACATATCTATTTGGAGACCTGCAGCCAGTGGATCTGTTAAATAAATAGTATGACCTCAATGACATAAATGGACAGTCCATCTGCCATGATTAGTCATGAATTAAGGATAATTTACAGGGCCTGACATCTGAAAGCGGGTCTATCCAAATATAGTCTCATATATTTATATATTTTAGAGTCATATTTTTACTCATAAAAACAGCATTACCTTTAAATCTGTACTGTTTCTTGGCATGGTAAATTATGGTCATTATGAAATTTAACATGCAGTTAAAATTATATTGCATTTTTTATTGTTTTGACAATGCCCAGACATTTGCCAGGTGTTGATAAACTGGCCTCAGTGGAGTTGTATAGGAAACACCTCCTCATCTCAGCAAACAACAGACACTCTTACCTTCATAAACAGAGGACTGAACGTGACATGTCGTATTATATACTCATAACTCATGTTTTTAAATGAAATCCTAGTAATACAGTACACTTGACATGAATGAACGTTGTTTAGTTGCTTCTAAATCCTCTGGTTTATTTAAAAAGACGGGTTTGATGAAACACTATTGACATCAATATTCAGGACAGCAGACAGGCACACATCTGTGTTTTTCTGAGGTAGCAATTTTGTACAATGCATTTGATGATTTTTAAGGATAATCACAAGCCTTCCAGACAACAGACTGAGCATCTTATGTTTGCTTAGAATACAAACACAGGCATCCGCTCAGGTGAATTCTGCTTGGTCTGTGTCAGGGCATGAGTTTAATACCGCTGGATGGTGTTTCGGTCAAGGCCCTGCATGGCAGCTATTTGGCTTGTGTATGACTAGTGACGGAGAATGAGATTAGTGAAACATTTTGCAGGCTCTGCTGTCGATAAACCCAAGAGCAAATGTGACACCCAGAGACCAGTGTGTATCTCACTGCGGTCACATGTCCGGAAAGCGTCTCAGACAAAATGGGCTTTACAGTTCATTACTCAGTGAATTGCTCACCAGGTTGGTGCATCTGCTTGATTTAACAAGTGAGTGATTGCTTTACATTTACAGATTGGCTGTATTGGAGCCTTGAGCTTTCTTTCTCTGTAAAAGAGACTTTATGAACCCAAGGGACAGAGAAGTGTAATTTGGGAAGACAGAGTATGGTTGCACCATGTTTAAAATGATGCAAAATGGGGCTTTTCAAATGACGCTGAGGAAAAGAAGCAGACCATATCTTATATAAATATAAAGTGAGGTTCTTACAATCTATAGTGCTGGACTTTAAGATGCATTTTGGAATTGGTATTAAATCATGTAAATCTCTCATCTCTAAAAAAGCCCTGTGCCAACACATCAAACTCTCTACATTGAAGACATTTATATTATTAAACATGTGGTGTGTATAAAGGGAACAAACTGAAGCATTGAATCTTGGAAAAGGATGATCTTTTTTTTGTTCTGAAAACATTAAGATGCATGAAAAATCCTATATATATATATATGTATATATATATATATATATATATATATATATATATATATATATGGTCCAAAATTATCATAATGTTCTTGATCTACTTTTAGATGACAGGTTACCGAGCCACTTCTGCTAGATAATGTAAGTATTTGGAGACATTTTACATCTATTAGGCTAACTAATAAAGCAATACTGTTAATCCAAAAAATAAAACTGAGGTATTTCCTGACTTGAGGCGTAAACACGTTGGAAACAGATGAACAGCTTCCTGTATGACATTATTATGCTCTGTCATAATAGCTTTCCTAAACAAGGTTAAATATCAGTAACATGAATACTGCTTGTTAATGAGAATTCTGGAGTTGCGCAATGCCAAAGAGGATACTAATGTAGGCTAATAGAGGTAGAAATCATATATTTGATAGTAAACAATTTATTAGGCGTAGCAGATTAATGAGCTAAAGTTATTCACTATAACAAAAACGAGCATGCATGCCTGTTTCTTTCTTACTGGCCCCTAATAAAGCTTAATGAGGTTTAATTGACTGAGATTAGAGCTGACTCCTGCAGACTTGATAACTGTGCTCAAGAACCGCAAGCAACAAGAAACAATCAGTGTAATAATAAGCTTGACAGATATTGCAAATTTAACTGAGCAGCCATTTGTTGTTAAGAATGAATTCTGAGATGTTTGTGTTCAAAGGCCAAGAGTGGGACTTTCCATAAAAATCGATCTTTTCGGGCAAAGCATATCTGTTTTGTTTTTCTCAAAGATCGATTTGTATCCGTTTTGTATGACATGTTACGTTTGGGGAAATCAGGAATTACATACTCTTTTTGTGATAAATAGTTTTGTTAATTTACAGTGATTTAATAAATGAGATAGTTGATGACTAATTGCCCTGTTCTTTAGAATAACAAGCTCTCAAATTTACAGAAAGATCTTTATTACCTTAGGATGTTAAATCAAGCATTTGGCAGACTTTGAGATTGATAATTTCATTAGCTAAATTGCTTGGAGCAGACACACAATTGTCCACAAAACCTTAAAGTGGTCAGGACTAATATAAATGTCCTGAAACAGAGTGCCACATACAAATCAAACAAGATACAAAGTTCAAAACAGAAGCAAAAGTCTTTTTGTTTTGTTGGATCACTTTTGTGGCGACACAATGTCTGTTGTTTTTGAATGACTAAAGGCTTTTACTACTAAAGGCTACTAATATATGCTAATTCTCTCAAGACTGATGGTAAGAACAGATATTATTTTGGACTAATTTGTATTTTAAGCATTTAAATTTCAACGTAATAAACTGACTCTCTTGCTGAGATTAGCAGGAGACTTAAGTGCTTCATTAACAAACTCCCTTTGTTTGTCATTCAAAGAAACGGCAATGATTTTACAGAATTTTCTACAGAAATAAAGTGAAATAGACAGGTATTTTTAGCTGGAATGTCATAAAATAAAATCCATGGTGAATTTGATGGGATAAAAACAGACCACTAGAAATATTCCAATACACCCGAACAATTTATATTCTGGACAGGAATGGAATGCAAATGGAGGAAAAGTCCCCAAACCGCAAAAACGGGCAGAACATTCTGACTAATTTCAAACCTCAACCTCAGAGTTAAATTTGTTGTCAAGTTTCTTCAGTTGTACTCATTTTAGACGTGTCACTCAATTAGTGGTCAGGAAACCGACCAGTATTTGACATTTAGTGAAGGTCATCACTCTCATACACACCCACTCACAAGTCACAATTTAGACATTGTGTTTTAATGCTCAGAAACCTTCTCATTCCTGGATTTTTTTTAAAAATCATCTAAGTACTGCATGTTTAAAAAACACATTGCAATTGGGAATCTAAGATGCAAGGCTGCTGGTCTGTAATCTATGACATCATCTTTTATAGATCTTCATCATATCATAAAACAGATGCCAGGCCATTAGGTAGACATTGTTACATAAGATGTCTGTTTGTACATGTTGCCAGCCATTGCAAAATGGCAATTATTATTGTCAAGGTAGATGTTTTTTTCTTCCAAGCGAGGTGAAGTACAAGTGGGTGGCAACAGCTATATCAGTGGCTATAGCCATGCTTATCCTGAACAACCCAACAATATGAACAATATGTAATAACGTAACACACAGATAACAGCAATAAATAAATAAATAAATAATCGCTATTACTATATATATATATTACTATATATATATATAATTACTATATAAGAGTTATTATGTAAACTCGTTTAACATGTTGTTTGTTCATTTTTGTTTGTGCACTGAAGAAACAGAAAGACCAGGGAGAGTTTGGTGTAAGAGCATGTGGTTTGCTGAGCTTACACTATTCCAGTCCTAAATCACACCTTCCAGTCTTCCTTGCTGCCTGACTGATCCAAAGAAGCTGCACTTGTGTCTCAGTAGTCCACATCTAATTGCTTACAGCCTCACAGCCTGGTATTAATTCTTTCTGACCCCATGAGCCATTGATTCCACTCCATTTGTCTTTCCCCTTACTCATTAGTGTTAGTTTCTAATCATGTAAGACTTACTGGCAACTAAAGGGCTTTTAGTCCCTCCAGAGAACCCTCAAACAAAGCATGGGTTTAGCAAATGAGCTCTCAGGATGTCTGGGGAAGCATAGTAACACCCAATTCTGAATTATGAAGACTTGGCAAATATTGTAAACATGCGCTCATAGAGTACAAACCGGAAACCGACCTCATAGCTGCAAGCATCCAGCGCCTCCAATGCTTCCAATGTGATAGAAAATTGAATAGGTTCTTCTTTGAATTGCAAGATATAAACGCTCAGTTGTACGGTGCCCCTAAAGGGACATGGTGGTGTAATAAAATATAATAGGAGATGGGAGGAAAAATAATAAGCCAATACTAATCTGTTTTCTCTGAAATATTTTGTGTTCCCCCGTTAAACTTTGCATGTGTTTGCAACACTTAGTGAGCGTATGAACGTTTCTTGGCAGAACGCAAAAGTTTGGGAAGGGAACACAAAAGTTTCTCTAGGGAAAGCAAAGGTTTTGCGAGCGAAAGCAAGGTCAAAAGTCCGAAATTTGCGCACATTAAAAATACGTTATGTTATAATATGTTATTGGGTTCGAATTTCTGTGTTTTTTGCATCTGTAGCAAGCAGTTTGAATGGTATTTGAATGGTGTTTTGACAATTCAGAGCCACCGAATCACGAATACGAAAAAACGCAGTGTGCAAGGGCCTTTACTCGGGGGAACGCAAAACATATGTGAGAGAACGCAAAAGTACTGACAGATAATTTCTACTCAATCTCATATTTTTTTCCCTCACCATGTCCCTTTAGGGGACATACAGTTGTGAGTTATTAAGTCAGAATTATGAGAAATAAACTCGCAATTGCGAGAAAATGTCAGATTTTATTTTTTGCTTTTTTCCCTTAAATTTGGAATTTAAAACTCTTTAGCCTATATTTCGCAATTCTCTCGATGGTGGTGGAAAGAAATATGAGATGTTAAGAAAAACAACAAGTCAATGCTTTTGCATTTTCTCCACCAAGGAACTTTGTTTCACTCACAAAACCGTTGCGTTCCCTCGCAAAAAGGTTTGCATTTGCTTGCTTCTCACGTGAAAGTTTCTCACGAATGCAAAATTTTTTGCATGTGAACCGAAAGCAACCCCCCCCCCCATCTAATTTCTTCCTTCCGCAATTAACTTTTTAAAATTCCATGTCAGAAACAAATTTCCATTAGTCCACGGTGTTACAAGAGTCATGAAAGGATGCCAATTTCAGTTGTACGGTTGAGCGGCCATGGAGAACAGCACTAAAAAATGGTGTTGGATTTACTTTCAAAAGCTCAAAAAGTGCTAGTAAATTCCAAAAATGTTTACAAAGAAATGGAAAGTTACTCAATAAGTGTGAAACTTTGAAATTGAATGACTGAAATAGTATTTTCTTTCTCTATGATGTATTCCAATAATATTCAATATTCTTTTTTACAATGTATTAGGAAATATCCAACATCAGAACAAATGCAAAGACTCCAAATTCCACGACTGAATTGAGTATTCCAAAGTGTAATAATCAATAGCTAAATGCTTATACTATAATAATCTGGGAGAAAGTCAGCATTTTGATATAGAAACCACAAGTGAGCAATTGAATTAAATTGATGCATGGGCTGTTTACAGCTCAGTTTGCATTGAGTTTCATGGCACATGAGTCTAATGGCTTTATATTACTTTCATTACTCATGCTCAAACATCGGGCACACATCTTTCATCTTGTAATCAGACACACTATGCTTGAATGCATGAAGAATCGCATTCTTTTTGTTTTTATTTTCAAAAGACAATTATTGCACTGCATAGAAATTGAAATGGCAAGCCAGAACACCATTTAGGCAAGCGAGAGGGTAATAATGATATTCCAAGCCATGGTAAGAATTCATACAAATGGTAATGTGATTAGTTTGTCAAATGGATGCTATGAAGGGGAAAGCAATAGCTTATTTTGTGCTTGTTCTTTTCCCACAATTAGCACACAGAATTCATTTGCATAGACATAAGCAAAATATTGAAAAGTAGAAAATGGTATAATATAGAGTAAAAGTATTATCACAGAGTTAGTGTCATTGCAGCAACTGCTGCACAAATCATTTAAGAATATAGTAGTTAGATTATTATATTGAATTTGAGTTTAATTAAGAGCTGTCTAGTCCTTTTATCACTGTCTGTTTAATGGAGCAAAAGGCGCAAAATGAAAAATATTAGTGTTTAACTACCATGCTAGTATATTTAGATTACTAGTGTCAAATTGTGTGTAGTCATGGGAAACCATTTGAAAAATAAGCTTTGCTTTGGAAAAGCTGCTCAGAGAGCTTCACAGGATCTGCGGTTACATAACAGATTGTTTTGGACAGTCTGACAACGTTCTGAAAAATAAGTCCACCTAATGTTGAAATCTTTGATAGCTTAGGTCGAAGAGTCAGAGCCCTGTGGTCTTCATGTCTCCATTCTGTAAATACTATTTCTACCGCATGAGACAACAGAAGGAAAAGATCTTAACGTTACTTTAAAGCTGTTCTACAATAGATCTATCGATCACCAGCTCTGGGATTTTTGTTAATTGTACATTTAGAAAGCTTTCTGTATTATACAAACATGTAACTGTCTTTGCAACATTTTCAAGTGTTCCAGTTCGTTTAGCTTAAAAGCAGGGGATCTCTACACTTTTAATCAGCGACCAGTGCCATGTTACCATGGCAATCAATAATGCTGCCAAGTGTAACCGTTGGCTGTTGTTGTCTTAGGCTACCAAAGAAGGAAAATATTGACTTTTTGTAAATTCAGTCATCCTCTTACTAACTACATGCTGATGTCCTGCACTTTAGAAATGATTATGTTTTGTCATGATATTTTAGAAAGCCAAAAAGTTTTAGGCCATGTGACACTAAATCATTAACTACCACAAAAAACAATTTTGTAACATAAAGTTTTATTTTAGAAATATTGAGTGTAGTATATAGGCCTAATTACAGTAAATGATGAGGCCACAGTTGCAAATTTATTGAACTGGAAATATGAAGAGAAAAAACAACAACTGGTAAAAGGCAACAACTAAAAAGCAAACAAACAAACCAATGGCACAAAGTGTAATTAACTTACAATTTATAGATTGTAAGGATTCATTTTATTTGGATGGTCCCCTTTAGACATTAGGTTGTCTAGTAAAGGCTGGCCCACCTTAAAAGATTTGATAAATCTAATCAGATTTTATGAGAGACCACAAACATGATGATACAAAAAAACTTAATTTGGACAGTTTTGTTGCTATAGTGTGTGTAGTGACACGATGTGACCCTAGACAGCACACACTAACAGATTCCATTCACAGACAACCAGAGTTCCGACTGTGAACATGGGAAATCTCGCAAAATCTCCTGCGGTCGAACGTGACTTCACTGTAAACAAACAAGGCAGATGACGTGCTGTAAAATAATAGCGTTTGCTAAAAAAAAAAAAAAAAAAAAAAAAAAAACGGTTTGGATGAAACTTTTTGTGAACTTTTGTATAAACAAAATTTGTACAATCATGGCAACAGCATGCCACAGACCCAACCTCTCAACAATTGACAAAAACAAACTATTGAGAACTGCTTATTAAAAACTCTTAGCCTAGGCATAGTGGCAAACTTAGGCGATATTGGACACGGTAACCTTTAGAGAGTTATGCAAAACTTTTGAGCCCGTTCTCACCCTTTGGCGTCATATGGTGACGCCATATTACATTTCGTTGAAATACTACGCACCCTAACACGCAGAACCCAAGGCGTCATACAGGTGACTGGCATCTTTTAGCGTCAATATGAGACACAGACCCTACCAGTGCGTGTTATATTGACGCTAAAGGGTGCCATGTGTGTAGCATTTTGACGAAATGTCATATGGCATCACCTATATGATGCCAAAGGACGAGAATTGAAACTTTTTTAGTCATCCACTGGAATAAAGAATGAATACATTGTAACTTCTCTGCCTAAGATCGATCAGAATCATCAAAAATATATATTTTTTTGTAGGGGGAAAAGAAATTTGTCCTACTTTATTACATTAAGAAGCATGCGATAAGAAATGTGGATGTATTTTGATTAAGCAATAATGAAAAAGTGTATGAGTTTTATTTGAAAAGCGTGATTACAGCTCTCAATACTTTAATTTGCAAATTCTTATTGATTTCTGGCAGACATCTTGGCACAGGTACAGCTGCAGAGAGACAGCCAGCCAACCATTATACACATTAGCCAGTTGTGCAGTATTGAAAGAGATCTTCAGTATAGGGACTAATGGATTGAACGAACAGCCTCTGTTATCTTGTGATGCAGTATGTCTTTTTGTTCCTTTTTCAAAAGGATCATATAATGTTCCTGTAGAGATGTATCTCTGGATCAAGTTAAAATTACACAATAATAAACAATTAATGTGAAAATCGTTCATTTTTAAACTACATCCAAATTTTTCAGCTATTACTAGATTAATGATAACTAAAGCAATGGCAAACTCAATACTGAGACAAAAGACAACAATTCTGGTCACAAAGCTGATTACAATTCTATAATTAATGGAAAATGCTCTCAGCGCAAATGTAAACAGCCATAAAGAAAAAACCCAGAAAGAACAAACCATAAATAGTACATAAATATGTGTGAACTCTTGAGTCACAACACAAAAATTGTTAGCACATGCAAGGCGTTGATATATAAATAGTGGTCAACAAGTCTTGTCTGATTGTGAACCTGTGGGAACAAAATGTTACTTTTTTTTTTTTTACTCCAAAATAGACTTCAATCCAGTTTCAACAAACACTTCATGCAAGAGATTTTATGAACATAAGTTTCATGTAAACCTTTATAAAAGAGATCAGTATTTGTAATGTTCATTTAAAGCAAAATCCACCTAAAATGAAAAACATGTCATTATTTACTCACCCTCATGTCTTTTGAGAGTGGCGTTTTGAAAACTTAAAAAAAATTGTCTTATAAAGTGGAATTATTGAAAGTATACTTTAGGTACACTTTAAATATCTTGCATTTAAAGACTGATATTATACAGTGATCATACTACCCTAGTGATAATAAAACAAATTTTAGGTGTAATTTTAAGAAAGGTGCATTAAAGAAGCACTCCAAGTTTAATTAGTAGGGGTGAAATTAACTAGTTGCCATATCAACTCTATATAGAGAAATAAAATTGCCAACAGTAAAAAGTCTTCGGAATATCACTGAACATTTATTTAACCACAGCAAAAGTACATTTCTTAATTTTTTATCTCCGTTTTTTTGGTGTTAATTTAATATTAGACAAAACTGATATTATTTGAATCTTATAGGCTATCTGTTATGTAACAGTTGAGTTTAATGCTGATCTAACTAGCAGAAGACACCAGCAGGGTTTAAAAGTTGCACAGGTGGGGAATGTTGAAACACTACTTTACAATTTTCCCCTATTAGAACTACGCTTCTATTCTTTACGATAATAAATTCTATTGAGAAACTATGGGAAAAAGGTCAATGAAATGATCAATTATTTTAATGTTTTGAACTATGCTGTATAGCTGTTTTGTTGTCAAACTAAAACATTTTTTTAGTTTGTCTTGTATATATATATATATATTTCAATTAGATCAGAGAACATTTTAAGCTGTCATATGTTACATTGTTCCCCTCACATGTTATCACATTTTACTATGGTAAATCATGAAAAAAAGTAGGCCTATACACAATAAAACAAAAACCCCATTGTACTAGACATGTGAAATTAATGTGTGAAAAAACAGAACCCAGTGAATTTACAACTGAGAAAAGTCAAAGTGCCCGTACAGACCGGGACGAATATCGCCAGCGTTTTTCAACGCGCTTTTTATGTTAAAAACGCGTTGAAAAAACACCCAAGCGATTTTTGCTGAAGATAAGCCGACATTCATAAGTTCAACATTCATCTTGCAAATAGATATCTTGCCTTGCATCTTCCTCGTCTTCCGGCAGTGTAGACGGTGGCGTATATCTTCTTCGCCGTTATGTGTGGTCGGTAAGATCGGTCGGTTTTGTGTTTGAGAGCTCCCGGTTGTGTTTTACTATAACTTCAGAAGCACCAAAAGCGCCAATCTCATTGGTTGGATAGTTTTTGAAGAGGCGCATCAAACAAACAAAAAAAAAACGAACCCGAGGCGTTTTTAAAAAAAATTACGCTTTTACTCGTGGCTTTTCCTGCGTCGGTGTGCACAAGCACATTGGCGCCCATTGTTTAGTCACGAGGCGTTAAACGTCGGCAAATATCGTGTGCGAAATTCCTCCCGGTGTGAACAGACCTTTAGGCTGTGCCTCGCTCTCCCCTATTTATGTCAGTAAGTCTCGAGCGATATGTCAGTAAATAAATGTTAATGGATTTGTACTGAGTGTAAAACACAAATATTTAACATAGCCTAGCCTACATTTTGGTATAGTTTTTTCCCCCACTATAGGAACAGTGTTAATATACAGATTGTAAATGACAAAGCCATCTCCCATATAGCCAAATAAAAATAATATTATTCATGAATCAATAAAGAACCAGCACCTGGTTATATAGCACTAGATGTATTATTAGAATACAATGATTTGAACAAGTTCCTGAACAAAATAGTCATTTGAAATAATTCCTCAGCAACAAAATATAAAATGTTGCAACCGTGTCAAATGACTCTTGCAAAATGTGGATGGGGTGCTTACTATTACAGAAGCACTTTGGTATATGCCAAACCCCATTCCCAATTAAATTATGATAATGGCATGAAACACAGTCCATCCCGTTGAATGGAAAAAACAGGCAGCACAGAATCAAATAATAATACACTTTAGAGGCACAATTACTGTACAAGGCAAGCACATCAGAGCAGTTAGCAGACATGTCAAACAGTTGCAAGAATATGCAAACATCTTTTATCAAAAACACACAAGCAGCACCACGACCATCTGTTGATACAAGCTTAGCGTGTACAGCTCCGAGACTCCGGGTTCACAGCCAGAGCTGTCATTGTCTTACAACATAAATAAATGTAAAACTCGTAATACATTCATGAAACCCTGTTATTTTTAATGCAGACTTGCCACACTTCGTAGCATTCGTGATTTGGCATCTGGCATTAGGACATTCACAGGTGGGCTATGAGCCAAAATGATTTGCTGGTGGCTTCACATGCAAACAAACCTGGTAGCTCTTATTACCTGCACATATACAATGAATTATGATTACAGATAAATCAATGGTTCATCTTGTGTTCTAGATCCACTTAAGAACTATTGACCCTTAATCACACTTAAAAATGCATCTTTGCATTACATAATAAAATATTAACACGACTTTCTTTCTCACGTGGTACATTTACAGATTTTTTCCTCATGTAAAAAAAAAAATATTTTTCATAATTTTTTATCACAACTTTTTTCTTTTGTCAGATCAACTTGTGGTTCAGTTAACACAATATTTTGAGTTTTAAAATAATATCTATTGTATTAACTACAATTTTTTATTTCAAAGAACTCAACATTTTAAGGTATACAGGCCTAACCAACTCACCTTTTTAAGTTAAACCAACAAATATTTACAGGTTTGGAAAATGAATTAATGGTTAATTAACGGTTCAATTAATGGTTAACCCCCCCTCCCCCCCATGCATTTACAAAGAAGTCCACACAACTTTTCCATTATTTATATGTCTTCTGAATACATTAAAATACTTTTAGTTTGCTTTTGATTTCTTAAACATTAAAAGCTCTCTAAGAAAGAAAGACAAATGGGTTTAGGTGGGTGATATAAAATAAACCTTTCTATGTGAAAGAAAATCTGATTATATGCCGTTGGCAACATAAATACAATGTTCTGAACAGATTTGATGTTGGATTTGTTAAGAATCTCAGTTATATTCATACGCAGAAAGCACTGAATGGTCACAAGTCGGACCTTGTTTATCAGCTCAATGCACAAGCGAGCTGATCGCAGACCTGCATTTGGACTTTTAATTTAGCTATTAAACATTATGCAGTCATACTATTTTCCATTTGCTCATTCAGCAGCTACCCAAGTGCGCAACACCAAGTTAATCGCGTCTGACAGTGCAGCCGGAGCCACGTTCATTTCACTATTAATTAGGTCCCATGTCAGATTCATTAATTTTACTCCGTAATCACTGCCTGGGAGCATATGTCAAATGTTAAATCCATTTACAAACAGTATCAGAAATCAGTGTTTTCTCACAAGGTTATTATTTGGATTTGCCAAAAGCTCTTTTTGGTGGAAACACAATACCAGCAATTTCCTGCAATCTTCCAAATGTGATTTCTGGTCATGCCACCTCTTTACATTGATGTATTTCATAGAGGTCAGAGCTCTATGAAATAAATTACATTTCCTCTCCCTTTTTCCCAGATACTGCTGTGGCATCTTCCTCGCTCGTTTTCTTTTAATCTGTATAGTGTACGATCATTACTATAGACATTTTCAGTGTCCTGGAGATTTAAGCTGGTTTCAAAGAATTTGAGGCACAAAGGCAGAGCTTAATAAAAACAAATTAACAAATTACAGATCATAATTAATCTTTGAATAGAATCTTAAAATGTGCCTTTTTACTTCTAAATTTGTTTAATACATCACAAATGTATTTGCATTTGCCATGAATATAACCTGCTGTTTAGCATAATTAATGATCCCTTTCTATAACAATAACAAACTGGACAGTGAAAATATATAATATGCTAAGATGATGCTCAGTCACACTCATGCATGATTAGCCTACAGATGTGAATCTGAAGAGCCCAATTAGAAGAACAGCTTCAGTCATCCTTGTCAATAATTTATGCATGTTCAATTAAAATTACACAAACAAAAATTACTGCATGCCATCTTTTTTTAGCCATGTGTGACATTAAACTACTCATTAAATATCTTTCATAAAGTCAACCGACCTCAAATCTTACATACATAAAAGGATGCAAAATATGGAAAGACCAAAGTTGTAATGGCCTCTTTACAATGACTGGTATGAAAAGCAATTTCCATGAATGACTCCGCATCATTTGTTGAAATTGCTTCCCACTTGAATTTTAAAGGCTTTTGGTTATGACCACAACGGATGTTATCAAGAATATTGCGGATAATAGATGCAGCACCTTGAGGCACTCTGTGCATCAAAAAATTAGAGCTGTTCTAAGGCCAGAATCATATCAACACTATTGAATTAGAGCCATTCGCTCTATAACTTCACTCAGAAATCCAACTGAAAAATTCAAGCATGGAATTCAATTAAACATAGACATGTTTATGGCTATCAACTTCAAAAAGAGTCCTGCAGGCTTGGCATTGAGAAATGCACACAACAAAATGAAAATATGCAAAGCAGGAGGTATTTGAGAACATTCAGCACTTTACTGCAAAGTTACATAACATCATAAATTAGCGTCAAGAAACATTCCTTCAATTTTTTTTCTTGCACTTGGCATGTGAGTAAAAGTATAATGTGCTGAATATAGTCGCATGGGAACTGGAAAACTTCAGTTTACGATTTTGCTTTTAACTAAATCTAATTTTCCAGTATTGCTGTTCTATATGCAGGATCCCCAATAATTTGTTTTCATTGTTTTTATTTGAAATATCTTTTTCTATAAAATAATTACAAGCTGAACTTAAATTATAATGCACCACTCAGAAATTTCATCTTAACTTGTGTATTTTTTTTTTTTTTACAATATGTCAGTGGGAACCCTGCATATGTCATTATTTTAAGGTCTTGCCATTTTCTTTCACTTCAAAGGTCGCAGAGTGACTCTGAACAAAATGAATGTGTTGACTGTGACGGTGACACAAAAAAGTGATGGGTTTGCGGTAAAATGCTGATGACATCAATGCACCAATCCACAGAAAGTTTCCACCTCATCATTTTTCTGATCATGGGGTATACCCTTTGTCATTTTATTCCTTGTTTTATTCCCATTCAGTTTTTGCACAACTGTCACTGTTCCTCTTGACCCCCATTCAAGTTACTGTTCTCCATGTTCAGGGACTGTTTGTGAACATTCTCATTCTGAATGGCCTTTTTATTTAGGGCATCAGGACTCTGGGTTTCCTTCTTCACGTTCAGTGAGCAATTGGATACTGCGCTGGCCACCTGGCAGAACTTCTTTAGGAGGATCTCCCTCAGGAGCAGGTAAACCCACGGATCTAGAATCTGATTGAGCGAGGCCAGACGTATGGCTGTGAGAAAGAAATTACAGTCCATCTGTAAGTCCTGGGGTGAGAGAGATACAGCAGCAGAACCGCACTGATGGGAGGATGTGTGGGTCGAGATCATCTTCAACATAAGGACCTACAGAATGGAAGGAGACACACCAAAATGGGCATATTATGTATGATTACAAAAATGTCTTTTGTTTCATTCGAAATTAAGAAAAATGATTTGTGCTAATGGACTTCCAAAGACTGCTCTGCAGATTTCTGTAATTCTGAATGCCGGTCATTCACAAAATTTTACACCCCTGCAGGTTTGTTCATTAAATATTTTGGCATTTTTTTTATGTTTTAGGTAATAAAAGGTCAGTACTCTTAGTTCCGGGAAAAGCTGATATGGATATTTGTCTCTTTTTTTTTTTTAAATAATAATCACTATCAGCTGATATTGGATATGTATTGACTAAAATTGGATATTTATTTGTGCAGTAATCTGATTCCCCTAATTTTACATTTAAATTACCCTTTGCTCAAATAACGCTCACTTAAAGCGATACTCCACTTTTTTTGGAAATAGGCTCATTTTACCACTCCCCCAGAGTTAAACAGTTGGGTTTTACCATTTTCGAACGTATTAAGCCGATTTTTTGATATTTAGAAGAATATCGGTAACCAGACAGTTTCTGGTCTCATTGACTTCCATAGTATATTTTTTTCCTACTATGGAAGTCAATGAGACCAGAAACTGTCTGGTTACAGATACAACTTTACAAAAATTACAACTTTTATTTTAAGGCAACCAGGTTACTTACCTTTTAAGTTAAACCAACAATATTTGTTTTACAGTGTAGCTAACTGGGAAAAACTTTTGCAGATTTTTTGCAATGTCACCAACAGCTACTCTTTTTGGATAGAAATCACAGGGTAAACAGTAACTAATCTCAAATGAATGCTAAAAAAACATTCTGGTAACAAGTAGTCCTCCTCAACATTGTAAAAAATGTTTGCCATCTTCAATTTTTAAGTACAATCAACTTGGATGTAAGACATTTCAGCTCAACCTGAATTTAAAAATGAGTTGTATCTTGTATAAACATGTTGTCATAACTTATTGATCATACATATTTTTTTTTTACAGTGAACATGTACAGTACTAGTAAATACCTGTGGAGTTCACTCTAGAAATTCATATATTCAGTTTTATCCAATATCAGTTGAGGCTTTCTGGAGCAGGGTACATTAAAGTTTGAGCAGGAATGACACTGCAAGCTTTCATCTGATATCTAGCCTACAGTAAGTGTGTCTGGCAAAGGCTGATATGATACATACCAGTAAAGGTGACCAGCAAGTCAACAGCACACACATAATGCCCATCAACTGAATAACAGTCTCTGTTGTTAACCTTTCCCATTGCTTGGACGACTGGGTCGAGCTTGGCTTCGTTTTGCAACGTGTAACCAATGCATGAATGGTCATAACATTACAAGACAAAGTAACAAGTAAAGAAAATATCCCCAATGCCGCAAAGGTCGTGGCAAAAAACGTATTTCCCGTTATGTCCTTGTCACCTGTACTTATGAAGCACCAAGAGCCTGGCCACTGCAAAGTGTACTGCCCAACCCCAGCAATGGGCAATAAGGCAAAGATCAAAACTAGACACCAAATGATGACCAGAACCTGCTTGGTCACGCTGGTTTTCATGTAATGTGAGTACCAGTGAGGAGCAGTGATGGCCAAGGCCCTTTCAATGGCCATGGCACTGGCTAAAAAGAGAGGACACAAGCCAAAAGTGGTCATGCACACCCCAAAGAAGGCGCATAGAGTTCCCGATGGGTCCACGCGTTTCCATTTCAGATCTGCTCTGTACACAGAAATGACAATCGGACTTGTAAGCAGTTGACCGAAAAGATCAGTTAACGCCAACGAGCCGATGCAAAGCAAAAAGGATTTCTTCCTTTTGTTTTCCTTTTTTCTGTATGCACTAGAAACTAGCAGCATCGCGAGAGAGTTTCCGACTATTCCAGTGATCATCATAACGATGGGGAAAAACACGGACACTGAGCCACAGCTGGCGCCGCTGCCCGTTCTGTCCTGCGAAGATTTGGAGACGTTCTTAACCCACGTCATGGTTCCAGCAGTCAGGTTTTGTGGCAAGACATCTGAAGACTGACATTTGGATGCCATCCTTTTTCAGGGAGCGTGTTCATGGCCACAGTAGCCCTTTGAAACAAGTAGAGTCCTCAGTGAAGTCCGTCTCACTTTGTGCGCTCTGCTGTCCGAGCGCGCGCTATAAACACAGAGGCGGGACCCTTATGGAAATGTAAAATATGCTGATAAAGACAACAGAAGTTAAAGTTCCAAAAAGAATATATTTATTTCAACAATACGGTTTTAATATAGCATATACAAGCTACAAGTGTAGCTCAGTTCCAAATGAGAACTCAGTAATGTTTTTTTTTTTTTGTTGGTCGGGGTTGCTATATCAGAAAAAAGAAAATGTGGCCTTCAACCAAAGCAGATGGAACACATTCGTTTCTGTATGACCGAATTAATTTTACACAGACTTTTTAGTGGGTGAACTTTTTTAGAAAAAAAATTCAAGGAGATCTTAGGTTTTAAGATCGCAATAATAATAATAATAATAATAATAAATAACTTTGGTTATAGGCAAATCTCTAAACGGGGATACAGATAAACTCTTAAATGTTTTATTCGATAATGTTCATCACCTGCATCACCAGCTCAGATGTTTGAACACAACAAGTGCCATCTAGCGCATGAGAAACGATTCACAGCAACTCGTCGTTATAATGCGCAAACCGTATGCGTATTTTGCTCGAAAACTGTAATTCATACAGACTCGTAATAAAAAAAATCTATAAAATAGACAAGGACATAAAGCATAAATTGATGTGTAATTTCACAAACATCACTAAAATTCCACGTAAGTAGCAGTGTGGTAGCCTCTGGGAGTTTGTCTCCCCTTGGGAGGCAGACATTGGGGAGAAAAATTCTCATCACATCTCACAATACAATAAACATGGAAAAAACAAAAAAGACTGCAAACAAGAGATTCAGATTAACAAGTGTTTATTCATGTTGATTACACTGTCAAGTCATGTTAATGAACAGTAAAACATTTTCATATTTCATGTCAGAAGGGGGTGGTTGAATATTTCAGATTACATGTTCCCAATTTGATTTTACCACGGAAAAAAAACATAACCAGTAATTTACGACAGAAGTAATTTTAGTTTGTGCACTTTAAAACGTTTCTTAATTCAACAAGTGATGAATCTCAAAATTAAGACAAAAAAGGACAAACAAAATGAACATTTCATCTGTCTTAACAGAAGAAAATAATCTCTACAAGTATAAAAAAAACATACTTACCTTTAACGCACACAATCAGAGGAAAATCACTTATTAACTTTCAGATGCTGGCATTGCTGACGTGATTAATGTTTAAACCATCAATATTTCTTGAAGTGTTTTAAATCACAAAATATCTACAAAACCAGCATCTGATGAGTGTCTTTTTAATCAACAATTATTTTGTTAAACTGGTTATTTGGACTACAGTAATGTCTGACAATGAATGGATAAAACTACTTCTGCCATATAAATTTACATATTTTGATGTCCAGGAGATGTGTGCCATTTATACAGTCACAGACTTGTTTCTCTGTAAACCCACTTAAGCTATAGATCTAACACCTTGAATAATGCTGTTGAAAGATTTAGCTAGATGTAAAAAAAAAAAAAAAAAAAAACAAGATTTTTTTTGAGAGGAGGTTGTGTGAACGTGCGCAAGTTTCTTTTTGTTCATGAAAATCAATGTGAACTCAAACAGTGGGGTAGTTGCAATAGCACAAAAAACAAAAACAAAAAAAAACAAAAAACAAAACCGGAGTAGGAAAAAACAACATGCAGTTTTAGAAAGATTGGTTTCTTTTGTTAATCATTTCTGTTTTGAGCTTGAGCCAGAGTGGGACGATCCAGATGAGTCTCTGTGCCTAAAGAGAGATAGAAGAAAGAGACAAGGAGAAGGACCATGACTGATTAAATGATTTATCTCTTGATATCAAAACAAAGAACAAAGTTTTGTACAGAGAAAAGCACATGTGTTTCAATGATGTACTGTATTAGCACTGAGCCCAGTGTATAATGCAGAAGGACGCCTGATATCCAGGACACCATGTGTTACACCAAACCTTTCAGACGAGCGCGATCGTGAGCGTCTTTTTTTGCGGCCACCAGAGGAGGACCTGGAACGACTTCTCTTCTGACCTCCCTCAGGCGATGATGAAGGGGAACGAGACTTCTTCTTTGAGGAAGCAGAGCCCTTTCCTGATCTGGAGCTGGATCTTTCAAAGGGGATAAATAAGCATTCACATGAGGTCAACAAATATCGCTATACAGATTACTATAATAACACTACCAAAGGGGCAGACATATGAAGAAAACATCCATCCACAGCCCTCTAAATATTACAGTAAATACTAAAACTTCGGAAAAAAGACCAAAGCTGCAGGTCTGACCAGCTGAACTTTTCAAAAGAACCCATCAAAGCAGAACCCATCAAGAGTTTTACAACTTGAAGCTATAATTGCTGGTCAGATGTCAAAGTGTTATCAGATAAATTGAACAAAAATTAAAAAAAAAATCCTGTGCAAAAACTCCCAAAGATTAAAAACTACATTTCACTGCTCCCTCATGTTATTAACAGAGATCAATAGTCGACTTCTGTTTAAGTTCACTACAGCCATTGGCTGTTCACACACACGCACTCTCTCTCCTGGAGAGTGCATGTGACCTCATTCACCTGGATTTGGACCTGGAGCGAGAGCGAGATCGGGAACTGGATGAGCTCCTGGACCGGGATCTGCAAAACACGGGCATCAACAAAAACACACCACAAATTTCCAATTTTTCTGAAAGTTAAAGACATTCTGATGAAAACCTTGATTTTCTGATGAAAAATTGACATTTTTCAGAAAAAAATATCTACTTCAGACTATCTACTATCAAACATTTTGTTTAATCTTTAAACCCTTTTCTAAGTAGTGTTAATGGCATGAATTACTTAAAAAATTACAGAGCATTGAATTTACATGATTGTTTGTCAAATAGCATCAAGTTTTATACTATCATGTCAGAATCAAAAATGCAGTTGAAAAAGACAATATATATATCAATATATATATATTTTTCCAAATACTAAAAGGAAGCAAAAAGGAAAGAAAAATAAATTAAACATTAAAGCAGATTAATATGATAAGATTTGAATAAAGATTTGAGCTGATACTGACATTTGCCTGGAGTTACCCTTGACCTGTACCCTTTTACCTGGACCTAGACCGGGAACTTGAACTGGACGAGCGAGAAGATGAATGTGAGGAGCCCGACGGACTCCCTTTCTTCTCATCACTAGCATCCAAATCATACTTGGACAAATCGGCATCTTCTTCATCATCGTCATCATCATCATCCTAATAGGGTAAAAAATAAAAGCACATCAAAAACTGCGACAGTATGCTAAAGATACAAGGATTTGTTCACCCTGCACCCTACTACAATTTGAAATTCAAATCCTATCTGTATGACTGCAGTACTTTTACAAGTAAATAAATTGATAGTGTGGTCAATATAACTATTAAAATTCTTCAAAATTAAAAAAAAAAAATCACTTACATCAAGTTTGTATTTTGAAAGATCTCCTTCATCTTCGTCTTCCTCATCATCGTCAACATCATCTTTTTTCTCTTCTTTTTTTGGTTCCTCTTTCTTTTCAGTGTCCTTCTTACTTTTCCCACGATACTTCTTTTTTATGCGCCCAAACTGTCCAGAAGGCCGACAAAATAATTAAATGACGAAAAATGACATAAATCTGTTCTTAATTAATAAAAAGAACTACTCATCTCTGTAGACTGAACAATTCCTACTGACCTCATCATACTCGCCATCAGACTCCTCTCGCTCATTGTAGACTAAATTCTCTCTCTCGTTGAATCCTCCACCGTATCCTGTTGAGGCATGCATCAAGCACATGGCATTAACCAAAAATTCCATCAATATGCAAAAAATTATACTAGCCTTCTATTTTGAACAGACAAAGCATACCTGTCCTTTCCTCCAGTTTGGCATATTTAGGAGTGTTACACATGTTGCACTCTGATCTTCTGGCCCAGTTTACATTGCCACACCTAGATTTAAATACACAAGACCAAGTTCAGAAATGAATAACTTTGGTGAATTGAAAATACACAAATAGCTTATAGTCCAATATGGGTTGGATTTGGGAATATAAACCAGTGATTGCTGGTCCCGGAGGGCCACTGACCTGCAGAGTGTGTGATTCCATGCCAAATCACACACACACATGAATTCTAAGACTTTGGCCCTGTTTACACCTGATATTAAGATGCGTACATTTTTCATCTTCAAACCAAAACTTGGGTCTTAAGAAGACAGTTTAAATCCCATCTGGCTACGCACTTCTCATTATGTTTACAGTACACATTAGGTCAGTAGGCAGAGAGGAGGTCTTTTGTGGCTATTCGAACACATTCGACCATGTGAGTATTTACACTATAAAAGTTTTCAACTACTTTTACACCTGTATTTAGGGTCGACCACTTGTGATTGATTGACCAAAATGCATTTAAATACCAGGTGTAAACAGGGTCTTTGTGACTTTTATGAGCATGGCAGAAACACTGATCTATAACGTAAAATATATACATATATATTTTACGTAATTAATCTATATAGAGACCAGTGAGCTGAAAGCAAGTGTGTAGAAGGTGTAAAGTTAATCACTCAACTTTCGCAGTATGCTTTATGTAAAAAACATTTTGTTGTGATGCCACGAATAATTATTTTTAGTTATTTAATTATTTAAGTTTTGTGACAAAAAAAAATACTATTTTTATTTTAAACTAAAATGCAGTTGTTTGGGTTTATTGTCAAGAATATAATTATTTTGTTTAGGGTATTTCCATGTTGCATCCAAATTGAATGAATGACCCTCGACTCGGAAGTATGAGTTTCCAGAGTGCATTTGGTTTGAATTTCACAGGAGTGTTTGATTAAGTTTGATTGAGGCTAAATCTGCAGAACAACGACCTTTCAGTACCAAACTGTCCATTCAAACCTTCAATACTAAAAATAGAAACTGGATAAAACCGGACCAGTATTACACAAAAAACTTTTTTGAGGGATACATGTTCACTAATTTTTTACATTTTCAAGTAAACTGACCCAATTCATGACAGGATATCATTACACTGTGGACATATATTCTGCTTCATTAGGCAGATAGAACAAAATATAAACGAGTTGGAACTAATGGTTTACTTTACCATCACATCTAATTTACAGTATCTCAATCAAGTACATCTACTCAAGTGCAGTACTATAGAAATGAAACTTGGATATATTTTAGAGTAATCATTGTGCTGCTTGTATAGCAGTATATACTGTCCTCGTTAAATAACTCAACACAGCCATTATTATCAAAATAGCTGGCAAAAAAAGTGAATACACTATAAGTGAACATGTCAAAACTGTGTCCAAAGTGTCAATATTTTGTGACCACCATCGTCATCTAGCATTGCCTTAATCTTCATGTCCATGGAATTTGAATAAAGCTGCACAGATTGTTGCTGGGATCCTCTTCCACTCCTTCATAATGACATCAAGCTGCTGGATGTTAGACATTGGACACATGGCACTTCTCCTTCCGCTTGAGGGTAAGCCACAGGTGCTCAATAGTTTTTAGGTCTGGAGACGTACTTGGCCACTACATCACCTTCAGCTTCCTCAACAAGGCAGTTGTCATCATGCCTTTCGGCCCAGTTTCTGAAGGGAGGGCATCATGTTCTGCTTTAGAATGTCACAGTACATATTGGAATCCAATGAAGTGCATCTCCTCAATACCTGCAGCACTCATGCAGCCCCACACCATGATGCTACCACCACCATGCTTGACTATAGGCAAAACACAATTGTCTTGGTACTCCTCACCAGGGCATCACAACCAGGGTTCCCACACCTTAGTTAACATCAAATTCAAGGACCTTTCAAGGACTCTCCAGGTCCAATACCCTCAAATTCAAGGACTTAATGTGGGGACACATTTCAAGTGAGAGAGCAAGGTTACATTATGTATATGTAAGATACATTGTTACAGAATAATATGGATTTTTTTCCCAGAAAACTTCTTGCACAAAATGAATTCAAGCACTTTCAAGGACCTGTATCTATGTATATTTATTTTCAAGAACTTTCCAGGGCCTTGAAAACAAAAAAAATCTGATTCACAAACTTTCAAGGATTTCAAGGACCCGTGGGAACCCTGCACAACACATTCTGGACACAATCTGAGCTAAACAAGTTTATCTTAGTCTCATCAGACCACAGGACAAGCCGGTTCAAGGAATTCATGTTCTTGGACAGGTTGCTTTCAGCAAACTGTTTGTGAGCTTTCTTGTGAGCCAGCTTCAGAAGAGGCTTCCTTCTAGATTGATGGCCATGCAAACCGACTTGTTGCTGTGTGCAGCGTATGGTCTGAGCAGTGACAAGCTGACCTTCTGCAACCTCTAAAGCAATGCTGGCAGCACTCATGCGTCTGTTTTTATGAAGCCAACTTCAGCACTTGACGCACAGCACGAGGACTTAACTTCTTTGATTGCCCCTTGCGAGTCCTGTTCTGAGTGGAACCCATCTTGGAAAACCTCAGTATGACACTGGCCTGTACTGCATCTCAGTTTCAGGGTGTTACCAATCTTCTTATAGCCTAGGTCAACTTTGTGGAGAGCAACAATTCTAATTCACGAATCCTTAGAGAGTTCTTTGCCATAAGTAGCCATGCTGAACATACAGTGGTCAATAAGAGAATTGTACTCAAAAGCACAAATTTTAACTGCTCTAATACAAGATACAACAATTTGGATGGTCCTGTCAAGCCGACAAAAGGTGAACATGATGAATAGGACATATGGCTTTGCATGGTTAAATGACGTCCAGCTATTATCACTTAGGGTGTACTCACTTTTGACATGTTCACTTAAGTGTATTCATTTTTGTTGTGGCTGTGTTGAGTTATTTTCAGAGGACAGTAAATGCTGCGATTGAAGCAGCACAATGACTACTCTAAAATATATCCAAGTTTCATTTCTATAGTATTGTCCCTTGAGTAGATATACTACAATGTTTGCTAAAATGTGAGGGGTATACTCACTTTTGTGAGATACTGTAACTGTACACATTGGAAGTATAATTAAGACATTTGTAAATTGTAGCAATACCCACGTTTTGCACTGCCAGTCGTTTGCACTGAAGAGACCTCTGCTCTTCTCAGCGAGGGTCTTTCCAATCTCTGTCCCCCCCGCTTTCATCATCTTTGCTTCAGTTGTCTTTTCTGTTTAAAGAGCATTGACTAATTAGTTTAGACTAATCATTTTAAAGGGATAGTTCACTCAAAAGTGAAAATTCTATTACTCACTTGTGTCAAATCAAGTCTTTCATTCATTTTCGAAACACAAATTAAGACATGTTTAATGAAATCAAAGAAATTCGTCCCTCCATTAAAGTCCATTCACTCCAAACTCTTGACAGTTCAAACGTTTATAAGGAGAAAATAAATAAAGAATTTGTATTACAGTAATAGTTCACTTAAATGAAAATTCTGTCATCATTAACACACCCTATGTTGTTTCAAACCTGTATGAATTTCTTCTGCTGAATAAAAAAGATGATATTTTAAACAATGTCGTTAACCAGACAGTTGTTGGCCCCGTTGACTTACATAGAAGGAAGAAAATACTATGGAATTCACTGGGATATAACAACTGTTTGGATACCGACATTCTTCAAAATATCTTCTGTGTACATCAGAAGAAAGAAATTCATACAGGTTTGAAATAACTTGAGGGTCAGTAAATGATGACAGAATATGTATTGAACTATTCCTTTAAGACTTTAAATAATCCATATACACATTGAATTTGAATTCCTTTCACAATCTATATGAATTTGTTGAACCACAAGGCTGAATAGACTTTAAATGTAGGAAGAAAAATCTCATATTTCATTAAAATAAGTTAATTTGTGTTTCGAAGATGAACAGAAGTCTTATGGATGTGCAACAACATGATGGTAACATAATTTTTTGGAACTTTGAACTACCCCACGGTGTATGGATACTCACAGTGTGACGCATCTAAATACAAAACGTAATGACTATACACAAGGTAGTATAACTTACTTACCCCTGCCACATCTGTTACAGCTCGTTCTTCTAGCAAAGTTGACATTTCCACACCTTAACGTTAGATGTTACAAAGATAAAACTAGTTAGATCTCAAGACGACATTATTATAATCACCAATCAACATTCATACACACAATGAACAAGCTACCTCACCGACACTTTCAAACAAAAGATATACGCTTCAGTGGTGCACAAAAATACATTTATTTATTTAAAAGTTAATTAGCCCAATGTCACTGCATTTTCTAATGTAGACGATATAATGGCAGTTAGTAAGCTGACTTGCGCACACATCTGACTAGCTAATGGTTAATGTTTACCCAATAATTTTAATTGCGCAACTCTAAAAAGCACTTGATTACCAGTGTTTTAGAGGACAGAAGTGAGTTTAGGAAATTACGCTTTTAATGGAGTTTACAGGCCCATTCACACACTACAAACGCGCGCTAAAGCTAACATTAGCTAGCAGCTATGCTAACAGTAGCATGTGGGCTTCTCTCGTCCAACACTGATTTCGCACACGTTTAGGCTTTAAAGAACTGCAAACATATTCATCATTAAGCTTTTTAAATAAACCACTATGTATCAAGTCTTACTTTTTATCGGGACAGATCCAGTCTCCGTCGCTAACGCGAAAACTCTTCCCGGACATATTCGTCCTCTCAGTTGCCCCCGCCACAATGATCCAAAGAAATTAACACCTTACGAGTAACAATGTGTGTTTAAAACACCAACACTACCGAGTTTCAACATTAAACGTACGTCAAAAACAACACTTTTTTTGAGTGTGGGAGAGCGTATATTATGCGAGGATTCGTTTGCTACACCCGTAACGTTACACCGAAAGACACACATGGTTGCGTCTCAAATCTCATTGGCTGTTTCGTGCTTCCCTTCGTAAATTTTGGACACGACCGTGGACCCGGCAGGCGGATTGCAGACACCAAGGAATGCTGCCTTAGTAGGCGACTTGCTAGGTTTTGAACCACAGCCACAAACTTCACGTGAACCAGGACAACCTTACGCATTATACGTGGTCTAATTCGATAATTTTCTAATGCCTTTGTCTAAACTAGCCAACGCGAGGCAGATCAAACAAGTGATAGGCCTACTCCTGATTGCAAAAAAAAAAAAAAATAGACACTACAAATCCGTTTTAATTCACTTCATGAATCATTTTCATGACTTCATAATCATATTAGCAAGTTAGGCTATGTTTGTAGAGATTTTCATAAATAATACAATTAGAATAATATCTATCTATCTATCTATCTATCTATCTATCTATCTATCTATCTATCTATCTATCTATCTATCTATCTATCTATCTATCTATCTATCTGTCTGTCTGTCTGTCTGTCTGTCTGTCTGTCTGTCTGTCTGTCTGTCTGTCTGTCTGTCTGTCTGTCTGCCTACCTACGTTATAGTTGTTTTAAATTGTAGGTAGCCTACTACACATGCATTGAGGAATAACTGATTGCTTTTGGGTTGTTAAATATGTTGTTGAATGTAAATTATAATAATAAGAACACTCTTACGCTATGCGAAACGCGTTGTTCTCATTGAGTAAAATACAGTTTTTTTTATTCGCTTTGGTACTATTTTCACAAGTAAGGTGTACATTTTCAAAACTCTTAGTACAAAAATCCAAACTGATCACACTTGTAACGCAGCTAGCTAATCGGCCTTAGAAGTGCTGAAATTAATATGCTACAGTACTTTAAAAGACATAGTTTTACTGTAACATTAGGTTACATGTAATTTAAATATATTTATATATCTACGTAATTGATAGGCCTATTTATAGAAACACAAATTTTATTTCTGTAGTTCTCAAAATCCATATACTGTATATTGCTGAAATGAAAATCTACAGGTTTACCAAATGATTACATAATTGATTAACCATTAAGATCTGTTGGATTAAATAATAGACAAAAGTATTAAACTGAACAAAAAGAGATGCAAATCAAAAGTTTGATAGTAAGAGCTTTATGAAAGGCAGTTACTGTGAATGAAACAATAATGTAGATGAAACACTTATTTTGTGTTGTGAAAAGGATACTTTGTGATTGTGTGAATTGTACTAACACCGTTGAAAACATGATGAAATGTTTGAAAAAAGTGCACTTTTGATGATCTGTTGTGATATTAGCACTAAGAGTTTTGAAAATGTACACCTTACTTGTGAAAATAGTACCAAAGCGAATAAAAAAACTGTAAAAGAGAAGCCTAAAGTCAATGTTCTTATTGTTGTCATTTAGTAAATTCGTTCCTGCTATCTACCTGCACATGGAAGGAATATGTTGTTGAATGTGTTTGTTTGTATGTTATTGAATGTTAATAAATCATGTTTTTTTAAATTGAGATACAGGATTATTATTTTTTTTTGATAAATCAGGGATTGTACATCTTAAAACAAGAGTGTCCGTGTCTCGAGTGCATGATCTCATTAAGTTTTAATTGTTATACCTCGCAAACAATGCATTATATAAACTATATTCAAATTAAAATATTATAGCAGGACCTTAAAGTTAACAAAAGTAGGCTAAAAAAATGGCATATAATCTAAATGACACGTTTAACATAAATTTACCCACTTTACCTGCATTCACTAGATACAACGGATGCAAAAATTTTTATTTTTCCAATCCACAAAATTCAAAGGTATAGCTATTAATTCATAAAATATTCAGCTTACTATATATTTTATATCTCTTTGTTTTAACTTTCACACTTGTGCTTTAAATGTGTCCACTAGATGTCAGATTGTGTTCACCACACAACAGCCTGCTAGGCTACATTTGGCAGCAATGTCTGTGCTCACTACAGGCTTGTTCCCAAGCTAACATTTACACATGCATCACAGAAAAGAGTAAAAATCACAGACCTACATGCCATTTCCATATGTGAGGAACATGCAGATTTCCACAGACATATGGTGACATATCGCTGAATCTTTCCTTTCAAATGCTATCCTTATGCAATGCCTCACACGTTGTGCCAACATTTTGCAGACCTTGGTTCGGTTCGGCATGAAGGCACACACGTTGCTGGGCCAGATGGAGCTGAGACATTCCTCCCACTGCGAGTTCTCAGTCCTGCAGGGACTTCGATAGGACCCATCCTTGCTGGTACTCACCAAGCTAAGCCTGTCCTCCATTCTCTGCCAAACTCACACTGTTTCAGAGGTCTCTCGCACAGCTGGTGCATTGCTTATGAGTCAGGGTGCCCACATTGTTTTTCAAGTATGGTGTTTAAAAATATCTGATGCCCACATTTTGCCGTGACCATTTAAACGCATTTTTGGTTGGAGTCTTTTGATGAATGTTATACATATGTTAAATATTAAAGAGTAAACAACAAAGACTTAATGACATATTTTATATTGCATTTATGCTTTTTAGCTCACACCTTTGTATCAAATTTGTCAACCAAGAAATGGTGTGTAAATATATTAAGATCAGCTTTTCCTACCATGTTTGTGTGCATAAAAACACAAATACACATTTCAGCAGGAGCTCGTTGAAATGTAAAGAACAACTTTATGAATAGTAGGCTACATTTCTTTAGTAGAATCATGAGAAAGAACACTCTTCTGTGAGTGGATTTATTTATTTATTTTTACTATTCAAAATAGTAAAATGTGGCCCTCTCACTTTGCACTTGGAAGCAATCTTTGATACAACAAACAGCAATAATCGATCACAGGGGGGCAAATGAGTTTTTGGGCTTGCGAATGTCACCGTCCAGTGCTTGGCCATCTTTGGGATGTTCCACTCAGGTGCTTTTTTGACAGTGAAGGGCAACCAACAGAGGTTTGAATCCCTATATGAAGCCACCTGGGATTTCAGGGTCTGACAGATGGTGGAAGCTTTTCCTGCTATAAAAGATAGTTGTTACTTTGACACTTTGGTTTAACATCATCATGAGCTAATAACAGAAGCTTGTATTCCCCCACGCACTAATACAATGAATTCCTTCCTTGTGCAAGGAAGTTGTTCTTGCAGCTGCTCTTGTCGAATCAAAAGTGAGACAGGCAAGAACAGCGACAGAGATCTTTTGGTTTGCATGAGCGGATGGTGAGGTGTGTTGTCAGCTTGCTGTGCTCTTATGTAAGAGGTGAGGAGTAGCTCAGGAAAGCTGGCTGCCAGCTGTGCTGGTTTTTGGATGAGAGCTCCTGCCTTGTCACCTCATTGTAATCTCTCTAATGCATATTCATTGTCAATGCATGGGAGCACTTCTCATTCAGAAGGTCATCCGCAGTGGGGCTCCATTGCAATGGATTTTTGCACGTTGAATAAGTCGGAGGGAGGACAGCGACACTAGATAAATATTCTCATCTAGATGAGTGCTATCATGTCTTCATTTCTCTTCTCAGAGGTGACCTCATGCTTGAAAGCTTAACGGTTAATATGTACAGTGTAACGTAAAGTGACATCACATAACATAAAGTGATGCTTATGAGGTGAGAAAATGAAAATGGCCTGTCACATGTCATAAAAGTAAATCATTCAGCGGGGGTGAAAAAAAGAAGGTGAGATACCATGAAGATATCACACTCTTAACCCAAATTAGTTGACTTTACTAGAAAATTGCATGGAAACCTGTTCCACTAAACCATTTTTGTTTTTACACAGGGTGAAACTAAACAGGTCATAGAATCTTAAGTGGGTACAATAGACAAATCAAGTTTACATTAGTATTTATTGTTCATTTCGAGTCAGACAATAATGAGAGTCAGAGTGCTCTATAAAGATGGAACAGGTATAGTTTTGTAGTTTAATTACAGTTATTATAACGTATTTGCCATCTGCCTGTATGTATCCATTATTTATAAATAGCCACCAAGTCTGCTGTTTTGGACCAGGTCCGAATGATGTTCAAACATATACTGTTGAATTTAATAAAGTTTATTTTACTTCACACAAAAGATGAAGCGTCAGTTTTAGTTCAGAAAATCACTGAACTCTCTCAAATTTAGTGATACACATGTGTGGCTACGGGCTATATGCACGCATAAGTTCCGCATTTGACGCAAGGATGCTCGTCCATATCCGGTTGTGGAGATTAAAGCGGAGGAAAACCGAGGAAAATGGGACTAAGGCAGAGTCTTCAAAATTTACTGTCCTCCCGTCTTTGAAACGAAACGCACGTATGTTTAGATGTAATTTTATATACAGTTATGTTTATTTAATATAATTTTAAAAAGAAGCATAAACACAACAAGGGGTGTCTGTTTTATCTGTTTTTGTGACTAACGTTTCTTTAGTATAGACCATTTCACAAGATGTGAACAACACTGGTCCAGAAGCACTTCCTGTTTCAGTTTTTTAACACTACATAAAAGCTGGGATAAAAGACAACCAACAGAACATTTAAAACTGATACAAAATGTTAAACAAACATCTTTAAGATGTTTTCTTTACATGTGAAATAAAGAAAACAGTTACAAACTGAAACAGGAAGTGCTTCTGGACCAGTGTTGTTTACATCTTGTGAAATGGTCTATAACCATGGAGTATAAAATTCAATATAAATTCTCTGTATTGCATTGGATTCATGGTACATTAAAACGAAGTTAACTTTTCTGCATTCAGCTAACATTGGCCCGGTTTGATAAGATTTATAGGCTACACAAAAATCCCAGTTACGCGTCACGCGTGCAGTATTATGCAGAAGTAGCCTTTTTAGTTCAAACAGCGCGCTCTGCTCACTGTCACCTGTTTCAATAGGCCCCTCCCTTACAAAAGTGTAACGTATACCGAGTTATCTCAGTTTAACATGATCATTGCACTCAATATTTCGTCTGATTAGCGCTAACAACTAATTTCATTTAGTGTTTCATTAATACAAAAGCCAGGTTTAGACAGGGCGTGATGAGGAAAAAAGTAGTTCTCTTAGAAAAATGAAACTTTTTAAGCTTTAAAAAGGATGCAGAAGTGCTATTAAATGTACGTAAATCTTTATTCAGTAAGTAAGAAAAACCCTCTTCTCCTTCATATTGAATTTAACATTTGAATCAGATCAGTCTGAATCAAGAATGAATCATTCAGGCCAGTCAACTGATTCAATGATGAAACAACAACAACAACAACAACATTTTGGTGAGTAAATCACTATGGGCCGTCAGAACACTTGTGGGCAAGTGGTATGTAATATTTTTATGGTGTGTTTTGGGGTCATTTTGGAGCTTGATATAGCCCTAGTCCTTATTTACTTTTATTATAATGAAAATTAAAGGTTTTGATTAACTTGATTTTCTGTTATATTAAAAGTCATCTCTATTTAACTACAACCCCATTCATTAAAATATATTTTTGATGGTACACCTCCCCTGTAAAATCTATAACCACTTGATGGCTAGAAAAACATAATGTGAAAAGTATGCTCCCACCTGTATAAAGCTATTGTACTACAATCAGATCTATTGTTGCACAGATAAAGCATTTTACAGATTGAAAGGCAATCTCCTATGACAACATGTGCCCTCATGCCGGCGAGACTGAGCAAAATGCAATATCCAAACCCCTCATTCCCAAACAAGGCCAATGGATCGACTGCAGTCATAATTCAAATGTTTCTGTCAGAGCTGTCACACAAGTTCTTGTGTAATTGGAATGATTCACTTTCGGGAACCACTTCAAAAAGAAGCGGAAATCGATACGGTGGAATATGAAGCATCCTCACTCAGACGGGGGGAAACACACTGACTCATCGCAACCTCCTTCTCTGTGTAGAGCAACACGTTTGTCAAATCCTCAGGTCTGTTTTAATGAGTGTTCAGTTGAATGATTCACTGATTAGCAATGTTACACCGACACTCAGAGGCTAGTGTCATTTAGCAACAGTTTAGTCACCACAAATAAATGTACTGTAATTTTGCATGAGGAACATTGCAACACTATATGTCTTTCCTGAACCCTTCAAGTACAAACCCACAGTGAGCACATTAACCTGAATTACTTTCTCTACTGCACATTATTGAACAGTCAGTTCAATGCATGCGTCCTCATCAATTATGTAAACCATACATAAAATCATTGTCTCTCTTCAATCAAATAGGACAAACAATTGGATTGTTTTCCTGATTTAAAAAGGATATTTTTAGAGTATCGTCTGAAGGCTCCCATTTAGCCTTTTTCCCAGATTAGTTCGTCATCTGGATGTGACAGGGCTGATTCAGTCAGTGATAAACGTGATAGGTGGGAATTTGTCCCATTATACTGACAACACTTGATAAATGCCTTGTAAACAACAAGTCACAGCTGTTAATGTATCATAATAATCCTAGATTAGGAAGAGCTGGCCGGCCCAATCAATGCAATTAAGCCCTGACTGAGCCAGCTCATCCACATGGTGCTCGCAATGGCATCCAATTGCACGTTCTTTGCACATCATCTTAATTCGCAGCAACAGGTTAACACCAAACACCATTTCAAGAGGGCCAACATCTAACTCAGCCGTAACATGCAGAGTTTCTGCCATAGCCGTCCTTTAAAACCAAATTATAGTTGACATTTCAGGGTTTCTGACCATCAGGACACTGAGGTAACTCTTAGCTTCATTGCCACCCTGCATAGTCATGCCCCATTGAAAACCATCTAGAGTGTCTCCTTCAATTCACATCCAAATCTTATTTTTAGCTCTCAGGACATTTAACTGATGTTTTCTGGAGGAATATTTCAACTCCCCTGCAGTCTGGCCCTGCCATTATCAGAGTGATGGTCAATTGAGATGATCAATTTGCATAATGAGGCGTTAAATTGGAGACAGTTAAGCCACCTTCCCCCGTATCCAGCAGCTTTTACCCTGCGGATGGGGCATGGAGGCAGACAACGGTCTGGTTATCCAGCACTGGCGTCAGTCTGCCAGTCTCCTCCTTGTATGCTATCGCTACTGAAGACCAAATGACCACTTGAACATATTAACGTAATGGATTAATCTGGCAGCAAATTGATTCCTCTGTGTTGGTAGAATAAATCCTTCACTCCTGCTTTGAATGCAAGACACCCATCGAGGTAATACATTCAACAACCAAGATGCTTATCGCTATCATACTTGGGTAGTGTCGGGTAATTGCTTTGAAGAAAATCACAGAATTAAAACCCTTTTTTTAAACTTTTGATAAATATCTTCATATATCTAATTAATATTCCCTGAGAGCGATACCCAATTGCTTCTTAGCCTTAGCGATAACATCATCAATTTTGTAGACTGTTAAACGGTGAAAACATTACGTTAGCCTTACTAAGCAGGATAGAGCACCGCTGGTGCAGTTGAGCGTGTTGACCCCTGAAGACGCCGTGGCGGAGGATATATAACAGCGCATCAGTGACAGTGTGATTGATGCTGGAAGATTTTGAGGGACAGCTGGCTCACGATAGAGCCATCAGTGTTCTGTTCCTTGTCATCTTATACAGCTGTTGTTAACAGATCTTCTGCCCTCGACACATTCTCTGTAGCTCCTGGACGTGAAGGACACATGACACATACACAATGCCTTCTGTGTGGTTAACAGCTTCAATGCCATTACTGTATGTATGCACTGACACTGCATTAAGCCAGTGCAGATATACCCTTCTGACAAGTCTATAGGCCATGAATTCCCATGCTGGACCACACTGGTTTAGTGCTGGTCTCGTTGGTGGATCAACACAGGCTAGAGCAAAATCTTGAGTGGTTAAACTGGTTGACTGGTGAATAAAGAGGTTTTATGACAACTGTCATTAAGTGTCATTTGCTCAATTATGACGCAACATTTTATTTTGTGTCACCATTTTTGGTCGAGTTACACTATTTGTGTAACTGTATTTAAACAGGGAAAACTGTTGGTCGGTGGAGGTGTTTGGTCGCTTCTCTGCTTGAATGAACCGTGCTAAGCTAAGTGTTCAATGTTTCACCACAAGACAGAGCGATTTAGTGCACACACTGAGACAAGAGAGGTATGTATAAACTCTTCTTAGTTAAGGGAATAACATAGTTTAATATGAAGAAAAGAAAAAAAAAACAGTGGAGTATTCCTTTAAGAAACCACTAAGCTTTATGGGTTAACATTACATTAAACTGTCAGGTGTTTGGTATGACTGTGGCTGTCAAGAGGCCATTATGTAAGGGTTAATGCCCGACGAGGTGTCCATTGTCAGGTTTTAATGGACGACGGCGAGGCGTAAACCGGCCGACGCGCAGCGGAGGACGGTTGCCTCCGCCGAAGTCCATTAAAACCTGACAATGGACACCTCGGAGGGCATTAACCCGCTTATACCATGGTCACTTGCCAAATAAAACATTAGTTTATATTTTAATTAGGCTAAATCTAGTTTTTACAAATAATAACTTGACTGACTGTTTATCTAGCAACCGGAGATATTTATAGTCCGCTTAGCTCGTATCCCTTCAGGTTCACAAATGCATTTTTTTTTCATGAAACACAAAGGTAGGCATAGTTTTTTTATTACACATAAAACAATTAATCAAACAACAATAAAAAAACAATTAGCTCTGAGCTCCAGCGATTTGCGCTTAACGTTATAGAGGGCAATAAATTAATCAGATCAAAGAGAGGGTCATTTGCCTCAGGCTCCTTAGGCTTGAAACGCTGTAACGTTCAGCCTTCTCCTGCCTTGGTTGTCTGGACAGCTGCGTAAAACTCCCGCAGGGTCTCATTCAGGGGTGCGTTTCCCGAAAGCATCATTATCCAACTATGGTCGCAAGTTACGTCGTTACCAATAGAGTTCAATGGAGCAGCGCAGCAGCGGTGTAATTTCCTCCGTTTTATTTACATTTTTTCTTTCTTCAGCAGCATACCAGTCGTCAAAGTTGCCATATTCTCCATAAATGTTAAAAGAAATAGCACGAAGTCGCTCATTGTTGTATTAGGCTATAATATCTAACGTTAGATGATAGAGCATGTGACTGCCTGTTGCTATGGTTACTCACAGCCGTTGTAGGCAGCGCATTTATTTATTAATTTCGAATGGTAAACAGGCAGTTTCACCAGAACTACTTTACTAGGTGTCCTCTATCACTTTTTAACGGACACCCTGCAGCCAATCAGAATCGAGTATTCACCCAGACCATGGTATAAAACATTTTAATGAAAAATTCAATTTGTACCACTGTATAGTTGAGGTCAAGAAAAATATTCATGGCACAGTCAATGTCAAAAGCAACCACATGACAGTTTAATGTAATGTTAATCCATAAAGCTAAGTGGTTTCTTAAGTTTGATAGTTAATCTGCTATGTCGTATTTATGACAAGTTGTGTTGTCTTAATAATGTCATGTTGTCATGACAAAGACACTGACAGGTTATGATGTATTGACATCTCAAACAAAGTCATATTTGCATTAAAAAATGTCATAATTGATGACAGTTGTCATAAACATGCATAAAACCTTCATATTAGTGTCTTGTCATGATTATGGTGTCATGCCAGTCATTATTATTACATTTGAACTGGTTTAGAGAGAGAGAGAGAGAGAGAGAGAGAGAGGGAGGAAAGATTGTAGTGATACCAAAATTGTCAACAAATTGTTCTTTTGAGACTGATCTATTCAATTAATCTTTTGAACCAGTTGGTGAATCATTCTGAGTGGTCGTCAAGTCAATGACTCATCTCAATTGCTTTAAGAATCCCTGAATGGATTTTTTGAACAAGTTTATTGAAATGACCCAGAAGAACAGATTCTTAGAAATGAATATAGCTTTCTATCACTACGACGTTGTATAGCCAGAGATACTGTATATGTGGACATGTTTGGATTAAGAATCCCGGATTTCACACTTGTTATTGAACAAGACTATCGAACAATATAAGCCGATGAATCTAGAATCACCAACATATTGTTCTTCAAAATGCAAAATTCTGATAATAATTAATAATTAATTATCAACTAATACAGTAATTCTGTGACTCAAGTGAATAATATATGACATAATCTTTACATAATGATAACTATTTAACACTTGATATCCCACCATGTGCCTTGCACGACCGGTGGGTGCCTCAGTGCATGAGTATACAGACATGTTTGTCTCGACAGAGCAGGCATTGTTAGGAATTAGATAGCTGTGCTTATGTCTGAAACATAAGTTACCTTGATCAAAGCAACCAGATGAGTTATGGGGAAAGCAATCTTCAAACGGCAGGTTGTTATGTAAAGGTCATTTTTCCTGTGATTTGCAGCTCGAGGTAAAGAGGGATGACACATACATGGTTACATGGAAGTAAAGAACATGTCATGACCCATCCAGAATCATGTCTTTATTCATCTTTTACACTTTTTGAAAACCACACTTAACATAAAAGCTGCCATGAACGTTTGTACAACGCATCAGTATCATCGGCAGAAAAGTAAAATGGATAATTTCAATGTAGTTGGATGCAAAAATGGAAGAAATGGATTCAGGAAGGAGATTAAAAAATATGATTATGATGCTTATAAATACATTTAGTAAAAAAAAAGAAAAAAGAAGAAGATAATATTTTGAAACAGTTTGATATTTTCAGCAACATCCAAATAACTTCAAAATGTAAAAAAAGTATCTAAAATATTTAGTATGTATTAATATATTATGCATTTATCCCCAGTAAAATCTTCTACTGTAAAGTTCTTAATAGGTACCCTTTTAAACATTCAAAGACATTCTTTTCATAAGAAGCAATTCTTGTCATTAGTAGAATGGAAGTTTTATTCAAAGGCAAGTTCAGACAGCAGAAAGCACATGCTTTTTGTCTCAATTAAAAATCAACGAAGACTGTGTTGCTGCATCAGTGTTGGAAGTTGCAGTTTTGTGTCTTGCTTTGAGGTTTTCTCTGTATGACAAAACTCCCCCGCCGGAAAAATTAATTCCTCGTTCTAAGCCAGAAAGCGTCTTCAGACCTTCAGTCACAGTGGTGCAACGTGTAATGAGGACGCAAGGTCGTTTTTTTGATGACGAACTCTTCAACCCACGTTCGATTAGAGTGACTGCTCGAGGTGATGATGGAAATCATCAAAACCCACAGATACCAATAACATCCTGACTCGATGAACATCATAGGTATAGGTTTTACTCTCTAGCCTCCGTTTAAAGTTCGATGTTTGCAATTAAAAAAAAAAAAAAACTTTTGGTGACACTTTAGTTTAGGGTCTAATTCTCACTATTAACTAGTTGCTTATTGACAGGCATATTATAATGGCTGTTTATTAATACTTTAATTAGCACATTAATGCCTTATTCTGCATGGCCTTATTCTACATCCCTTAATCCAATGCCTATGCCTAAAATTAAAGATATTAAAACTATAAATACATTACCTAGAACTATTAATGAACAGTAATGAGTTTATTGAGGCAAAGTCATAACAACTAGGTAACACTTTATAATAACTACACGCTCATAATCATTAGTTAAGCATGAGTAAACAGTTAATTCATCATTCATAAAGCATTAATAGACATTAATAAGCAGTTTATAAATACAACTATACAATGCGTTCTTCTTGATTTAAAAGCATATCTATAATTTGTTTAATAATTTTATTTTCATCCTTTATTATCAACATATTGTTTCTAAATGAAGAATTGCTTTTTTATAAACCAGTTATTTAAGTTTTCAGTGCTTCATAAGATTGAGCGTGTAAGTAAATGATTAATAAACTATTTAAATGTACATTCATACATCTTATTATTCAGACATATTAGTGATGGTTGCTTAGTGTGTTAATAAATGCTTTGTTAACATGTATTTATTCTGTATTTCAGGGTTAATTCGGGTAGTTATAAAGCATTTAGTAGTGATCAGTTAACTATGTTTGTGAGCTCGTCTAAGTGAGGACTATGCCTTGTAAAGCACTTAAGGAGATTTAAAGGCTGTTAAATATTTCTATGTTCTGTATCACTGTGTTGTGTTACATTTTACTGTTTAGAAGATTAATGCACCTTTATCTTCTTCTTCTTTATAAATGCTTTAAAAGGAGATAAAGGTGCCAACTCTTAAATTACTGGTTTGTAAATAATGCTACACTTAATTTAGAAATTATTAATTGACATTAACAAATTATGAAAATACAATTATTAAACGCATCATATGCTTATAAATCAAGAAAAAGGGCTGTGTTTATAGCTGTGTTTTTAAACTGTTTATTAATGTCTATTAATGCTTTATAAATTATGAATTAACTGTTAACTCATGCTTAACAAATGATTAATAGAATGCAGTTAAAGTGTTACCAACATGGTAAAATCCCAAACCTGTATGATTTACTTAATCTGTGCTGCTCACTATTTTACAATTATGGGAGCTGGAGATTATTGGCTTCAAAAATAATTCAAAGGAACAATAAAATGAGTCCATATGAATCATGCTCTACATTTAAAGTATTTTGGGGGTCATATAATAGCTTTGAGTGATGAACAAACCTAAATTGAAATAATTTACTGATTTCCTAGTCATTGTGGCATGGATCATCGAGCTGAACATGAGAACCAGATCATCCAATCCATGAATTGAATGATTCATTGAAAAGATTTTACCCAAAAGATGAATTTTTAGTTGAATTTCAGTCAGATTTTCTCACAAAACATCTGAATGGCTACAGAAGACCTCTATTATTCCACTTTTATGAGATTTTTTTTAGTCATTTTTGGAGCTTGTGAGTCTTAAAGTCCAATTTAATTCTTTCAAAATTCAGGTTTCATGTTTCACAGAAATAATGAAAGAAGAGGTGTTATTATATAATTTTCCTTTTAACAGATGCAGGCCCAAATTCAAAAACTAAAAAAATAAATAAAAATAAAAATAAAATAAATGGTTTCACTAGGGGGCACTATTGATGCACCCAGTATTGATCATCCCCTCTCTACTGGGGAACCACCCCTTTTCATCTCCAACTAAGCTTTAATATATTATTTGATAATGTGTGAGAGTTAATTTGAGAATGACACACACAGACGCTCTATCCTAAGCAGGTTTGATGATGATGACATCAATCTTAATGCAATATTTACATTCAGCTCTATCATGCCAGCCAGTCATTCTGTTGAAAGGATGCTTGTGAAACAATAGAATTGTGACCGCTATAAAACAAGGGTTTCAGCAGAATGTGAGCTACAATGCATGTGGGTCTGTATTTTATGAAGTTGTTCAGTGACTTTTGTTAAACCGGTAAATTACCCTAACGCTTTTTAAGGCAAAATCTAAATATGTTGCTATCTCTCGGTGCAACAGAATGAGTTCACTCATCCCAGATTGTGCACCAACCTCAGTATAATAGGCCAGTGACCCACTTCTCACCCTGTTCTAATGGCAAGCCATTTCTCTTTTGTTGTCATGCTCACTTCATAAGAGAAAAAAGACCTCATGAATGCTCTCTGCCCCAAGTGCCTTAGTGCAGAGAGTAGTTGACATGCCGTCACCATGGTAAAGAACTCCCAGCAACAACAAAGCTATCGGGGCTACCACATCCCTGGTGACTTTGAGAGATACTGTCTTGGAGCAAAAAACTGCCTTTTTTTTCAGGACGAGCAGGGCGTTGGCTCTTGGTTCGTGTCTGTTTCTGTGATAACAAGACATAAAAACATAATACAAACGGAAGAGTCTCTCATGCCAAAACTGAGAGCTCTATCCTTTGATGAGGATGTCACGCTCGAGTTTTCAAATGATTGTGTCAGCTACAAGAGCCTTGGTGCTTCCTGTGGTGTCGCTCAGAAGTGATTCGAACTCATCTAGTTTGACAGGAGCTTTTCATTTATGCCGTTGCCTCCCTTGATGTCGAGAAATTAATAATTTAGTCCGTAGAATCGGTCTCATCTGATTGGCCAAGGTTAGCTTTCCAAGAACGATGATATTCAATAAAACAGTTTAACGGCTTGTACATCGTTTCGTTTGTTATCACTCTGCTTCCTTGTGGTTGAACATTCAAGAAAAACTGTCAGTCTGAGCAAGAGTGATAGGATTTTTTCAGCCACTCTTTCGTTACAATAAGTGTGAGTCTTTATGAGAGAATCTTTGACACATTCATTCATTCACCAAATTATTCAAAGATACTGATTAACTTCCCTACTATATACAGTAGTAGGTGAAAAAAATAGTGTGTGAAAGATTAGTAGTCACAGCATTCATAAAACGGTACCCGGGTGACCAACTACTTCCAGCGAGATTGTGAAGTGTGCATCGAATGGACACTTTACTAAGTACCTATTCAGAGAGAATGTGTTTATAAGTGAGTGATTGAATGATTCTCTCAAGTGATTCTTTAAGCAACACCACTGATGTGTCGCTCTGAGATGCAGAATGTGCTTTGACTTTGAATGAAACGATTTTTCATTTACAGAGCAAGAACAGAGAAACAGACTTATTTAAGTTTCTCACTAATTTACTGAATAGTTCAGTAACAGTTAGTTTTCCCCCTGAAAAATCAGCATTGACGTGTCTGATATTTAGTACAACAGCATGTCTGCTCATGTGATCTTGTTAACACAGTAGTGCAGTGATGCCAAACTGTTTGTGTTGAAAATGTATGGCATAGTTTTTTTTTTTTTTTTGCTTACTCTGCAAAAAGCAGCAATAAATTGAGTGAGGGGCAATGAAAGTGAAGTCTAAGTATTTGTGTACTCATTTTTCCTTAAGCACTTTGGAATGTTGTAGAGGCCACGTTCCAAGGGGTAGTCCTTCACAAGAATATTAATTCAAGTTATTTGTGCTTCAGTTCAATCTGCAGATTTGACTGCTTGCACTTCAAGCAATCCATGCGGAAATAATCTGAGATTATCCATCCCCTTCTGATGCTCCACATTTTCAAAACGGATTTCCCAGAACAAGTGCATCCCCATTCCTACTGTGAAATGACTAGGTCATCTTTTTGTCTGGATAGCATCTGTTTTTGTCAGCAAGCTCTCTCTATGATTAAGGACAGCAGACTCTCTTTCGGAAAAAACAAGACGCTGCTCTGCTGGAAATATCACAGCGAGCTGAATATATGCTTGAATGTTTGTTTTTGGTCTTGCCCTTCATTTTACACAAGAAGACAATAACAACTCCCACCTATGGTTTTACAAGATTTCCAGTCTATGAAGAGCAAGCAGATTTCGTGTAATCTTGGCCAATCATTTTCCCTGATGTTCTTCTGAGCTCAGATAGAAACATGTTTTACAGATGTACTGAAACCCCCTCAGGCTTTCTCTATACTTTCAGCCGTGGAAGGCACCGCTTCACTACCCTACAAGCACACCTCTCCAAGTACCAATTGAGTGTTGATATCAATCCTTGATGAAGTGCTAGAGGATTGGCAATGGCCTGACAGAGGAGAGGGATCACAAAAAACAAATATTAGTAAAAGGATTTAAGAGTGAGGGTGGGAGTCGACTCAGATGGTGGAGAATTTCACAACAACGTGATGCGTTGAGGTACTGAACCACAAATCAACTAATAGATAGACAGACAGACAGGAAATTACAAGGAACCGGTGTGTGGAAACAAGCTTTTCTTTTTCAATTTACATCCAATTGATTTCAAGTAATTGCCTAATGCATGGTTGCTATCCTTCCTTCTTGAACACACTGCCTATTTTTTTTTTCTAACAATGATTCTTTAAGATTCATCATCATAATAACCGAAAAGCCATTTTACATTGAACTTGAATAATACCAATTATGCCATGCAGGACAATCATATATTATATTTAAATGAGATTAGAAATAGCCCGAATGGAAACCTTTAATTCCATCTCTGAATATACTGTGACAGCACTTTTCTAGAATAGAAACATTTGCCTAAGGTAGACAGTGCGACTACATTTTTCACGCTCTCTCACACTTCTGACAGATAAATCTGAAATTGTCATTTCTTTTTCAGGCTACAAGGGTTACCATGCGGATGACTACAGCCGTCATGCATGTTTTTTTTTTTTTATAAAAAAAATTCAGTAAAAACAGTAATAGGGATGTTCACTGGCGTCATGTGACGTCACGAAATGGGCGTGGGCGCGAACTGGTTGGCAGAAAGATAATTCAGCTGATAATTCTTTGTACGAAGAAGCTAAAAGGTAAAGCTTTTATAGACCATTTTGCAAGATGTAAACAAAACTGGTCCAGAAGCACTTCCTGTTTCAGTTTTTTAACAAAGTTCAACATAAAAGCTGGGATTAAAATACAACCAACAGAACATATAAAACTGAATCAAAAAGTTAAACAAACATCTTTAAAGAGCATATTGCAGGTAAAAAAAAAATCGAAATTTATAGATAACCTTGTATGAAAATACCATATGAAAAGTTAATGCAGGATTTAAAATGTTTTAAAACAGCATAAGGACACTAATTTAGAAGATAAAGTGAGCGTTTCTTGGACTGCTAGTAAAAACGGCTTTTTTTCAACACCGCGTCATTTGACGTCATAGCAGGGAGCCGCAGCCTCGGCTCAGTGAGAGCAGGCTGGTGTTCAGTGAGAGCGCTCGTCAGTCAGTGTGCTTTCGTTAGTTTTTGGATTTTAATTTATCATCGTCATGGTAAATTATTGTGTTTGTGGAGATTGCAAAAACTCCAGCCTGTCAGGACTTCAAGATCGAGCCCACAAGTTTCCATTACAATAAAAGTGACGGTGCTATATAGCCTATCTTTCGTTCCTGGTGCGGTTTGAGCAGGTGAAGAGACGGGATTTCTCTTCTGCATCGTCTCGGAAAACGCGGTCGTGTGTTGCGTTCACTTCAGATCAAATGACTATAGCATCCCGGCGATATGATGGAGTTCAACATCATGGTATGCCGAAGCAAGAATATTGATCGTCGTATACTACCAATGGCATCAAATAGTGTTATATAGGTAACTTAGTCATGTCATGCCCTAAATAGAACTTATAATTGAAAAACAAAATTGGTTGTTTAAATACTCAAATCTTTAATGTTCTGTTTATGTTATAACCTAGGTGAAAAATATAAATTAAAATTTTACCTGAGTATAGCCTATGCTTTTAGTATAGAAATATACTCAAGTAAAGTTTTTATACATTTAATAGTATATAAATCTACCCTAAACATACTAATGCCTGCTGGCCTGTTATAGGATCATAATAATCTGTACAATATTGTGAGCACAGTGTATATCGTTAGCGAACGTGTATAGCCTACAAGCACGTCTCTCACCTAAAAGGCACCTGTCCTGTTCTCCACTGGTTCTCCTCACATCACAGCTCAATTTTTCTCTGACCATTCTGTCTGACATTATCCTGGCCTGTCCCTGATCTCTTTAGCATAGCAGGCTCATAACTTTATGGCTTGATCCGTCATACGAGTATTTCCTCAGCGTCCGAAATGTCATGCGATTCATTGCTTTCCTGTTGTGTGAATCGACCGCTCTCCCGCTCATTGCGTCACGCCCGCCACGCCCATTTTCAGACGCGGAAGTAAAATTCTCTCACAAAAACGACTGCAGAAGCTTCTGTAGCGTGTTTATACGTATATTTTAAAGAAAATCTAGTTCCTACATTGTTTTTCTATGGATTGACTCGTTGGGTCCTCTAACCTGCAATATGCCCTTTAAGATTTTTTCTTTACATGTGAAATAAAGAAAACAACTGAAACAGGAAGTGTTTCTGGACCAGTGTTGTTTACATCTTGCAAAATAGTCTACAGTATATAACCAGGGTTCATGTTCTTTGCCTGATCCATAACACCTGAGTAAAAGCCCGGACACACGGCCAGATTTGATATTCGGCGACACCTACCTGTATCTCACCTAAACCTACCCGCGTCATCTAACTGACGCTTTCCTTTAGCGTCAGTTAAATGACGCCGTAGGATCGTGTGACTAAAGGGCGCCTTAAGCGTCAAATATTGAAGCATGGTCAAAGGTGACGCCTTGGGGTGAGAATGCATTGTTTACTAGAGAGTCAATAAAGGCGTACAAATCTTTAGAAGTCATAATTACGATTATTCCTTGCATTAACTAAGGATAACTGGTAAATTTGTTACAACTAGAGTAAAATAGAGGTGTAATTTGTCCATGGGCTATATTTTGAATCAAAATGATACACCTCTGATCTATAGCATTGGTCAATATACGTAAAAATGTATCAAAGAAAATACTATAATTTGCCCTTAATCAATAAGGGTATGTGTACACAGATGATACACCGTACAGTACCCAATGTTTGGGTTAACTTTAATGTCTTTATAATGCTGTGCAGCAAACGGCCATTACTTTTCAGCCAACCAGAGCGCATGTAACCGCGTCGTGACGTCACGGGCGAAGATACTTATAGTGTGAAATATCCTTACAATTTAAAAAACCTTTTTCTATTTTGATATATATTAAAATCGAATTTATTCCTGTGATAGTAAAGCTGAGTATGAATATGCTTTTTTTGTGTGTATGTAAACCTTCATACATTTCTTTTTCAGAATAGACATTTTAAAAGAACAGCTTTTATTTGAAATAGAAATATATTTATAACATTATAAATGTCTTTACTGTCACTTTCGAACAATTGAATGCATCCATAATAAATAAAAGTATTCATTTATTTTAATAATAATGATGATAATCATATATTACAATATATAATAGCTGTACTTATTTTTTAAATAAGAAATACAGCCAGTGATTTTTTTTTTTTTTTTTTTTTAGATTGGCAGTGGATTCAAATTTACTTGGCTTAAAAATCTGTTGGAATATTCATGATGTCTCTTTGGAAGACTTCGATCTATGAAATCCGTGTCTGTCATTGATCTGGGACTCCTTACAGGCCGATGAAATGGCATGGAGGCAGTGTAAGATTTCGGTATCTGGTGGCCTGCAGTGTCTAGGATAAATAAGCTCTAGATTGTTTGTTTACTCTGTGAATGACAAGTGGGAGTAGAGAGGCCGTGGGGAACAGATGGACAAGGTCTTCAGGGGGCTTCAGAAACACTTCAGTCGCAAAGCCGTTTCACCTCACTGAGGGGTTTGGCAAAGTCAAAGACACCCTCTTGTCTGCTCATTCTCCTGGTGTTTGAAAATGAGCTCAGGCTGTTCCCTCACCACGGTCAGATCTGTCAGCCTGATTGGTGCCTCCATAACACCTCACACTCGTGTCGACAGCAGCTTTCGACAATCACGGCTGGCAAATCGGGCTGTTTTCTGACAAAAATGACCGGCGGACACCATCCTGTTTTCGACAAGAGGGGCAAGGCTCCGGTCATTCACGAGCGCCTCTCATTGCTAACAGTCCAAGACCGAATCTCACAGCGCTCCCTGGAAACACACACCTGTTTCTGCGCTAAAAATATCAAGGAACAATATCGAAGTCCATCTGTCACTTATGAGACTCTGACATTTTTAATCAGATGGACAATGTGAATGTGCGGCGGTATTATTGAGCCACAAGTAAACAGCCAACTTTGGCCAAAGAGGTTGGCTATAATTGAATTCAATATGATCTTTTTTGTCAGGGAAGGAAACAAAGAGAGCTTGCTGATATGAGTAGGCAGCCATAAAAAGCTGGCTTTTCAATGCAGTCTGCAAAATCCTTTGAGGTTCAGCCTTGCTTTGAGATTATTAAGTCGGAAATACATCAAAGAATGAAGCAATGAATTGCCTATTATTGCCAAATTATTACTGTTTGGAGATGCAGCCAGGATTGTGTGCAGCAATTTTTCTCTCTCCACCCTTTAATACTTTCCTAGATTTCTGTCATGGGGATAAAGCCTGCTACAAAACAAGCAGCAAATGTGCAATTTAATAACACAACGGCTGTACATCGCAAGGATCACACCCTTCGATTCAAATGAACACATTCCTTAAACTCATTATCTAATAAACTGGCAACGCTCTGATTTATGAAAGAGATGCTCCCTGTGTATGTCCTGCATAAAAAAAAAAAAAAAATCCCCACAATTACGATCACAAGGAGCCGCAGTTCTTGGTCACTAATGTTCGGGGAGTTATTTGTGTCTTTTTATTCCACATACGAGTCTATGAAAGAAGGCTGAAAGAGTAAATAAGGCAGCAGCGGGCGTTTGAGCAATGGCGAAATTGGCCCCGGTGTGTAAAAAGGAGGCTGTAATGATCTTAACGTCTCTCCTATAAATTAAATTCAAATAGCCATTTCATCCACTAATGGATGCATAATTCCAGCGTTATAATTGTACTCCATTAGCTCATTTGCTCAGTGTCTCCGAAAGGGTACCTGGAGGAATGCAAAGCCAGGAAGTGGCACTGTTGTCTTCAGAGCTGAAGTAGCCTACCATCATCTACATCAGATAAATTTGATCCGTCGTCAAATGCTTTCGTTCACTCGCCGAATGAGCACCGTATAATCTCAAGCACCCGGTTCACATTCATTCTCTACTATTCGTCCTCCTTTCAGAGCTTTTGGCAAGCTTTAAGCCGTGCCTGACAGGTCTATTTCGCTGTCCTTCACAGTCAGTATGTGCGGGTCCCGGGAGCTCCAGTTGGCTGCTGACCCTCTGGGGGATTATGTCTCTACACTAACCTGTGAGAGTGAGGGTTGAGGGGGTAATTAAAACTAAATAATAAAAGTTGCTCTTCAATCTAGGGGTGAAATTTCAGATCAATGAAGCCAGAGGGAGGGCAGCTGTTGTTGCCCTAGTCGTACACTGCTTCACACAGCGTAATTCAAACACTAGGATACTGATTCAGTCTTCACAAATCCATTTTCTTCCTGAAAACATTGACACATTGAGGTAATAACCAAGGTTATTTTGTCACTGACAATAAAAATCAAATGATCCATGTAAACCTATAGACAAGATTAACTGAAACAAACACACACACACACACAATAAATAAATAGCAACAGTTAGTTCTTGCAGAAAATACCACCCACTACATTCAAAACAGCCAGAAGGTAGTTTAAGGCGATTGTATTTGTTTCTTTGCTACAATAATATTGTCTTTACAATGCATCTTAAAGCTTTAATGCTAAAAACAAGTGTTGGAAATGCTAATTCGGCTCTAAATATAAATGGTATGAAGTCAGTCCTGAATTCACATATTAGTCATGATTGCGTGGTAAGAAAAACAGAAACACAGAAAACCACAAATAATTGTTTGTTCTCATACAAAAACATGATGCATCATGTCATTGCAAACACAACAATGAAAGAGAAAAATATGCAGGATTAAAAACAAAGGCTTTTGCATAAACAAAGAACAAATCCAATAAGGAGGTCAATTGCTGCTTTGGTATTTTGCCACTGCAACATGTTACAATTGGTTGATTTCGCCCTTGATAAAATGCCTGTTTTATATTAAAAAAGGAATAAAGTATAAAGGACAATGTCACTAAAGGGCTATTTCTAAAATGAACCAAACCATATATCGCTTGCAGTAACTACAATAATACCACAATACTTTTATGTATGTGTTGAAGAATTGCCACTAACCCATATTCAAAATAACATGCCTTTAAGAATTGAATTGCGATTAAAGGAGAACTCCGGCGCGAAATTCCGTTCTCTGAGATTTGTTTTCATGATAATCGTATGTAAAGAGTTTTATCTCTAAAAACTGTTAGCGTATAACGCTAGTAATAGGGGCATTTACTAAGTAAAAAAAAATCGCTAGTTTATACCACTAACAAGGCTCAAAATCGCATCAAACCTGTCAAGTGTGAACACACCCTAAAATGATGTAGCAAACAGTCTATGCGAAATTGCAAAACTTTTAATTTCTCATTTGGAAAAATGTCACCATATTGTGCACACAACATATGGGGGATTTTCATAAATGAACTTTCACTAGGACAAACTCATCATTTACCCCTCAATTCTTCGAATTTGCAGAGCCAAACAAACTGAAGCAGGCGTAAAAGATTTATTTGAATTACAATTCAGTAAAGTTGGCCTCCAGAAGGCTTGGCATATAGCGCATGAATCTTATGGACCCTTTCATGGTGCTTTTGAGTCCATTTTGAAGGCTTGTAAGCTTTAGCCCGCATGGGGAATAAGAGCAACCAGTACAATTATCCTTTGTGTTCCACAGAAGAAAAAAAAAGTCATACGGGTTTGGAACGAAATTAGGGGGAGTAAATGATGACATAATGTTAATTTTTGGATGAACTATCCCTTTAATTTCACATGATGTGAGGCGTGTATATGCAAACTCTGACTTATGAATTGAAAAGGAGTCAATTTATAAACTTTTACTATAAAATGTTTTCCCAAGCCATGATATTTTTTAACTATTTTTTTCTTAGTAATGCAAAACAGGAATGAGACTGACCATGATTTTTCCACTCCATATTCTAAACTAGGCTACTCCTGTCTCACTGGGAGACATCATTAATCCTCGAAACGTTCTTTCACTGTTGCAATCAACAGAGACTGAAGTGTCATTTGCACTGTCAGACTGACCTGGTCTTTCTTCCCCGGTGAGTTTGACAGGAGTGTGAACACAAAAGCCAGCAGTGAAGGGTCAAGCTCCATGCTTGGAAGGGTTTGCCGTTACAGCGCATGGCCTGATGAGCTTTTCTTCGAGTACTGCGTGGTTGTCTGAAAACTCATTTGTTGGTGGAAACCACAGAGAATTATTTCACAATATGATTTATCTTATTGAAATGGCAATAGAGGACCTTCTATGCCACTCTTGATCACTACTGAGTGAATGAATTTCTTATTTGTACAAATCACACATCAATCCCATAATTAATTTTGATTGTGGTTATGGGATTTTTCTCTGAGAAACTATTTCAGGATTAATACTCTCTAGAGCGATATTTTCATATTCATTATATCTGGCAGCCGCCCTATAATGATTACTTATTATGTATTATTTCAGTTCCCTTAACTCACAAAAACTATATTTTATTGACTTATTACAGAATACTATTTTAAACAGAACAATGCATTTTATGAAATAAAAAAAATTGTAAGAGCATTTGAAAAAGATACATATTTTTTGGCCTAATTACTAACAATCTTTGAGCAACTGGACAATTATGACTAGTAAAGGGCAAGGATCAAGTTTTTTTTGCGAGCTGTATTTTATAAGCAAGTGAGTGAGATGTCAGTGAAATGAGATGGTAACTATGCACTCACCCTTTGCCACAGACACTGCAGATCTATGAGAGTGTGAGCCCTGTTGCTAGGATACAGACCATGGCTCCTTAAAGGGAGCGCTGAAGAATGGAGAGAAATGGGAAAACAGATTTTTTTAAACTAATGGCTTTTCGATGAATTTTGAAATAGAGATGATCAATGGAAATAATTACACATAACTGTGCTGGCTTATTATTTTTTTTTTGTTCAACATAGCTCTCTCTCTCTCTGTGACCTACACAACACAGCACAGGAGGCAATAACAAATAGGCTACTATACACAGAAAATGCGTATTTTTGTTTGCTTTAAATGCCCATAAATAAATACGTGGACATGAACTATGGATTGGGGCTGCAGTTATTCAGTAACTTTACCTATATCCTAAATCTTCTGCCAAGAAAAAAAATGAAGCGTAGCGTCAGTTCTGGCAGTCAAGCTCGCATCAGCTTACTCTCAGCCTATCCATGTCTACCTATAGGAATACGACGCCTATCACTGTACATATATATAAGCTGCTTCAGTATTATCAGCAGCTATCGCGTTTCTCAGGAGCTAATTACCCTCCTCCATCCCCAGCTTATCCTCTTGCCCAGTCAGGCATTCGGATTCCCCTTGAATCAGAATAAATTCTCGAATGATGTTGTACTTTAAAATCTTGAATGAATGATACCTGCAAAACATTCATGTTGGTTGTGTTCTGTTTACCCTATGGGTGGTTATTGCTGCTCTCCCTGCTCTTATCCATGCTCGCCTGCACGGATGCGCAGGGAGTTACAGAACGGAACCATACCGCCAATCCAAACTGTATGCTAATTGTCAATCATATTTGAGGATAGTGGTCCTGACAGAATTAGTCATTACATCATGTACAAAACAATCAGGGGTGTGTTTCCCGAAAACATTGTTAGCCAACTATGGTCGCAAGTTGGTCGCAATTTCCATTGAACTCTAGTGGTATCGACGGAACTTGCGACCATAGTTGGTTAACGATGCTTTCGGGAAATGCACCCCAGCTTAGCAACAAAGCCAAACAGTATTACATTTAAAATAATATATACGTCCACTTAGATCTCTTTTTACACAATTGATGGTCACACCTTATTTCGATGGTTCACTTAAGACATTCAAAAATACAAAGTTCTGGAAACTCTTGACGGCGCAGGCTAATTGGTCCTTAACTCAAATGCTTGCAATCATATTCTCTATAGGGCACAGCTGATAGCCAATGAGCCCACTGCTCATCCTTCAAATACTGGGGTGCGTTCCCCGTAAAACGACGTAGTTCGCTGCTTCACTACCATAGTACGATGCATCATTGGAGAAATCAACTAGCTAGTCACGACTGTTTCCCGAAACCCACTGTTGCAAAGTATCGTTCAACCACGTTGGTTTCGCACATGGCGGAGTAATAACTACTTTTCATGAAACTGTTTGAGATCCAATTTATGCTAGATTTTTTAATATAAATTACAGACAAGTCATCTGAGGACTATTTCTAATTGTTCTCAGTTGTTTTGCTTTATAACCATTTGGCTCGTTCTTACATAGTAGAGCACGTTCGCACATGCGCACTCTTCAAACACGGTACTTCAAATCTTTTGAAAAACTAAAAGACGTAAATTAAATTTGTACGTATTCTAAATAAAAGGCACCGGTTGTACTGAATGTCAGCTTGCTTATTTTGCTCAAGATAAGAATTTATTACGTCCAAATGTGTTGCAATTTAGAAACGATGCCTCTAACCACAGGTCGAGAGCTGTCGTTCAAACTTTGCGATGCTGTTTGCGAATGTTCATTGGAACGATGGTTTCGGGAAACAACGATGCTGATAACGACTGAACTTGCACCCCTGGTTAGCATTTGCCTTAGCAGTGCAGCGCGCTTTCAGAAACCCCCCACCTTCCCCAGCTCCACCTGTATAGATCTGCTACGAGTAATTTGTGCACTATATTAAACAGTAGCAGCATGTCTTAATTGCTCACAGCAGTGTCATGATTGTATTGTTCAATACATTTTGTGTGTCTGAAATAGTATATAAAAACATGATAATTTTATTATTAGATTTGATTCTGTTTGTGTGTGTGTGATAGCATGACACATAACCTTTGCATAGGCAGCTGTGCTGAAATGGCTTTCTCTCTGCCTGTCAACAACATCTCTGACCCCATAACCCCTGGTCTTAATTACATGTAGGATTAAAATGGATTGTCTTCCTTTAGAGATCCATAGTGCATTTTATTAGATAGCCTGGTTGCAAGGTCCTTGAGTGGATAATTAAAACAGAAAGGCAGTTCGGGTGATGAATTCAAAAATTCTGCCACTGAAATTATTCAAATGGTTAAACAGTTCTAAGGCATCATATGGGAGCTGTTATCCTCTTATTAATAACAATGTGGAATGAAAAAAGAAGCCATGGTGAAACATGCCTTGGCAAATAAATCTTTGGTGTCTCTATGGACAATTTGAAGGTTCTTTTGGAGTGCAGGTGCTCCTGACACCTCTGTATCATTTATTCTCCACCTTTCGGCCATGACATTTAGTTTCTCCCCAAGTAACAGCGGAAGGGCCAATCAGAAATGAGAAGAGCAGCTGTGTTGAGTTGCACTCCTTTGCTCGGAGAGGTTTGTTTTAAATGTTTGTGTGACAGGAGCGGGGCATCATTAGGGAACTTGCACACACATGAGCACTGGCTGAGAATGCAAAGACATGCTTACACTGACAGAAAACAGGATGGCCTCCTCAGACACCCTGATCTTGATGTCTTCGTCAGCCAGGCAATCGATAGATGTGAGGAACTGTAAGGAACACTTGCCACCGCTGAGACCTGGCACAGAGCATTTATAGCTTGTTAGTCAAATGTATTTTTTTCCCCTGCTACCATAAAAAAAGAGTTTTATCTGATGAGATGAGCTCACAAAATTACAGCCATGTCGAATAATCTTCAGTTCTACTAAATTAGCAGAGGCCATTTGCATTTTGGAATGCATAAACATACCCTTGAGATTTTCTCAGATGATGTGTTGTAGGAGAATCTCCAATTTTCCATGCAAAATGCAGTGACCCTTCTAACCCAACACAAATGGAATCATCTATAGGCTTAAAATTCGAATCATTCCGAAATGATTGAAATTGGTAACACATGTTTATTCATAACATGAACACATTTTATATAGTGATTAAGAGATCTTTAGTTTGATATTTCTATATGCTAATGCATGAGTTAATGAGTTAGTTATGGTTGTTTTACGGTTTCAATTTAGCCGAAAAGCCTATCATAGGCAGCTTAATAGCACGGTGACAACTTATTCCTCTCTGAGCAAAGGAGACAACAATTCGGTTTTCATAGCCAAATGTACCAATAGAAATACTGACCTTCAAAAATAAACCTACCCAAAGATATGCTGCATTTAAGACATATCGTAATGACCAGTCTCTATAGGCAACGTTTTATTCGGAGCTGTGTATGTCATCAGACTGGGAATTATGCATTTCTATGGCAACACAATCAATGGCTAAATGAAATTTACTGCAGTCATGTTGTACAGTGGTCATGTGGTACAAGTAAGAGATCTCTGAAAATGTCCATCTTCCAAGCTGTAATTACGAGCTCTACAAAGACGTGAACACTTTTTACAAGTAATTATGGTAATTACAACATGGCGTTAATGCACCTATGTATTATCACGAAACCGATACGAAAGCATTCAGAGATGTCTATTCTCTTATCGTCTTTCGTGGTACTTTGATGTCATACACCAATCGGGGTACAGTGCTGCAGTCAAACACACCTATTTCCTGAAGTAAAATATTTCATAACCCCTTTAACTCTTGTCTTTGCACTTTTTATGTAATAGAAGCTATTTCATAAAAGTTCACTAAATTCATGGGGATTATTTGCACATTTGAAGCGCAAAATATACTTCGAAATATACTACTAAATATACTGCCTGTGTAAAAAAACACACAAAAAACAAAGTATACTTTGGGAGATAGATTGAATTACTATGTAAATATGCTTGGTGTAAACATTTGCAGAGGTTTTTTTTTTTTTTTTGCAGAGTTTTAATGCCGTAGAATCCTAAAGGAAAATGAATGGAAATGCTAAACTAAAATATAATGTATCCCATACTTTAACCAGGCTAAATAAAGAGAATTACAATGTGGTGTTCAGGTTTCTGTTCACTGTTAGTGTAATCAGTGTTAAAGTGGTCTGGATGGCGAAATTACTGCACCTCAGCACTAAAACTAGCATTTTAAATGTCATGGATTTTTTTTTTTGCACATACTACTGTGGCTGTCTGATTAGCACTTCTTAGAGGAAGACAAAATTGGCAGCTTTCAAGAGAGCAAGTTTGATGACTTAAGCATCTATAAAAGTCAGGCATGCACAGTACTTATGAATGTTACATGACAAGCTAACATAATAAAAAATTATCCTCTAAAGATTCTCAGAACTCTCAGAATTTTGCTGAGGACCTGATTATGTGACTTAAATGAGACCGCAAAGCCATGTGGTGTGTATTGACATGGTTCTAGACAGATTTATCTCAATGGAACACAGAATCTTTCCCTAATATATTTTTCCTCAAACAAATGATACATAAGCACCAGGAATACATCTTTATCTAAATACTTGTAATTCGAAAAACAAAAACAAACAAACAAAAAACAACCATATGCACACACCATATCATCTAAACCCTAGAAAATGTAAAAACAAGATTCAGAAAGCAAACCGAGAAATTCTTATGAGTAAAATTGTAAAAAACTGAAGTATATTCCCATTGATATTTAAGTTTTTCTTTTAGCACACCAGGGTGACTAGGAGCATGAAATTGTCTAGCCATGACTTCCTGTTCAACAGTAGTATAGAGTAAATATGACAAAGGCCAATTTCTCTTAATTGTCCATCACAACGAGTAAAACCAAAGAATATAGTTCTTTTGTGCTGCAAAATATTGTTGAGCTTCACAAAATAGAAAATGGGCTCTATGCACGGTATTTCCGGTGAAGGTTTACGGATGCTCGATAACTTCCGCCGATCGAAGAGTCCAATGCAATACCGAGAATTTATACTGAATTGTAGACTCCGTGGTTATACTAAAGAAACGTTAGTCACAAAAACAGATAACGCAGACACCCCTCGTTGTGTTTATGCTTCTTTTTAAAATTATATTAAATAAACATAATTATATATAAAATCACATCTAAACGTATGAAAGTTTCGAAAGACGGGAGGACAGTAAATTTTGAAGACTCTGCCATAATCCCGCTTTCCTCGGTTTTCCTCTGCTTTAAATCTCCCCAACCGGAAACTGACGAGCATCCTTGCGTCAAACTTATGCGTGCATATACCCCATTGCTGTAAGAAAATAGCTAAAGCATTGAAAATTCCCATTTACACCATCAGGGCAATAATTTCAATCAACTAAAAATGTTATGAATCTGCCTGGAAGAGGATATGTGTCTAACATCCTAACGTCCAGTGAGTTTGAGTGGCCAAAGACTTTCCAAAGATCACAAATGGAAAATTTCAGAAAATCTTGGGGTCAGAAAGCCTAAAGAATTATTTTTTTTAATTATTATTATCTTTTTTTAATCAAACAGCACCTACATCACTACATGTTGTTTGGTAGGGTTTCAAGAAAAATTCTCGTCACTCAAACTCGCACACAACTAGAAATTCAAAAGGGATCTGCTTTTATGGTCTGATGAAACTAAAAAAAAAAAAAGAAATAAAAAAAAGCTTTTTAGCAGCAATCCCACCAGATAAACCACTTATCAAATTGATTCTTGCAAAAGTTTTCAGGTTAAAAACAAATGATCATGAATTTAAAAATGGACAAACTCTCTGAGAAGTGTCCATATTCAGTCATCATATTTCATAAAAGATAAGAAACACAAGGGTGAAAGGGCAAATCGTTTGTTTAACCACACTGAGGAAAATAGAAAAATGTAGTCTGACATGTTTTACAAATGCTTAAGGATAAAAAAAATAAATAAAACATATTGGCACTTATCTCCACAGGACAGGTTCTCCGGTTTGCAGTAAATATATGCTAGCCAAAGCAGTTTTCGGTGAAGTTGGCATATTTTTGGCATAGTTTTGAAAATATGGCATAAAAGCAATTTATTTTTACCAGGTTGAGTCCTCCATGAGGCAACCAGATTGTTGTTTTAGAGACAAATATATACAATACAAATGCCTCGGATTATATAATTTGCAACTGAAAAAGATGAATGATATCTCCATGAATAGCTTGAGAATCAGTCTTGAATGTCCTTCACCTAATAACCGACTGGTTGTTACAGCAACACACCACATAGCACACAGTATTACTAGTCAAATAACCTTGTTGCATCACACATTACAAATTACATGTCTGTTTTACACCGTATACCATCCATCAAGACAAAGCTGATGCTTGTATGGAATCCAAGAGAACAATCTTGTGTGGTGAGATATGATAAGATGACAAAGATGTTTTTTTTTTTTTTTTTTTTTTTTTAAAAAGGGAAAGCATTATTCTTTCTGCTCATTTTAATATATTCAACTGTCTTTTCTTTCTAATATGAGACTGGAAAGTGACAGGGGCCATTGTGATGAGTTTGGTGCATTCCCAGCCCAAGAGGCCATGATTCATAGCACTTTAATTGGAATAATGTATGAAATGAGTCATGCTTGCAGCCAGGAACACTAACTCCCAGCTTCGCCAGTCTCGACAGAGATCAATGCACCTAACCTCAATTCAAGAAAACATCCTTTAATGGATGCCCTAGGGAATCATTCCAAGCTTCTACCCTTCACTTATTTATTTATTTTTTAATTTGCGCGACTGTACAGCACACTTTCTAATTACCCACCAGAGTAAAAAGGGGCTTGTGTCAGAATGCAATTTTTAAATCCCATCACACTGAACAGTGGTGTTTTATCTTCTTCATTCAACTTGTGATGTGCAGGTGTATTGTCTCTTTCATGCCTTGATAGTTATGGGGAACATGTTCAGGCAAGAGTTGTAAAGTACCTTCTGCTGTGGTAAAGATGCTCTAACCGCACAACATCAACGCATTTATAGAGAGCTTAATGCTTGAGATTAATGAGGTGTTGCAATGATGGCATAATATAATAGGGTTTTAGTACAATAAGTGACATAGTTTTAATCTCTTTGGAAAGTGCTAAAACAAGTATGACCTTTGGAGACAGTCTTTTACCTCTCACTTTCTTTCATTTCAGAGGGAAATTAAATAGATTAAATGCATGCTTTTAGCTAGTTTAAACATGACAGGAGACTTTTTCCTCTCAATTTTATATGGAGGTTTTCTCAACCTCTGTGAAAGAAAATGTGAATTCCAGATAGCTGATTTCTGCACATTGCATTAAAAGAGAACTGTGATGAATGGGATGAAAAGCAGTCAGAATAGGAGTCCTGCATTTTACATCTGAGCTTTTGTGTGAGGTGTAATTTTATTTGGCCACTTTCTTCAAAATAATAAGGGACGATTTTAGGATATTTTTTTATGGCATGCAGGAACACAAAAGGTCTCTCACCTGAAGTTTTATGTAAACCTTAAAATGTCTTCATAGCATATTTCTTTATAAATTTAGCTTCACGATCTATATTTTACTTTGGGCATCAAGTAGAGGCCAGTGTTTGGGAAATGCAATACAAGTAACGCAAGTTACATAATAAGATTACTTTTTCAAGTAACTAGTAAAGAAGTGCTTTACTTTTAAATTTACAACAAAATGTTTGAGTTCTTTTCAAATAAGTAAAATGAGTTTCATTCGTTCTTTTAATTATTCATGAATTTTTCATTTATTGACTGACATGGTGAGAGAAATCGTGAGTCTGCATTGTGTGTTCTGTGTAAACATGTTGGTTATTGTAGTTCTATCTAGATTAAATCTGAGCATACATTTACTCATCTCACTTGCACAAAAACAGATTCAGTATTCCTCAAAATGAATAAAAACTGTGAAAAGCAAACTCAGAATATTAAATATGTTAAATAACAAAAATATACTTTCCCTATTTAATCTCACTTTATTAACCAATGTCTTTGCTCCCGACCTTTCATGATCCAGTTCAACCATATGAATAAGCATTAGAAAAAGCTTTGGATAAACATTACATTTTTGTTTCATTTACTACTGCTGAAGTAAGAGTGCTGAACTTTCTTCTCCTTTGTCCTATTCTTCTGCAATCCAGAATGGCAGCAAATGCGGAAAGGTTTGCTTGAACTGCGTACTCTACTGTACAACCGTGAATTTGCTCACTTTACAATCCCAATTAAGCTGTCATTCATTTCAGTTCACAATCTCACAACATTCCATTAAAATCTGTAAAGTTGTCTACACTAATAATGAATCTCATACATTGTGCATGTCTTTCCTCGTTAAAGCTGCAATCCGGCATTTTTCCTCTTTGTCGCCATCTCTGTTCGAAATCTGCAATTGCAGTAATTCGCAGAATTATCACCTTTACGTTGCACTTCAACATCCTCGACACGGCACAGCGCGGATGAACACAATGTTTGAGGAGAGTATGCAGCTGTCAATCACCACGCCGGTGTGGATACTGGCATTCAGAATCACAGATTATTCTTTTTGAAAGTATGACCAACATAAGAATTTTCACATTGCAGTAAATCACGCTGATTAAATCTAACAATCGCTTATAAGTTATCATATCACATGAAACCATGCAAATTCTACTTAGTTCTCAAATTGTTAATATTTACGTAAGCATTGCGTGACTACATGTTCACGATATCCTTCCGATATGTATCGAAGTCCGAACGAAGTCTTTTGCGTTTTACAGTAGGTGAATCTGGTGTCACTGGTGATTGTCGTTTGAACCTTTCTGGATCCGCCATCAAATTGATACGTTTAATTATATCAAGTGATGCGAGAATAGGCTATAAATCTCCACCTCCAACATTCTCACACGCAATATATAGCCTACTACCCGAGACTCTTGTTTATGTGTACAGTTGTGATGTAATGACTCAATATGACGCAAAGACATGCTCGAATCTCTTGCGGAAATCCACAAATACCACTGGAATTAAAAACATTATTACAAACTTACCAATTTAAATCGAGTTAAGGAAAGCAGACAGTTTCGTACACTGGCTGGCTATGTATTTTCTCAAATATGTATTTTGGATCATTTTTAACCCCCCACAAAAAAACTATGGACTGAAGCTTTAATGAGAGGATTCGCGAGAGCGAGCAGAACTCAGCACTGTCTTGAACAAATCCAATGATTGGCCATTGCGTTCAAGAGATCCACAAACAGGTCTATGATTGGCTATATTTCTCACCGCTGCAAAAACACTCTGTAAACAGGAACATTTTACATTCTCCAGAGCTCCAAACTCAAAAATTCAATGAAGAATTTGCCAAATCTGTTTCACCAGTAATATTATATTATTACGGTATCAACTCAGGGTGGTCTGGCTTTGTTTGAGGGTGCCTATATTTTAACTTTTATAGTATATTTTTACTTTTTTTTAACTATGTTTAAAAAAATATATATATTGGGTATAAGTAAATATAATGGTTGAAGACCCTTGTTGTAGAGTTTGATTGGTCAACAACAAAAAAGATATCAAGCATGTTTTCTATATTTATTTTGCTATACAGAATCTCAGCATTATATGGTTAGTTTAATTGCATTATTATCATAGCATTTTTCCGCTATCAGAACAGTCATTGACATAGATATTCAAAAAAAGATGTGTAATTATTCTTCACACTTCACATAGCTCAGAGAATGTTATTCTTACATATTGTGTGAGGACACAAAAGTTATTAATAATAAGACAATGAATAGCCTCAATGTCACATACATTTGTTTTACTATTCTTTTTTTTTGCAGTTTAGCCCATAGTGCAGACCTGGCGTTTTTTTTTTTTTTTTTTTTTTGTAAACGCAAACGCATTAAAAAAAATCTTTATAGCACACATCAATTATTCATTGTGGAATACTATTATTTTTCTCTGTCTACTTTTTATTACCACATTGACTTTCCTTTCACATTGATATTATAATGAGTACCTGAATCCAGCAGCCACCCATGCTGGCTACATCCTCTCATTTGTATTTACTTTCTCAGCTTAGTGTCACATATTATGAAAGGATTAGGTATGATTTATGTCTTCCAATTCACGAAACCGAACACATCTACTAAGTATTCCGAACCCGTGCGACAAACAATATATACCATTATTGTATTACACTGCCTTTCGACTCGGATGTAAGAATGTGCTGAATATTAGCTAAGTGAATAAAATGCTGCTAAACATAAACCAAAACTCAGAGAGTACCCATTGTCTTTACTCTCAACGAACTGAAAGCATTGATTTCCCACAGTCCTTTTTTCTCCTTGCCTCACGATTTGCCCCTTTATGAGACTACTACCTGGCCAGACTCCCCACCAGTCAACACTCCACTGACAGGCAACATGATCAAAAGCCAGAGCTGTCACCACCTCACATTCGCTCTTTAATCGCTCTTAGGGGGGAAGAAGGGTGGGGGATCTACTTTGGAACTGTCACTGTGCTCTTTTTCATACTTTTATACAGCCATTAAAGCAGCTGAGACGGAAGCGGGCAGATGGAGCAGGCGAATCAACAGCACACAAGAGAGGCTTTCCAAATCCACCCTCAGTGTATGCTAATGACTAGTTAGCGCATTTAGATTTCACCTGTCATTTCTTTACTGTTTAAGGTTAACGAAAGCAAGGAGGTGCCTATTGTGTCGTGCAGGAGGTTATTTGGTTTGATTACCGAGGGAAGGATTTTTACTTCAGATGGCCTAGCACAAGTGCTTGTGATTGGAGTTAATCGCACGCCTGCTTCTAATTTGTATTTCAGACTCGCAACTGCATCGAAGAAATTACCGTTCCAAGGTATAAATTATATTGTCAGACGGCAGAATCTGAGAGATTCGACAGGTCATCTTGGTTCGAGACAGATTGGAAGTGAGGAACGCAGATTTGCCTCTTATTAAAGGAAATCCCTTTAAGGTAGTCAAATCATGTGCCACAGGCCATCATCATCCTCTTCTCATGTTCAAATCATTACTGCAGGATTTGAGAATTTGCCCCAGTTATTGCGAATATGAATAAGGGGATATCACAAAGCAAGCATTTACAAGCAATAATCTATACTTATGAAGTGAATCAGTCGAATTGGATCAAGAATACTCCTCTTATGCCAGCATTATTCTATTCCATTAAATGTCATTACAAGTTGTTTGTGTAGATAAACTCAGGCTGACTAAAAGAACTAAGCATGACTGATGACTGCAGAGTGTCTCTTCGCTCCGTTCGTGAGGCGAATTAATCATTTGAAGCAGTAAATTAGCATTTAAGTCAATGATTTTCACTCACCACTGTTTCCAGTGGTGAGAGATTTAACAGTCACTGGCTCATATACGTTACACAACCCTCAGACACTTCACCGGGACCTTCACAGTTCAAAAGTGGCCACACTGTTGTCTGTGAGTATCCTCTGAAAGCCATTGTCATGAGAGTCACTTTAGCAATCATTATGGAGAAAAGGTTAATTAGATTCCACCTGATTACAAGCCAGGCTTGTGTACAGACGATTGGCATACAAACATGCTTTTGACTCTCTTGCCCAATCCGACTGCCTGTCACAAGTCTGACGGATCAATGGCGTTATTCATTCATGCACAATGGAATCTATGCTGCCGTCCCCTCGTGGTGCCGCATTCAATGGCTCTCTTACTGCAACACATTATGCACCAATTACTGACTAATTAAAAAAGATCTCCGCATTGGGCTCATACAAGGAGGAAATTAATACATTTGATAGGATTAGTTTCCTGAGAGATTGTTTAAAATGTATTCAACTATCAATCAAGGTGCATGTGTGTCTTGTAGGTACTCGGGTGTGAAGGCTAATTGATCCAGATAGGTAGCCTGGCTAATGTCAGACCCAAGTCTCATTGAGTGCGGTGTGAAACGGATGGCCGTAGGGTGCAGGAAAGGTAAGTTCGCATCTCCTGCCATGTTGGATCGAAAGGTATAAACAACTGCTTCGGTGTGTCGCATAGACGTCATCATCGTCTTGTTGCTTCCTACCCGTTCTGTGATTGGTTCCCTAGATGAGGTGAAAATCTGGACCATGGAATCCAGACTACCTAGCAGTGGGGGCGATCCAAGATGGCAGCCGGAGCGGTCATAATTTCATGCAGCTGATTCAATTTTACTTACCATCCCCTTTATTTTAACTCTGTTTAAACCCGGACTCATCATATTGTTTGATTATGCTTTAGGCCATTTTTTTTCTGTTTTGTTTTAGCGGAGTAACTTGTTACTTAAGTTCATTTTTATTTTCTCAAGTTGCCGTTCGTTAAGTCCTTGGAAAGGATAGCACGATGAAACGCAAAGGAAAAAATTAAAATTCTACCTCCAAGTCATTTACCGAAGAGATGGAATTAGATGTTCCTGTCACTGTTGGTGGGTCTGCTGCACACATCGAGAATTATGGCTTTTATTCATAAATCTCCTCTAAATTTGTTGGATAATCAATATCTTGAGTTATTCACACTTCAAAGCCAATTATATGATATTTATAAAAGGAAGGCAGTGCCTTTATTAGATCTAGACAGAGATGGTTGGATCTTGTCTTACAATGTATTGATTAATTGGCCTAATTATAACAATTTCCACAAAAAAAAAAAATGGAATTAAAAAAATTCCAAAACCACACTTTAATTTTAGACAATTTGGTGACCAATTTCCCTACTTAATAATGATTATGAAATTTTAGCCTCTAAATTAGCTTTTAGAATTAAGAAAACTTTGGATTCTATTATTGATGACACACAGTCAGGTTTTATGCATAATAGACACATTTAAAAAAATATCACTTGGTATTAGACCTTGTTTATTACCCACATCATACCCAGATGAGAATTTCATAGATTTCCATAAGGCCTTCGACACTGTTGAACATCATTTCTTTTATTCTGTGCTTGATTTTGGTGATTTCTTTATTAATTCCATTAAAGGAGCTGTATGCGAGATTGTGGCCAAAACTGGAACTGCAATCACTTTCAAATTAGGGTGTTGAAATGAACATGATTTCTTAATGTCTAGTGACATATCAGGGAAAATTTATGATTAATTGAAATACATTTCTTGCATACAGCTCCTTTAAAACTTTATGGTCAAATGCTAATTGCTCAATTAAGCTGCGTAATGGCACCTCACCCAGATTCAATCTCAGTCGTGGTATCAGACATGGATGCCCTATTTCCCCGTATTTATTTTTCTTTGCACACAACTTCTTGCAGATCATATTAAACAGAGCCCTTTAAGAAGTATCACTGCTGCTGGCAGTGAAATTATCATCAGTCAATTGACAGATGATACCACTCTTTTTTTTTAAAGATGCAGGAGAAATACCTTTAGCCCTTAAGACTGTCCATACATTCTCTAAAGCTCCAGGGCTTTATCTGAATATGAATAAGGGTGAATTAATTTCTCTTAAAAACAGCAATCTTCTGTCAATTTTGTAATATCCCCTTTAAAGACGAAATCACATATTTAGGGATTAAGATTGTAAAGAATGAAGAGGAACGATGTAAGCTTCTCTCAAAGTTACGAAGGAGACCGTCCGTGCTATTGGGTGGTCTATGGCAGCCCTCGTCTCGTAGCTACTAAGAGACATCTTTGGTTAAATCTTGCTGAGATTAAAGATAAGGATCGGGCTTTTCTTTTAGACGCCCCTTTGTCTAATATGGTTGTTGGAAGATTTCATTCATTCCATTGTTGACTAGTGGACAGTAGTGCTTCAGACTCATTCACGCAAAGGTGTTCCCAAAGCGTCATCGACGCATCGTCTCAACTAGGGTTACAGTCGCAGCTGAGACGTTTTTCTCTTTCCTATTTTAAAAATAATAATCGTTGGGTACTAAAATTAGAAAGCTTTAAAGTGCATATCTATGTAAACATTTTCACATTTTTTGTTGAAATTTTAAGTTTGTCACTGCTTTGATTGTCATTTTATGTTTGTTTATTTAGTTTAATCATTGTGGGGTAGTGATGGCGCAGTGGATAAGACACATGCCTTTGCGGTGAGTAACCCATGTTCAAATCCACTGTGAGACACCAGTGTGTCCCTAAGGCTGCATTTACACTGCAGGTCTTGATGCCCAAATCCGATTTTCTGACTACATTCGATTTTTTTTTACGACCTGCTTACATCATCTTTTAAAAGTGACCCATATCCGATTTTTGCATTCACACTAGGCTATACACTGCTGAAACTACCAAATGCAGACGTTCTGATGGTTCTGAACCGGGAAATTAAGCAAAACAGCACGAAATTCAATGGATGCAGATGCGAATAAAATTATCCAGTGTTTTCTTTCCACAATATTTCAATAAAAGTCATCAAAACATTGGTCTCGTACGGCGGAGAAAAAAGAGGAGAGGCTCTGCTGGCCATGAGCACTTAAAACGATGCCTCATATCTCGTGAAATGTCTTCAAAAACGGATTTATTTCTGTATCAACCCCTCTTCACCCCAAACGCTCAAAAGACATGAAACCTCCACATTGCTCCACTGTGTGTCTCCTTTCTTCCATCGCGCTATAATCGCGCAGTTTTTAATGACGCATGACTCGCATTTACTGGGGAATATCCGAATATCCAAATGCACGAATCTGATTCATATCCAATTTATTACCACATATGAATAAGGCCTGAATCCGATCTGAGAAAATCGGAATCATGCGGGTTTTTTTTCCTGCTTACACGTTCACTGGTCATATCCGATCTGTGCCACATGAGACGAAAAAATCGGATTTGGGTCACTTGAACCATGCAGTGTAAACGAGGCCTGAGTTAGGCCCCGTCCACACTACTGCATTTTCTTTTAAAAACGGAGAATCAAAACGAATACGATCTTCGTCCACACCAAGCGTTTGATCTGCGTATTAGAAATGATCTCCGTCCACATTAAAACGACTGAAAACGTGGATCACGTGACCATTCACCAACACTGGGCATGCGCGTGCCGGTGTAAACGGTGAATGACGAATCAGGGAAGGATCCGTCATGACTGATAACACCCAGAGCTGAGCGGGAGCCTCTGCGTCATCGTTTATAAACTCCTCCGTTTTGTACCGTCCATACTAAAACGCCCTCCGGAGATTCAAAATGCAAAACGGAGCTGCAGCGTTTCTAAACTTCTCCGTTTTAGGTCTTCGTTTTTCCCGTTTTAGTGTGGACGGGAGGTGCGAACGTAGCAAAAGGTCTCCGTTTTTTAACGAAAACGCAGTAGTGTGGACGGGGCCTTAGACACTTAACCCCTAGTTGCTCCAGAGGCGTGCGACCTCTGACATATATAGCAATTGTGTGTCGCTTTGGATAAAAGTGTCAGCTAAATTAATAAAATGTATACCCCTGACTGAAATAAAAAAATGTGTAAAAAAACAAAACCCTAAAAAAACTACCTAGCAGCGTAAATAATAAATTACGCGCTACAGAAGGGCAGGGAAAACACAGGCTACCAGATAGGTAAAATATTTGCACAATGTTACTGAAGTGTGAAAAATGGAAACGTCACCGGAGAGCCTGACATTTAACTGACTTTGACAGATGCCAATAGAAGATGCTTTTCTAAACCATTTGGAAAACATGACCTTATAATTTCGTTCGCAAGACCCCAAAATGAAGGAATTTAGCACAGATCTGACATAAATGCAGCGCTGACGCACATTCTTATGAAATTAAATTGCTTTTTAAAATATGAGGTGATGGATATCGTCTTGATGTTTTTAAGAGCCAGCATGACAGAGTAAGAATCTGATCACTATCAGCCCTCCATCCTATTATTATATTATTATTATTATCTTAAAAAAACATCATACATAAAGCGCTGCTAGCTCATAAACAGAGATCAGGGTTCAGATTTCTTGATATTTAATTCGTCAAAGATAATCTCCCCCTGCAAGAATCTTCTAAGTACTCATGCATGCTGTAAACTCTTTGCATTTGATTTAGTGCTGAAGTAATTAAAAAAAAAATGTAAAAGCATCGCAAGAAATAAATTGCTATTAATAAATTGGCCCAGAATGCAACCTGGCATTGAAAACGAGAGCTAATCAGGTATTAATGTATGTAAATGTCAAGTGAAAAATAGCCCAAGCTCAAAATGCATTAGTTTCCAAATAACAGGAACAGGTCTCATTATATTACCTGTGCAAATGTCAAGTTCTGTGATGTCGAGATGGCACAGCTGGGAAAAAAATGGAAGAAAGGACAAGAGTCAGCCTAAAAGTGGAATGAAGTTTTGGCTTGTTTAGTGATGCCGTGTTAGCCTTAGGGCTTGACCCTCTATCGGTAGATTTTAGATGGGCAATGTCTTGAAAGGTGAAGAGCATTGTCTATATAATTTCAGTTAAGAGAGGCCACAACAACTGGACCAATTGAAATAAAAATCATGTTTAGCATGTTTATTTTCTCTAGGGGCATTTTTAGAGAGAGTTCAGGGTGATTTGCCTATCCTCTTAGAATACATGAAGAACCCCATTAGTGAAGATGCACAAATTGTTTACAGTTGTATCTTTTCAAAATCTTTGTCTCAGCTGTTTTGAATACATTTCACTAGATCTAAATCGCAGCTATAGCATTTTCCACAGATACTATACAATAGATGCTATCCTATGACCTTTATAAAAACAAAACAAATACCATGTTTTTCTTTTTTTTAATTTTTGTTTTGTGAATAAAATGTTTGTTAAACTACTATGTACAATGAAAAGGTAACATGTATTTCTATCTGATTCTACCAACAAAACAATTTTGTTGTAGTAACAATTCAATCAGGTTTATGTAGGTAATGCTGTTTTAACTTAATCTAGTTACATTGACCCAATATACAATTTCCAATAGAGCTCAGGATGGACATTCGAACCATGCACTCAAAATCTATACCATTACGCATAAAAAACCATTTCAATCAGAAACCTACATACAACAAATCAGGTTTCCGGGGTGGAACGGGGGTGAACTAAATTACACTGTGTGTAAAAATTCCTTCAACTACATTAAAGGGTTGGTTCACCAAAAAATAAAAATTATGTCATTAATGACTCACCCTCATGTCGATCCAAGCCAGTAAGACCTCCGTTCATCTTCAGAACACATGATATTTCAGATTTAGTCCGAGAGTTTTCTGTTCCTCCTTTGAAAATGTATACGGTATACTGTCCTTGTCCAGAAAGGAAATAAAGACATCATCAAAGTAGTCCATTTGACATCAATGGGTGAGTTAGAATGTTTTGAAGCATCGAAAATACATTTTGGTCCAAAAATAACAAAAAACGACGGCTTTATTCAGCATTGTATTGTCTTCCGGTTCTGTTGTCGATCCACGTTCACGAGTCTAGTAGGTCTAACAGAATGTCACAATCTAATGCATTATTATTATTATACATTACCATACCTTCAAAAACATGCCATTACAGTATAAGCACAATCATTAAATCGTTTATTTAATTTCAACACTTCAACAAAGTTATGATGTCACTCCATAAAGTTCATTTTCTAAGTTGAACTGACAAAACAGTGTATTATGTAAAATTAACCCAGCATAAAAAGTAGTTTTAAACAAGAGATTATAGAATTTTAACTAATTATTTGTATACATTTCTGTGAATAATCACGATTAATCACACTTATACTTCAATTTCTAATCATAGCCTACACTTTAAACAATTAATCTCCAAATGAATAGTGTCTATAGGAAATACATTTTACATAGTATTTGTTTAATTGAATATTTTTACTAACTAATAATCAAGGCTAATTTTGCCAATGCAAATACATTTGTTAAATTGAGGATACAATGAATAATTAAATCAACATTTAATCAACTGCAAATTATCAGACTACTGTTATTGTTTATCATTAACAACAATACATTTCAGTGTCAGTTATTATCTCATAAACCCACAATAATAATAACTTCTTAACTTTTATTTATGAGAAATAACTCCAGATGTTTCTCTGCCATCCACTCTCCTGTTTGAATGAGAGATGTCTTATGATTGTTTTACACAACACTGTTGTTCATGCTAAATACGTAATAAAATGGCGAGAAACAAGACAATGTGTCAATGACGCTTTGAGAATACCTCCAGTGTGAATGCATCTGAACCATCTATGTCAACTCATCCAAAGGAAAGAATGAGCGTCACGGGTGGGTGACATCATGACCAGGAAGAGAAAAAAGTGCATCCAGTGCAAACCGGCATTAGCTTCGAAAATTCTCGAAACAAGTCGAACACAGGGATGCAGGAAGTATGGCAGGGCGACGCATCGTCTCTTTCCCTATCTCAGGGAACCATGGTTACAGTCATAACCTGAGACGTTCCCTTTTAGCGGGAACTCGTGATGCGTCAATGGCGCTTTGGAAACAAGAATATCCAAATCGTGTCAGCCTGTTGTCAACTAAACACTAGGCACCTCAGACCCAGGGGGAGTATCCAGGTCCATGCTGTAAAACCTCATGAATGTGAGTGGTGAGGACCAGCCTGCCACATCACAAATGTCTTGGAGAGACGCGGGTAGAACAAAAATGGCGGAGAGATTAAAGGTTGATTCTGTCAGTTCTGTATGATCTCTCTGATGAGGGTTATGCTGCGTGAGGAAAGTTGCTGAGGACGTTGACATGTCAGGTCGGCTAAAAAATGTGATATAGTGGTCAATAGTTCAATGTCTACCTTCAATTTAATTGTATTAACTGCCCTTATAAACGTTAGAAAGTCATGAAAATAAAAAATGACATGACAACTTATCGTTATAAAATCATTATTTATTTTATTAAAAGTTAATAATTCAGTTTTGTTTATCAGTACCATGGGAACGGTCAACTTCCGTTGGAATTGTCAGATAGGAACCGTCCGTAGCTGTTCGCACGAGTTCAAATTTTTGAACGCATCTGGATGACCAACGGACACGATTTTCTTCGCATCGCACTCGGTTGGACCAGTTTCGGACCCATTCGCATGGTCTGCGAATCTCCATAGGAAATGAATGACTTCCGGTCGTTTTGCAGCCGCATCGGAGCTGATTTCAACTGCCAGTGTGAAGGCGGCGTTAGAGGCCGCCATACTACTCGTACTACTCCTTTTCTAACCGTCTGTTTATAAGCAGGAAGACCTTTCTTGGGTTATCTGAAACAAACAAATCGCCGGTCGAAACTTCTCCACAGAGATTTCACAGTGCTCACACTGGACACATGACGTTCAGCCTTTCCTGGTCCGAAGAGGGGGGCAGAAAGCCTGTAGCACAATAGGCCTCGGAATCATGGTCAGCATTTTGGGGACATTACAAGAATACAAGAATGCCTTGAATGTCAAAAATACAAGAATGCCTTCACCATCCCCGGTGCAAACTCAAGGCAAGTGGGGAAGGCCTTAAGGTCTCTGACTCTCTTAAGGGATGAAATGAAGCCATAGACAGGCCTTACAAAACTATTGCAATGTCCCAAGCCATCACCATAGTGTGAGTTGCAGGCCTCAGCCACAAGGTGCCACGAAGAAAACAAGTGATCAGGGGGTCTTGACCCAACAATGTACCACCCACCAGGGCGTGGAAAGCTGTAATGGCCACCACGTAGACCTTAACAGTGGAAGGACATAAACCAAATGCAAACCATTCTTGCAGAGACTTGTAGTCAGAAATTTTGATAACAGTGTCGCCAATGTGGCAAACATTTAAAATTAATAGAAAATAAAACACCTCATATAATATTTAGTTTAATCTCCTGAGGTTGACGATCATTTTCTGAAGGTTAAACACCCCATTATCTGACCATTTGTTTAAAAAAAGGAAAAAAGAAAAGAAAAATCAGGTCACATTTTTAGCTCTCTTCGTGAAAAGTGCCTAGAAGTGCCTGAAATGAAACACACATGCAACAAATGCAACCGCAAATCCTCTTTTCATAATAATGGAGGTTGAAGAATAATGACTCATGTTGAGTAAGCATATGGGCTTGAGTGGTTAGAGTCACAGGATAAAGTGAATTTTGAGACCATAACATCAGTTACATAATATACATATGGTCCTATATCTGATGATTTAAGTGCCAGGCTTTACCTCTGAGGGCAGCAGAGGCTTGCTGAGATAAACAGGCTATTTCAGGAAGTGTTGTGTGTTTGATCATAACCGTTTGCACTGATTCATGCCCCCTATAGTACCTTTGCATATTTTTTTCTTATTGTTTTTGCTTATAGGCTAGACAGACACTGCGTATTTGACGTAATGTCTTCACAAACTATGTAAATTGTGGAAAATATGTGCATGGAAATTAATTGTTTCTTATGTGTGTTAGCAGTGCTGAAATCCAATTTATTCCCATAAGTATTATTTATAGTCCAGATGATGCAGTGAGAATATTAGGATTGTTCATAGTCGCCTGGTTCAGATTCAGACTGGTGTAATATGTATACATGGTTGTGTATATAACCATATGTGTATATGGTTTCAGTGAGTAATTGGATCAGGTGGTTTCTTAAAGATAAGTCAAACATTTATGAATAAGAATGGTCAGCAGATTTGAATGTACTTTTATTATAGTGTGGTGGCTGCATTAATATTTTCAACAGCAGGTGTTTTCTGAAATGCTGGGTGGCGTCTGAGGAGCGATGACCTTGGGAAATATCCATAGTGATGAGAGGATACATTCGGATTTGTTTGAAAGTGCTTCAGATGTCTATCGGCCACTCCAGACCGAGATTAAACAGAGAAAAATGATAACAGTATTGAACTCACCACAAATCAATGTCTGCTATGTGATGGAACTTGCCCTAAACTCTTTTCTGTATGCACTGGTCCCTATTGTGCAGCAGGAAAAAAAAAAAATCACCACTGTGGGTTCATTCATTTTGATGTAATCTCTTGGCGAAGAATGTTAATCTCTCTGTCTCTCATCTGTCACAATGATGGATCTTATTGTTTCACTACTTTAAGCCTTTATCTTTCATTAAAGTGTGACATTTATTTCGCAGTGTTTTCCTGCATACGGATGGCCTGAGTTAACACTCAGGGAAAATAAAGCCATTGAAATGGATGACATTCCAATATACAGAGCCTTTAGCAAAGAGGAAATGTAGTCATTTTCAGATCTCCCTGGGGACATTCTTGAAATAAATTAACAAAAATGTTTTTTTGTTGTTGTTTGTTTTTTGTTTTTTTTGCACTGTCGCTATAACGGATTGTATGCCCCTGAAGGCATGATTGAAAAATTCTGTCTTTTTTATTTTATTTTTTTAATATCATTATAATTGTGTCTTGAGACTAAGAAACTGAGCATTCTTTATCTGGTATATTTATTATGCCGGCTAATTTAAATTATTTACATCCTTATAACATTTATTAAAACATTGAGAATTTATGTTATCTTTACCTAGTGGAGGAGATGGGGGTGGGGGCTAATTGCCACACGTTTTACTCCGCTGAATATTTCAATTTTTGTACAGCCCCATACCTTAAAGTCTGGGCCACAAATAAGCTATTGAACCTTTTTGATTGATTTGACTATTGATTTCCACTGTAACTGCTCAGACAAAAAATATATTGACCACTGTAAAAAAATATTTTCAAGATTTGTTATCACAACATATTTTCTTTTGTCAAATCAACTTTATAATAATTTATTTAGTTGAGATAACTTATTATTTTGAGTTTCTGATGATTAAATTAATCTCCTTCATTGTATTAACTCACTTTTTCCAGTTCAATCAACTTAAAATTTTAAGGCAACCCAGGTTACTTACTTTTTTAAGTTAAACCAACATTATTTTTTTACAGTGTATAGTAATCACAACATTTTTTCTTTTGTCAAATCAACTTAAATAATGTATTTAGTTCAGATAACATATACTTTTGAGTTTCTGATGATTAAATCATTCTCCTTCATTGTTTTAACTCACTTTTTCCAGTTCAATGAACTTAAAATTTTAAGGCAACCAGGTTTACTTACTTTTTTAAGTTAAACCAACAATTTTTTTTTTTTTTTTTTACAGTGTACACTTAATGGGGTGTTGATTGTTAAACAATAATAGTTTTGAAGCAAACACAAAATCAAAGCAAAAGCACAATACATTTCTAGATGAAGAGCTACAACAAACAAACAAAAACCATTTATTTTAGCTTATTCTAGCCGGACTTCTGTATTGGAGTGATTGTTTCTTGCTGAATAATGTTCAAGTCACTGTGGGGAGAAAGGAACTTTAGATTATTGATACTATCGTGACACCACAGACGCAATTCTGTAAACATGTACACATCTCTTGACGGGAAGTCGGTAAGTAATTGTATGTCACCAACAAAATAGACAATAAAAGTCAGACAGGCCTTAGAGGTATGCATTGAACAGCCTACTGACTTCAGGGCCACTTTTGCAGTCAGTGTGACAGCTCCATTAGTGCTAATGACAGTGTGTGATACTCCCTGAAACAACTATACCTGAGAAATAACATCAAAAGTCGCTTCTGAAGAGAGCATTTGATTCAAAATAGGTATTCGCCATGTTAGAGACTTCTAGTCGCTTTATCTCACTAGGATCGCTTTTACATGCAACATGTGATTTCACGCAATATGCTCTTTGGTGATGTGGAAACCAAAGAGTCAAGTTTTGGCTGGATAATATACAGTAATAAAATATAATATACATTTTCCACCTTCTCCTCAGTGATTCACAAGGCATTTATGGCTCAAGTTATTAGCTAAAAAAATGCCAGAGATCAGAGCCTCTCTATCAGATTTTTCCTATGACCTTCTCCTTAGGGAGACTGTGGTTAAACAAAAGGACAGAAGATTATGTTGGAAAATACCATGTTACCTTTATTGAACATTAAGTCACAGAGGGGGATACATTGGGTTTGGTCCAGACTCCATAATCCTGAATGTAAAAAATACGCTTTTAAATGTCTTATAATATTGTGTTGCTGTCCCATTTTGACACACAACTGAACAACGTGGATCTGTTGCAATCCAGCTGCTGACAGTTATACAGAGCTGAGTTAAACATATTCAGAATCCATAAGCAGTGCGAAATCTGAGGCGAAATTTTGCACAGCTGTCATGACTATGATTTTATTCACAGGCAATCCAGGGTTTTAGCCGCTGATGGTGCTTGACTGAAGTTGAAGTGTGAATTACTTCTAATGTGGAGGGCATCCCTGCTCAATGGCCATATAGTGACTACACGGGAAGACTCTGCATATATCAAGAGAAGAGACATAATCAACCTGAAATTGAGGCTCATTTCAGTGTAGAGTGCAGGGTTGAAACACTTTTGGTATAAATTCAAACACATCATGAAGCAGGTTTAAGTGGCTACCTGGGTAATTCTAAGTTTAGTTTGAGCCAGATTTTGATTTTCAGTGTGATGAAAGTGTAACAAAAAGAGAAGTAAATTCCGTTACGTTTTTTATTTATTTATTTATTAATATACACCCTTTTGTTTCTGAGTAAGAACATTATAATGAAAGCATGAAAAATACTTCTTAAGCATTTATTAATCTTAGTTAAGTAAACAATAAGGTACGAGAGGCTGTGCTGTATCGTGAATATAATGGTAAATGGTAAATGGACTGCATTTATATAGCGCCTTCATAGACCTAATGGCCACCAAAGCGCTTTACATTTGCCTCACATTCACCCATTCACCGACGGCGGTGTCAGCCATGCAAGGCGCCAGCCAGCTCGTCGGGAGCAGCTGGGGTTAGGTGTCTTGCTCACGGACACCTCGACACTTGGTCAGGTGGAACCGAGGATTGAACCACCAACCTTTTGGTTCGTAGACAATCCACATGAACCACTGAGCCACTGCCGCCCACAGAATAAGTAACGGCTGAAGGGCGTTGTTAGGCACGACACGAAGCGGAGTGTCTGCAACCCCTTCAGCCTCACTATTCGGTTGTTAAGTCTGACGTCACGCGTGACGTTTAGCCTCTTCCGGGTCCAAGCGCTCCGCTCGTCCATATCTTAACGTTACAACCCATAACGTTAGAGAAGCCCTTTTCTTAAAGGACTGGCTTCGTTTCAGCGCCAGTGGGTGTTAGGGATAAAGGAAAGAATTGTAACTTACCTTATCAACTGCAACCATTTTCTCTTTTCTTTTTCGTCACAGGGAAAGCGGTAGAATGACAGTTGAATGTCACTTGTTTTTTTTTTAACTCCGATCTATTTAAACAACATGGGACACAGCACTGCGGCATGTTAAAACTCGGGCAAAAGCGGTAAGCAGATAGAGAGGACCCAGCATTTGGACCCGGAAACAGTATTATCAGAGTGTGATTACGTCACGACTTAACAACCGAATACATTACTTGCCTCGAGTACCTTACCACGTAATAAAAATATTAAAGTAAAAAAAAAAACTGTATTAGTGCAACTTTCATGAAGCAAAATCACTAAAAGCCTTCCTTCCGCTAGAAAAAAAATAGTCCCTGACCGTGAGCAGCAACAACGTTACAATGTGTAATATGCATGAAAGCTCAAATAAAAAAACAACAACATAGGAACCGCAGTGTTGCGCAAAGATAGAGCCATTGGGTGAAGCGGTCATTGGTTTTATCATGAATAAAGCACAGCTATTAACCAATCAGAATCAAGGAACTTACCGTTTTTTAATGCTATTTTAAACATTTAATATATTATTAAAATTAAATGTTTTTAGTTGTTACTATTATTTAATTGATCAGAGCTAAAATGAACTAAAAATGAAAAGGTTTGTTTATAAACTAATGTTAACAAAAAAGATTAATAAATATTGTTACAAATGTTTTGCTAATTGTTAGTTTATATTAGTTAATGCATAAACTATTGCACCTTATGGTAAAGTGTAATAATTGTTCACTATATTACTGTTTTCACTGTAGTTTTAATAAAATAATAACATTAAAAACAATTTAAAGCTACACTGTGTGATTTTTACCCCCATCTAGCGGTGAAAAGGTATATGACCATCCAGTGAATATTAGTTTCTGTTCCTCTCAATTCTGATTTCGTTTCAACTCCTACGGTGGCCAATGTAGTCCAAGATTAACATGGCTTCCAGTTCGACCTCGTCCATGAGTGTTAACTCAAACGTAAACGCGAAAGGCGAAGCTTGAATTAACGGGTATGTCCATCTTTGGCTAATGTACTTTCAAGATGGAGGGGCAACATGGCGACCGACATTAGAACCCCTTAACCGTATGTATTTTCAATGGCATATTATACAGTACACTCACAAGAATACTTTATTACTTGAACGAAGTAAATATACATTAATGAGCACATACTGTATATTTTTGAAAGAACTAAGTGTTTTTAGCTAAGAATAAACTACTTTGTAAAAGAATTACACAGTGTAGCTTTAAAATAACCTTTATATTTTAATTCATTCTTGCTGAAAAAAAGTAGCCTATACATTTCTCGAAACAAACAAAACAAAACCAAAAAACTACTAAGCGCAAGCTTTTGAACGTACATATACACTCACCGGACACTCTATTAGGTACACCTTGCCAGTAGGTTGGACCCACGTTTGCCTTCAGAACTTCTTTGTGGCATTAATTCAACAAGATGCTGGAAACATTCCTCAGAGATTTTGGTCCATTTTGACATGATAGCAGCTTGCTGCTGATTTGACATCTGCACTTCCATGGTATCATTTTTTCCAATGTTTTATTTTCCACTTTTGGTGAGCCCATGTGAATTGTAGCTTCAGTTTCCTATAACTGACAGGTGTGGCACCCAGTGTGTCTTCTGCAGACGTAGCCCATCTGCTTCAAGGTTCGTGAGTTTAGAGATTCTCTTCTGCAAACCTCTGCTGTAACGAATGGTTATTTGAGTTACTGTTGCCTTTCTATCAGCTCGAACCAGTCTGGCCATTCTAAACATGGCATTTTCACCCAATAATTGCCACTTACTGGATATCATCACTTTTTCAGACCATTCTCTAATATCCTAGAGAAGGTTGTGCTTGGGAATCCCAGTATCAACCTGTTTGCCATGTTCAAAGTCTCTTAAATTACATTTCTTCCCCTTCCACTTCAGCAGATTGTCTTGACCATGAGATTTTGCCATGCGATTGCAGATATTTGCATTAACGAGCAGTTGAATCGGTGTACCTATTAAAGTGGCCAGTGAGTATATATCAGATATGGACAACTGGCAGCCTGCAGTATCTTTAAATACAGCCCATTGATCATAATCAATTTGAATATATTTGAAAAATTAAAAGATCGTTTCAGTTCCTGCCCATCACAATAGTAACAAAAGCCTAATAGGATGTACTCATTTATATGAGCCAAAATGAGCACAAAAAAAAAAAAAAAGACAATGAAAATTTTGTTTTATAGTCAAGATGGGAAACAGATTATCTTTTTATATACAGTTCAAGGGGGCACCCATGTGTTTGGTTTATTTGGAAACATAATCTGTAATGAAGGATTTTAATTTAAAATGCAATTAAACTGGTGCTCACAAAGAGAAGAATGAAAGATACACCGATGATGCCAAAATTGCTCTCATCTCAGATTGATAAGGTAAAATTAAAATACACTGTCAACAATTTTTTTTTTTTTTGCTAAATGCATGACGTTGCAAGAAAGGCATCTTATGCAGTTTCACTCGTCCCTGGGAAAGCAGGAAAAGACCTTATCAAAGTGAGAAATTGTAAAGCAATACACGATTTAGATGACTAAACCATTTAGACTAGAGACAAGAAAATGGCAAAGAACATTGAATCTGTATCTTCATCCCGCCTAATAGTAACATGTCAAATTTCTGACATTCAATGTCAAGTCCAAGAAAAGCTTAATCATGCAATGAACAATTGCAAATACTTTACAGCATGCTTATACGTAGGCCTAGAGGCGTGTGTGACAGATGTCAGTCAGCTTTGCGAGGACTGAGCTGCTGAGAATGTAGTAAATGAGCACAGAGTCTTTGCTAAATTGTCCGCTATTGTTATTGATGGAGCATCAAAAATGCAATAAACATAATCTGGATTTGCTAGACTTTTCACAAGAGTGGCATTAACTCTTAACTACTGCACTACATTTACATTTATTCATTTAGCTGACGCTTTTATACAAAGCGACTTACAATTGCTATATATTATATGTCAGAGGTTGCACGCCTCCGTAGCAACTAGGGGATAATTGTCTTGCTCAGGGACACATTGGTGTCTCACAGTGGATTCGAACCTGGGTCTCTCACTCCAAAGGCATGTGTCTTATCCACTGCACCATCACCACCCCTACATCAGGTTAGTTGGATTTTTTTTTGTGACTTCAATTCGCCTTTGGCTAAGCCACGCCCTAGAATGTAGATTGACCAATCACAGCGCAGCCAAGAAAGAGCTCCCACAGAGGTCCGACACTTTTTCACAGCGCTCCATTGACTTTAAACACAGGCGTCTCATTTTTTTGGTCTCGGCAGGCTATTACCGTCGTAGTTTTATCAAAAATATGGTTAATCGTTGTGCGTGGGGCATTTGTAACACAGATACGCGTTTCCCAGAGAGGTTGGAGGGGGGTGTCCATTTTTTTTTCCTTCCCAAAACTGAAGTCAAATCCTGACAAGTGTCGTCTTTGTATTAAACTGTATGGACGTCCTCAGTCAGCGAAACCCCTCAAACATCAACAAGCACATCTTTTTTGCTACTAACCTTACCGTGAAGTTATACTAGTTAGACCGTTTTATGATGTTTTAGGTTATGATTTCGGTTCTCATACCAGTTGTTGATATGCTAGCACACGCTAATAAATACAACGTTATACTTGTGTAGTCCGTTTGCTTTGTAATAACGATTATAGAAGTGAATAGAGGCCTACCCAGCATCTTTGCATGAACAGTGTTGCTCCCTGATATTGTTAGTCCCAGTCTCCGTCTCGATTAGTAGGATCTGCGGTGGTTAATTTTTTGACTGTGACCAGTAACGTTATGCTTTTGCCTCTATTTTGGATGCCTTGTTGTTTCTTGCGTTTTACCTGTATGTCTTGAATATAGCCTTTGAACGCATATTGCAGCCCCTTTTGCCTACTTCTATCGGACACTTTATTTGCTGCTTCATAAAAGTTTGATAACATTTCAGCAGGAAGAGCTGTCACAGCATAAGCCATGCAGAGCGCAGATGAAGTTTGACAGATAGTAACCAAAGGGGGGCGGGCTTAGCCAAAGGTGAATTAAAATGTTTTGTGATGTGATCCGTGATTTTCTTTGTTACAGGAGGCCCTGTGTATGAAGATTCTGGACTTCAGCCATTTCATGCATGAAGTAACGAAAGTCATTAATCTTCTTCAAGGTGGAAACAGGGCGCTCAATAACAGGAAGTTTACAGCCTTTTTTGATTAAAGGATAATTTCGGTATTTTACACTTAAAGCCCCGTTTTAAGATCGTTTCTGATGAAATAGAACACTGTAAAAAATAAACCGTAAATTTTACGGTAAAAAAACGGCAGCTGTGGTTGCCAGAACTTTACCGTTAAAAATATGGGAACGTTAATGGTTTTACAGACTTAACTTAAAATTTACAGTAGTAAACCGTATTTTGTTTTCTGATAAAATGTTGATTTACCAACTTCTTGATATCTGTTTTAGACCATTGTAATACACTGACAACCATCAATCATCAATCATCACAGCAGTGATGAGAGTTACTTGAGCAAACACAGCTCACCATAAGTGATTACTTATTTAAGTAATACTTATATAAAGAAGCTGCACAGTGTCATTCACACAAACATTAAACACCATCATGGTAACACACATGAAATTAAAAAATTCAATAAACATTAATTTAACAACATTAAATGTAACATAAAAACCCTAATAGTACATAACTGATTAGAAAAAACAATAAAACTATGAGGAACTAGTTATTTCAACAAATGTGAAGTGTCACACAGGGAATTGTGGGAATGTCAATTTACGGTTTTTCACTGTAAAATATACAACGATTTGTTCTTTTTCACTTTCAAAAACTGTAAATTTAACGGTATTTTACTGCAAAATTATATCACAGTTAGTTACCGTATAAAGTACGGAAACTTTCTGTTAACCAATTAACAGTTTTGCACTGTAGCATTTTTACAGTCTTTTACTGTTAAAATCACGGATATTTTTTACAGTGAACGGTTAAGATTGAAATTTGGACACATGCTGCTGGCCCGAGAATTTCCGGTTTCTGTGGTTTCATTCCAACAGGTTTTATAGTAGTTTTTGTCTAAGTTGGATGCAACCACAGAAACCGGAAATTCTCGGGCCAGCAGCATGTGTTTAAATTTCAATCTTAACCGTTCTATTTCATCAGAAACGATCTTAAAACAGGGCTTTAGGTGTAAAATACCGAACTTGTCCTTTAAGTCAGTGCTGCTTATGGGGATTTATTGATGCGCACTGACATCAGATGGATGAGCCGTGAGAAGTATCTGGAAAGATTCTTTGCGCTGCACATTGAAATTCCTGTGTTTTTGGAGGACAATATCAAATGTGCTTACTGCAGCAAACTACGGGATACAGAATGTCTTTGCATCATGGCTTTCCTTACAGATATGATCGTGCATCTGAATAATCTGAACACAAAATTACTACTAGGACTGTCTCAGATTGTTTCAGACCTCTATGAGCCAGGAGAATCGCAAAGATGCACCCAAATGCGAGACGTTTTTTTGGCAAGTACAGAAAAGAAATCGAAAAGTCTACAAGAGCTTTTCAAAATTCGATTCCAGGACTTTCTGTCATGCAGCCTCGCACACAGACCTTGTCGCAGACCCTTTGACCGCCGCTGTCAGTGAGCAGCCTTGAAAGATGCAGCTACAATTCTTCAGTCAAACATGTTGTGCAACAAGAGGAGGCTTGAATTTTGGAAAACTGGATCCCGTTTTTTCCTCCTCAAAGAAATCTGCACTGCTAATGCTAAGCATGTTTGGCAGCACTTATTATCTATATGAAAGTAGGTCCTTAACATCAAGCACATCATATCAAAAGAGAGAAACTGACTGACAGATGACACTCTCTTTCAGCTACTGCAAGTTGGTTGTATAAACTTTCAGATTGACATTGATTCAGTCGAGCACCAGTAGTTTCTCATTTTGAGACTTTTTGATGGTGGGAATGTTGTCTGAACTGAACAGTAAATGTATTTTTGGGGTGGTGTGATATAGTAATTTATGCACTGAAATATTTTTTATTACTATTTTTAATACATTTATTTTGAATAACAATTTTTTTTAATAAGCACTTTTTAATTGTCCTCTGAGGGTGGGTTAAAATGTTCTCTATAGCCTACTAATCAAAGATAGGGCATCTGTTAATTTGTTTGTTGTAAATTACAGACAATGCAGTTGCTTCTCAACTGTCAATTGTCCATTTGAATTGGCATAATTGCACAAGTTTTGTAGTTAGTAAACTCTTTAAAAAACACATTGCATTAATTGTACACTGGTTCCCTCAATAGAGGAAATTGAGTAAAATGATGTAAAATGTGTGAGTGCGGATTAGTATTATGGCCCCTTGGTATATGGCCCCATCATGACCAAAGTTGCTCATCCCTGGTATGTATATACGTATATATACCTGTATATATATATATAGTAAATGATGGCTTCAATAAAATGCTTGGAATTAGCTGGTAAAGTGCATTAATACACTGATATCACTGATGATTATGTTAACAGAAACTTGCAGCTCCTTACAGTCTCAATGTAGAGGTAGGCCTACATCAGCTCGTTTGTCTTTGACTAATCTGACATCCAGACATTGGTAGATCCCATTATCCCCTGACAACAAAACTGGAGCAGCTGTTAGAGGTGCCATCATCATCATATAGTATTGCACTTAAAGTTCAATAAAACCACACTGGTATACCAATTAAGTCTTCATTGCTTTTCACATTGCAGGGAAAATATCCAAGGTCACTGTAATAACCAAATAAGGTCATGCAATTAAAATGCTGCCAATAGCAGGTTATGATTCATTCACTGTGCACTGTCTGCTGGCCAACCACTGACCTCAGTACTGGAATCCATATGTGTGTGTACTGCCACCAACATCACATAATTTCCTGAACTACAGATAACACTCACCCAGTCAGCCATAGCCTCAATTAAAAAAATGTGAACTCAAACATACCCTGCATCAAAGAGCTTTGTTTGGAGGAGCCAATAGCAGATTGAGTCTAATGGGTCTCCTCCTCTGCCACAGTGCAAACCCTTCTCCCATTTTCTCGACACCACATTTTCCTATTTGCTGCAGATGATTTGTGTGTGATAATGTACATAGTGTGCACAGTTTGCCAACCTTATGAGTTGGGATAGCATCTACTTATAATGAAGATCAGGGATAGTCTGCAAACTCTTTTTTCCAGGCTAAAGCTGTGATTCCCAATCAGGGGTACACATGTACCCCAGAGAGTATTTAAGCTGGTTGTTAGGTGTTTTTAAAGAAAGTGATTGTCTTCAGAACTGACAAAGCTTAGACATTTAAGCTCAGGTGTCTCATTAAAGAGATAGGAATCAACTTCCTTAGTTTGTTTCATCTCCCACAGCTAGTGCTAACTGCATTAAGGTTAAAGGTGAACAATTGTAATAATGGCTACTCAAAGAAAATTAATGTAAATGGTGAATTATATCAAAAATGACACCCTTTAAAAGGAACACACTTCTATTTTGATGCTGATGAAGGGGTACTTGAATAGCTATTATTGAAAGCGTGGTGAAGAAAATAAGACAAAAAGTATGACACACTGGGCAAGAACATTATACTCAAAATCAAAATATATTAGGCTATTTTTAAAAAACATGATCATCTAATGTGTGTAGCCAGGTTTGTTTTTAGGTTGTTGTCATTTACGTTCACTCAAACTGTGTTCGCAGGCACATGGCTGCATATTACTATACAGAAAAATATAAACAAAAATGGCTTCCTACATAACAGCTAACATGGTGGCGTGGCGCCAATCGCGCATTATAGATCAGCTAACATGATCATTGGAAAAGTGTTCAAATATCAAAACACATTTATCGGAATCAGAATATCAGATAGTTCATGATATAGTAAACAAGTTTGGAAAACCGTAATAAAAGCAAGACATCTGTCATACGGCGCTATAACTGCTGTGTGTCACGAGATTAGCATGATGCCTATAATAAGTTGATAAACGGCTAGAGTTAGCTCTTGTCTTAGCTCAAATATTTCAAACTTTCATGTGGAATAATAATAATAATTTTTATTTTATGTAGCATCTTTCTGCAAACTAAGGTTGCTTTAGAATATCACACAAATAACAGCAAATCAACATAACAACCGACAAAGACCCAATACAGATAAACTGAGATAAGTAACATAATAAACAGACATATAGATAACATAACATACAGTACATAACATTAACCATGATCATAAAGTCATGGCTTTAATTTTCCAAAGCTAAGCAGATGAAACCCATATTCACATCCGTTCTCAATGTTTATTTCCCCACCAACTCTATATTGTGTGTATTGGTGATATGCTTGGATGACCAGTAATTTCCTCAAACTCAACACAGATAAAAGATCTACTTGTTGTTGGTTCACCTCAAATGACATCCCGTTTCTGTGTTGACAATGTTATTGAGTCTTGGTTCAACTTTCCACCACTGTTAAAAACCTTGGTATAATCTTGGATTCTTCTCTCCTTCCTTCCTCACATTTCCTCACTCACTAAGTCTGTCTTCTTTGACCTCTGTAACATAATTTGTTTATGTCCGTTTTTAAATGTCAGTGATGCTAAGACCCTGGTTCACACTTTCATCACTTCACAGCTTGACTACTGTAATTATATTGGCTTACCCACATAACAACAAATACGATCAAATATATTCAGAACTTCGCAACTAGGGTCCTCACACAAAGAAATCTTCCCACAAAACTCCTATTCTACGCAGACTCAACTGGCTACCTATTCGCTTTCATATTCAATACAAGATACTCCTTAGGCTATCACATTCAAAGCACTCCATGGTTTTACGCACCTGTATATTTCTGATCTCATCCATATATACTCACCAAAGTTCTTCTGATACATGTCTGTTGTTGATCCCAGAACACAAAAATCGTTTGGTGGAAGAGCATTTTGTATCGCTGCCGTCACTCTCCGGAATTCAATTCCCCAACACATTCGCGACCTCTCATCATTAAATGATTTCAAAACTCACCTTAAAACATATCTTTTTACATCTTGTTTCTCTGACCCCTGATAACGGATAATGTTACCTAAAGTAAGCATGTAGGTGATGAAGAGTGGTCTAAGAACAGAACCCTGGGGAACACCATGTGAGACAGGCGCAGTAGTGGAATTAGCCTGGAGAATAGCGATGTAATGCTGACAGTTAGACAGGTAGGAAGTGAACCAGGATGGGGCAGTTCCAGAAATACCAAGAGCAGAGAGTCATGAGATGAAGACATGAGCAGAAGGGTTAAAGAGCTCTCTAATTGGAATTCCTCTCTAATTTTAATTAATAAAAATTAAATTGTAGAGCTCTTTAATTTAAACTGAACGGAAGTCAGTAGAGGCATATGCATAATAAAAATTTATTTATTAATCATAATTGTTACTAACTGAATTAGAGAGCCATTTAATCGTAATAAAATTAGAGAGCTTTCTAATCATAGCGATAAATGAACTAAAGAGCTCTCTAATTGTAGTTGTTAGTAGTAAGAACTAAATTGTAAAGATCTCAAACTAAATTTTTTACTTTTAAAAATGCAATTATGACACTTTATATTAAGTAGCTTTAAGTACTATGTATTTACATTGTAATTAATAATTTGATACAATGGACTTATTGTGTACACACATGTTTTTACATTGTACTTATATTTTAAAAATACCAGCATGTAATTACAGCTATAATTACTTTATGTGATCACATTTGTTATCACACAGTTGACCCTCCCCTTACACCTTAACCTACCCTTAAACTGACCCACACCACCATACCTGTCCCTAACCTTACCTGTATCACACCTCAATAGCAGCAAAAGTGTTTTACAATACAACAGGAACACAATAATACATTGTACTTATTTTTCGATGTACTTGTAAGAACATAGTACTTAAAGCCACTTAATATAAAGTGGGACCGAACATTTTAAGCTGAAATGGCCTGCCATACTACAGCGATGGTTATGTTTAGGGTTTGAGTTTCATTCTTACTTTTCTAAAAAAGTATGTGTAGCAAAAGTTTGTGTTCAAGGAAGACAGCACAACTATATTCACACAATAAATAGAACAAAAAGAAAGTAAAGCGACAGCTCCTCATGATGAATGACTGCTGACAAACAACAACAATAAGTCCAGGCCGCTGGATTTGATTGCTAACGTTTTTGCATGATATTGGATTGTGTGGTTCTTCAACGCACATCCTGGACTTATAGCAACAGTCATAGCAAGTTGTCATAGCAACAGATGCACAAGTCTCAACCTGATCGCGAACAGGCTTATTTCATATTAACAGGATTAGATTGCGGGCGGCTTTATAAGCACAGGTGATACAGGAAGTCCTTTAGCGCAGTGCGACAGTAAGAGATATACTTTACTACTTTTTGAGAGATATAATTTTTCTCATGACTTGTGAGGATTGTGTGAGTGTGACTATGTTCCATATCCCAAATATGGCCAGGATCTCTGCATGACTCAAGAATTTTCAGAGATTTATGCACATTATTTGAACGTACGGAAAAATATAAATATCAAGCTCACTGTATTACATACACGTATGCTTATCCTAACAGAACTGAAATTTTCCATTATATAGGTGATTACAACAGGATCCTGCTTAGAGACAGGTGTGTTATGACCCCATTCCCTCACCCAAACCCGGCCCAGACCAGTTCCAACGTCTCCCTTAGCATGCGCCTATGAAATATGAATGAAATGAATCCAATCCTGATTGGTGTTGCGTCGTGACGTAACATGTGACAGCATAACGGGATGCATAAAAGTGACACCGGCACACACACACACACACAGTTATTACCCAGTAATTGTAGTTACTAAAATAAGTACATAGTATTTACATGGGTAACTGGACTGTAAAAGGAAGCATTTTTATGCATTTAAAGATACCTGAGAGGGTTTCTTCACTGTCCTTTGCATTGGGGGAAAAATGGGCATTACAAAGTGTTGTAGTTTCTTCCCTTTTAATGTAACGTTAGAAAAAGTCTTGGTAACACTTGAAGGGGTGTGCATAAGACTGACATGACACCTTCATAACATGACATGACACATGTCTTGAACATGAAGTAAGGTTTATGCATGTTTATGACAACTGCCATTAAGTGTCATTCACTCAAGAATGACACTTTTAATGCAATTATGACATTGTTTAAGATGTCTTTGTTATGACATATTGATATAAACCATAACATCATAACCTGTCAGTGTCTTTGTCATGACAACTTGACATAAAATTAAGTTAAACTCTCATGAGGCATTACAACTGTGTCATGAATATTTTTCTTGACCTCAACTACAGTGGTACTAATTGAATTTGTCATTAAAAAGTTATAATGGCTTCATGGCAGTCAATGTCAAAACCAACCACCTGACTAGCTAGGCGGATTCTTAAGTTTGATAATTAATCTGCTGCGTCATGTTTATGGTTGTGTTGTCTTAGTAGTCAAGTTTACGTCAAGGTGTCATAACAAAGACATCTCAAACAATGTCATATTTACATTAAAAATGTCATCACTGAGCGAATGACACTTAATGACAGTTGTCACAAACATGCATAAAACCTCCTTCATATTCATAACATATGTCATGTCATGATTATGAAGGTGTCTTGTTAGGCTTATGCACGCCCCTTCAAGTAAAGTGTTACCAAAGTCATACTGCACATGCTTCAGCCACCACTTGATTGGGAACAGGTAAAAGTGTTGGTGTATTGTTTAAAACTGTATAAAAGAGGAAAATACAATTTCATTACAGTTAAGACATTCAATACAGAGACATTAACATTCAAAAGAGTACACTGGGGGGAAATGTGATTAATATCTCATGGCAACATATTTTTTTACATTAACTATGTAGTTTCACAGTCGCACATGTAGACTTTCACAAATCAAAGCAATTCATTACTACTCAAAGTTTAACAGTTATGACTGGACAGCCATTTGGATTATAGGCCTACTTAATTTAATGCAAAAAAACTAATTATTTTACAGAGTACTAGAATCATTTAAAGTTCATTTACCAGCAGTGAAGGTGCTGCTGCTCCTGGCCTCTGGCTGTGGGTCTGAGGAAAAGCTGAACCCAGGGATGCCCTCCACAATGGGTAGGTGCACATTCAAACCAAGGGCCAGCTCTTCTGCCTGGGTATAATGTGGGGGTGCAGGACCTCTCCCTGTTTGTTTTTCTTTTCTTTTTTTCCAAGCCTTTTTCTTGGTTGCTTTTATAAACAATAACTCTTGCTCTGCTGCAGTGAAAAACTGAGTGCGCTCTTTGGCTACGGTGAGCAGCCAATAGCAGCATTGCTGATCAATGTTTCTACTATCGATATATATCCCCTTTTAAACCAGCGCATGAATGTGCAATTATCTCAGAAATCTCAATCCAGCTATACTAATCATAACCGGCAGGTGTGTTCGAAGAACCTAATTAGCCGGATCATGATGAGCACGATGATATTATCTTGGATGTCTCGTTTGATCTCGGATGCTTTAAGCAACATACGAAGATGGGCCCCGGGTCCTCTCTCTTCTTGCACTGTCGTCACTCGTCCTTTTGTCCTTCCAAATCTCCTCCATGGGACTCGGGACCAGTGTGGCACTCATTAACACTTGTGTCACCGCCCTCACTCCATTCCCACGACTCTCGGCCCCGCCCTACTTGCCGCAGTATGTTTTTGTATGATTCACATCTCATTCTAAATACTCACCTCGTAAAAAAGTTACATTTTCCAATGATATCAAGTTGAGAGATCTGTTGAGTGATACGTTGTCCAGTGTGTGTTTGTGATTCGTGAAATTAATAATTCAGACAGTTTAGTGAACGGGTATTCAGATAAAAAATAATATCAACTTGATCAAAATATGCAGTTCAAAAGAATTCTGTCATCATCTGTTTGGGAATTGAATTGGATTGCAAATTTCCATAGATAATGTTTTTGCAGTTTGCAGTTGGGTGGGTCTCAAAAAAAGAGTTAAAGTTAACATAAATACTCCTGTAAAGCAGAAATATCCCAAAATTTTAAACACATCTGATATCCATATATTTTAACAGGCATCTACATCATGACATAAGTTACAAGCAAACATCAACATTGATGCGATTAACATATGACAAATTATTGTCCAAATGCAACCTATTGGACATACAGGTCACGACTCACAGGACCAAATCAATAGAACAGAGAGGGTTAAATGACAATCATGCAAGCTTGATTTGAAACTCGTATGAAGTGTTTGCATGATTCTAGCCCTAAGAAATCCGTTTCATGGGTAAGTTGAGGCACGGAGGATGCGTGGTGGGCTGGTGGAGCATCACAGTTTTGTTCCTTTGTAGATTGCGGTTTTATACGCCGTCTTGCTCATGGCAGTTCTTTGGTGGAACAAGATAGCGCTCTGTTTACCAGTGGGGAAGTTGAAATGGGATAAGAGGGTTTTGTATAGGTTTTGTCATGTGTAGTCAATTTAACCCCAAGTTTTGCAAGCCATTTATTGGTTTAATCTTACAAGGTTCTGCCTGGAGAAAGTATGAAAAATGAAAAACAAACAAGGAGCCAAGAAACAACTGCTTGAAATCTTGACGTCCTAATTAGATTTGCTCTTATTGCTATAATGAAAAAACATAAACAGGGCTATTTGCATCCTTGTGCCTTCTGGTTTTGCTGGAGTGCTCATTTTTGTGGCATTAAAATCAATGAAAAAGCATTCATAAATCAGGCTTTAAATAAAACACTCAAAAACAAGAAACAGCCATCGGCGCTTGCCGCAGGAAGTATGAGGGCATTTTCAGTCTGTCAGCAAAGCCTCCCTTAACCACTATTTGCATCTCTCTGTTATTCCTTATCGGGGTGCATTCAGTTTGACATGCATTATGACTGATTCTCCACTCTTGTCACTGATTAAATTTCCATTAGCCATGCTTACCAGTTGTTGTGGCACTGAGAGCTCCTGAAAGATGTTCTTCAAATATGATTGCTGGGAAGAGAGCAGAGGTGGGATAATGACATAGTAACATGATTTTAGGAAGCGCTCTGTGTGACGGCTCCCCCCCCAACCCAACCCTCCACCCTCACCGCTTCAGTCTCTCCCTCACATGTCCTTTCTCATTCTTCCACTTCTGTGTGGAGTTGCTTCTCATCTGCCATGAACATGGCAATAAGGCAAGCGTATAGGGAAAGACAGAAAGTGTGTAGCAGGGTGAGATCTATTTTAATCCTAATGTGCACACATGCACTCTCACAAAAATATCCATGTTTTTCATATTCAAACTCCCATAATCCATTTATAAATTGTGGTGATAGTTCACCCCCTAAAAAGAGGCTTTATTATGCCTTTTTTACAATGTCTTGATTATTTTTTGGTTTAATGGAATAGCTTTCCCTAGGACCTCACTCGTACGTTTTTCGTATGAATGACCTACCCCAGACCCCACCCCTAAAACTACCCATCACTGGGGTTTGATTGATTGACTGAATCATGACATGTTCTTGAAGTGAAGTTAATTGAATAAACACTTCCATTTGGTCCCTTTCTCACACAACGTTTTCATATGGCACTTTTGTGTTTTTTGTGTAGTCCGTACTACGTAAATCAGGTAAAATGAATAATTAAATAATGTCAGAATTTTTATTTTGAGGTAAACTATCTTTAAGAGCAACCTTTGCCCTCATCATTTCAGCCTATATGTTAATCAAGGCAGTTCTAAGTTTCATTATAGAGATAACATAAAATGCTTGGTATTTGAATGAAGCTAACCGTTAGTGCTAATGACCAGCAGGATTAATTAGCGAGAGTATATGGGCAGCTCGGAGAGCAGTCTCTCCCTCATTAATCTGCTCGCAGGTGTTCTCCTGCCACTCTCTCCCCCTCCGTCTGCACATGGAAAAGATAGACGAGAAGCAAACTCGCACCAATTCAATCTTATTAGTCCTCTGCAGAAATAACATCCCTGTAAGAACCTCCAGTAGAGGACAACTGTAGATAAGAGGAGCACTAGACTCTGAAACACAAAGATATCAGGGAATTGTGCAAACCAGTAGAACTTTTGTGTGAAAGTGTTATCTTCTGTGCTGAGAGACCAATGAAAGACTTTCTCAGGTTGTTTTCAGTCCATTTTCTTCTAGCTCCAATAATGTATTATTTCTGTCATTATTTATAATGTCACTACAATTTGAGGGACAACTCAAATTCTAAATTAAGTTGACATAATGCTAATGTCAGTTTTGCTAATGCATGAGATCATCAAGAGTACGATAACCAGATTTCTTTCCCCAAAACTGTATTCACGTCTAATATAAAAGTTTGTTTACATAATATCCACACACATGTGTATAAATATGTGTATATACACACATACATATATATATATATATATATATACACACACATTACGTAAACGCAAGCTTTTATGTTAAAATGCGATTAATTGCAATTAATCGATTTGACAGCACTGATTGCCTATATATGTATATACAATATGTATATATAATATATATATATATATATATATATCAGGGTTAGTGTATGACGCCAAACTTCAATATAGTTGATTCATACAGGAACATAGGAAACCTCTACAGGACTTCAAACAGTCACAACCATAAATTGACGACGACCAACAAACACTGAGGGAAAACACAGGGCTTAAATGAACAGGGACTAATGGGATAATTAACAGAACACAGGTGAAAGGAATCGCTAATTAAACAGACTGGGAAACAATAACAGGAGTGAACCAAAATCACAAAAGACAGGGGAAAACAAGATCACAAAACAGAACGAAACACATTGAAAACGTGACAATATATATATTTAATTAGCAAATTCGAATAAAAAATATTCAAATTATATAAAACAAATTATTGCGATCAAATAAAATAAATAAATACATGTAAATTATTTAAAATAAATCTACTTATTTGTCTAACATTTACATTCACGGTTATAGAAAAACATTTTACTTTTTGGTAAATTGCTGGCTAATTAAAATGAATTTGTACGATCTCATGCGCATGTTACCAGCTGCTAATGCTTCAAAGATGGTTATGTTTAGGGGTGGGGTGGACCTTCATGCTTAATTTTTCTCTAAAAATCACATATTTGCATAAAAATGACATTGTACAAATTAATACAATATAATTTTCTGGTTGAAGACTTTCCGACACAAATTTAAACATGAATTTATCATTAATCATAACATTGGAAACTAAGGCCAGAAAAAGTATTTCTACTGTGCATTGCCCGAACATGTCACGGTTCAGGGTGCATCATCGGCTTCCCCCTGTTTTCTGACCACCTTTAACACCCCCACGGGGAACATGAATATTTGGTCATGTCTTTTGGGCTTCCACGCATCAGAGACATGGTCGACCGGTTTGCATTTGTTTACCTCGACGACTGATCTTCTCCCAAAAGAAGCGCCAACATGTCCAACACGTCAGGTGAGTGCAAGGTGGAGAAGTGCGCATTTCACATATGGTTGGTTCCTTTCCTGGGATTTATTCTTTCACTCGAAGGTATATGAATGGATAAAAGAGGTTGCTGATTGGCCAACCCCAGATGGTCATAGAGCAGTCCATTGATTCCTGGGGTTCGCCAATTTTTAAAGGCGGTTCTTTCGAAATTTTAGCCAGGTTGCCCTTCCTCTGACTGATCTCACCTCCAAATAAAAAATGTTTCTTTTGGTCGCCACACGCCCAGTCTACGTTTACAAACTTAAAGAATTGCATTGTTGGAGCTCCCATCCTTGCTACTCCTGACACATCTTGTCAGTTTGTTGTTGAGGTGGGAGGAGTGGGGGGAACTTTGTCTCAGAGATCACCTTCGGACAACAGAATACATCCCTGCGCCTTTTCCCCTCTTATTTAACCCCCTCGGAACAGAATCATGACATCGGGAATAGGGAGTTACTGGCTGTTGGCGCTGGAGGAGTGGCGCCACTGCTCAAAAGCCACAGGGGACCTACAGCCGGGGTCCAAGAACCGTAAAACAGATGCGCTTTTGCGTATCTTCGAGGCTGAGGCAAGATCCTGTGACTTTTCTGCCTCCTGATCGGGTGGTGACGGTGGTCACCTGGGGGTGGAATCCAGAATCTATATGGCACTGAGCAACATCCTGGTTCCCGCGGAGTGCCCAGAGAGCCTGTTGTTTGTGCCTGAATCGATCCGAATTAGCATACAACAGAGGGGACTAGCTTGCCATCCAGGTGCGACTCATACTTGTATGTTAACCAAGCATACAAGTTTTGGTGGCCGTCCATGGCATTGGAGAGGCTTGTCAGTTCGTGTCGACCTGTTCGATTTTTGCTGCCGGCAAAAGATCCAATCGACCCTAAGCAGGGTTACTCCAGCTGATGTCTGTCCCTTTGCCAGTAGCACCTCAATGCAGAACATGAGATCCACGGGGAGGAGTCGGATCACAATCCAAGGGGTGGAGATGGGTAGGATTAGGGTTGGGTTTAGGGATTAGGGGTGGGTTTAGAGATCAGGGGGCGGAGTTGGTTAGGTTTAGGTGTATGTAAGGTGGGAGGAGTAGGATCTGGATCCGACTCCTCCCCATGGATTTCATGTTCCGCAGTGAGGACCATCTCCCCTTTGAGGCCCTGGTCACACATAGCTGCGGACTTTGTCACAGGCCTACCGATGTCTAGTGGCAAAACTGTAGTCATTGCTTTGGTGTAAAGGTTCTTGAAGGTGGTCCATTTTATTCCCCTAATGGTCAGGCTAAGCATGTTAACCAGAATCTGAAGAGGGTCTTGCGCTGTGTGGCATCTGCATAATCTTCATCTTGGAGTTCCAGATTAACCATAGTTCAGTATGCGCATAACTACTTCTTGGTCTCGTCTTCGGGTTCGTCTCTCTTCCTGCACTGTTTAGGCTACCAGCCAACATTATTCCCCTCCCAAGAATTCAATGCCCTTGTGCCTTCCGCACATGCGCTTATTCAGAGATGCCTCCATACATGGAGGATCGCCAGAGAAGCCTCACTCGGACTGGTGACAAGAACAAGGCATCTGCATACTAATCCCCCACTTTACGTGTGTGATCGGAAGGTCTGGTTATCTTCACAGGACATTCCCCTTAGACTTACATAAACTGGGACCCAAATTTTGTTTTCTATCTCTAAGGTGCTCAATCCGGATTCAAATTAACCCGCCAGCAGATCGTTGCCCTCGCTGTTCTCTCAGTCTTGTCTTGTTCCTCATCCTATGTGGGCGCTGCATCTCGGGTGCACCAAAGTCTATGCTGTCTACAGAGCACTCTATGGACAGTGCTGGACCTCCCAGACAATTCCTCACATTTTTGTTCATATGGATGGCTACTTTGGAGGTTGTTGTCTTTTTACCAAACTTTAGTAAACTGTGTTCAAAAATCCTCTGCATTTGAGTTCTCTGTTCACTCCCTCTGACAGAACACAGGCAATGAGTTGAACACAATTTTGTACTCAATGTCAAAAAACAAATAAGTCCATTATTAATTTTAAATACAGCAAAAGATCACTGATCTATGTCTATTGTAGGGTTGGAACTGACACTTAGTAGGGGAGACCGAGGAGTGTTTTCACACTGAGTAAGTTGCAACACCATCAGTTTAGCCAATTAGAAATGAGCTACAGGGGCAAAATCACTGTCACACATCATGACCACCACCCTCCCGAGGTGAGAGCAGCAGTTGCAACTTGCAAGGCTGTTTGTAATTTCAAGGTACGAAAGCAAAATCTTACATTTGTTACATATATGTTACATACAGTATATCGCATGTGTTTCTACTGCACAAAAATGGAAGATGTGCATTTACTTCCAATTTTTGAATTAGTGATGTAATGTTTTACCATTTTGATTCAAATAAACACAATTATTTAATTTAATAAGTTAAAAAATTATATATACATTTACGTTTATTAATTTCGCTGATGCTTTTATCCAAAGCGATAATTGTTATATATGTCATAGGCTGCACGCCTCAGGAGCAACTAGGGGTTAAGTGTCTTGCTCAGGGACACATTGGTGTCTCGCGGTGGATTCCAACCCAGGTCTCTCACACCAAAGGCATGTGACTTATCCACTGCGCCATCACCACCCCTACATACTTAACTTACCCTAGTAAATGGATATAGAGTAAAATATTTGCACTGTAATTTGTAGCAGATATAGAAATTACTACAGCAAAATTTGAAACACAGTGCAATTTTTTTAAAACAAAAACAAAACAAAATCACAGCAACTCCTGAGAACTGGTGTTCTCTATTCCGTGCACCATTTTCTTGAAGTTGAAAGAACACTGTGATGTGGGCCATTAACTGAGGCTTTAAGAGGGCCATTGAAAATGACCTGGTCTGATCTCCAAATGAAAGATAAATACGCTGCAGTGTGGATATCTGTCATGGGTATGTGGGAGGAGGCTGACAAACTCAGAGTACTAAATCATTTCCACTAAACTCTTGAGTATTATTCACTCTGTGACCGCTCTCACACAATGTGTTTTTCACCACGAAAGGTGAAAGGTTTTTTTTTTTTTCTGTGTAGAATGCACTCTGTAAACATGAATTGTACACGATGTAACCAAATGTAGTCACTTTTTTTTTGGCAATTTGGGGTTTTCATCTAGTGCAGCAGGAGATCAGCTTGTTACCAGCACACATAAAATGCAGTCGCCCATGAGGCGCTCTAGTGTGCAGGCCATATACCACTGACATGGAAACTCAAATAGACAGGGATTAACTCTTTAAACTTCAACAGACTCCATAGTACATTATGTTCCTGATGAGAAACCAAACGAGGTAGGCTAGAATGAAAGACCGAAAAAAAAAAATACTGCTGTAGCACGAGGAATGAAAGTACGAAACTATGAAAGCCAGAGAGAAAATGAGAGAAATTTTCAACTATAGACCAGCATCAGGATGTAAATGCACTTTTAAGGGTGCTTGAAAAGTTGCTTGCATTTTATTAAGGTGCATTATTGTTCACTGAAGTCTATAGATTCATATTATTTATCTTACATTTATTCATATTTATTTAATATGCAATAAAACACACCATCTTATGTTCTTGCTTAATTATATCATATGCAGATGACTATTTCAGATACAGTGTTTTAAAATAACATTTCTTTAAGTATCATGTAAAGCACATTTCACGGTTCCATCACCAACTTCCAACTTTATTAGTATCAAACCACTGCTACAAAATTACATCAAACATGATGAAAATGAACTTGCATACGTGCTATACACAATGTAAGCTTTAAAGTAATTAAAGTATATGATTCTTTTTTTTTTCTTGACAAATATCAATATATATCAATGCCACTTAAAGCCATATATGTCATTCCAGTGATCTAGAGCCTAAAATATACAACTATATCCCTGGTGGCTAAAGTATCTCCATACACATGTAAGTAAAGATGACCATTTCAAATTTCTCATCACAGAAATTTCAGCGTCAAGAGTTGAGGAAATAAAAGTACAGCCATCCCAATATGGTTACAATGTCCATTTCACTTTTTCACCAAATTGAACAAAACAAAATAAAAGATACCAAAATCAAATAAACATGTATATACAAAAGAAACCAAAGCTCACAAAATATTTCTAAAAAGCATTAGTGTAAATTTGGATCATTCTGGCAGGTGTCCTCAATCTGTGCTCAATAACTCAGTAGTAGACAGGTGGTTTCACTGGTGGACATATTCCACTTCACAAAATAACCGGTTAAGATATGAACGGTGCCGACACAAATAACCCATGCCATTCAAAACAGCTAGCAACAAATTACCAGGTCAACCGACATCTAATGACAGTAACATAACAGTGAATTTAAGAGAATAGTGTGTTTTTTAGAAAACCCTAGACTTGCGCGTTAAATTGATCCCTTGCTTTTTACGTAAACGCTTCTCTCGACGAGACTCAATTGCTGGTTTCAAACAGAGCTTAGCAAAAGACAGCTCTGTTAAAACCTTAGCATTATCAAAACCACCGTATCAGTGCTTGGCTAACTTATTTTCCAGCTCAGTGAAAATAATGAGCGAGGGGCTTGACAAAACACTTTATGGCAAGGAAAAAAAAAAAAAAAAGCTTTAGAATTCACTCATTCTTGTTTTGGCAGCTACTTTATTATCCAGACAAATATTTTGCCAAGGAATGTTTCTACAGGCTAAGTACAGTCATGGCGGCCTGTTCATTTGTCATCAGTTTCATATCATTTGAAGGTTTAACACAATAGCCGCGAACCAAATGGGCTGCGGGAAGGATTATAGGTTTTTGTTCTTTACGGTGCTCCGTGGAGTCAATTAGAATACTGCAAAACTGCAATTACTGGCAAGCGTTTTGAAAAGGACAGAGGTTTATGTAGATTACTGTCAGCCCTGCCAGAGTGCTGCTGGGAGAGTGAGCGCTCACAGCTGGTTAATGCAGCACCCTCCAGCACTCCACAAAATCATCCTCCAGAAACTGACAAAGGCACAGGAAGAATTTTATTAACTGCCAGGTCAGAAGAATCACCTCCCCTGACCGCACACACAGCACTCTCAAACCGACTTTCAAAAGAGTCTGGCCAAGACAGAGATGGAGCTGACAGGTTTTTAATCATTGAAATACCGCCTACCACCCTCGTTCTGTCTTGCCAGCAGCTCCGCTCAAGATAGGAGATGAAGAATCTTAAATGTTTTTTTTTTTTTGGACTGTACACGTGTGATTACACAACACCGAAGACTTTTCTATACTGGTATGTGCTCATAGGATGTATATATATATATAAAAAAAAAAATCTAAATTTCTACCTGATACCACGCTGCGATGGATTCAAGAAGGTGGTGGAACTCAAGGGGTCTCCTCAGGCCACACAACTGTGTTGCTTGCAGTAATTTGAACCCATTTGAAAATAGCATCTGTCTATCGGGTTTTCATGACCACCGGCACCATGCGAAATCTGTCAACATCTACTGTAGCGCTTGCCTGACGTGAGCCATTTTTGAAACTCGTCATTGAATATTAATGCATGTCCAGGAATGTGATTATCAAGTCATTAGATGTTCAGAGTGGAAATTTGCAGCACATTTGCCTGTTATTTACAGACTCTTTTGAAAGACTGTAACTTTCAGGAGAATTATGCATGCATGAATGCCTCTTGTCGGCTTTTTTTCAGCCTTTTTATCTTGATATCCACTTACGCCATTTTAATGATGCTTTAATGAGCTCTTTGTTGATGTTTAATTCTCAATATTAATTAAAAGAGCATGTGCTACTTCTACATATTTACAGAACTCATAATTGGCAAATGTTTTAAGAAAAATGATCAGCTATTAGTTTGGACTGAAAGAATCAAATAGGAAGCAAGAAATACTGTGCAACGCTGATATTTGTCTGGTATGCTAGTTATGAATGGCAAATGGATGAGGCTTTGACATGGCGTTTGACATGGAATGGCAACAGATCATATCAATTAACACTTTTAAAGGCACATTTTATACAGTACTTGCTTCTAGAGTGGACTCAAAATGAAGTTATGCAGCGTATTTACTGTTCAAAGCTACTGATATTAATCTGCGATTATGAAGGTTTGTGGTTATGATAAGCAAGTGCAATGTTACTATTTACATCACAACGGCAAGAGCAAGGCCTTGGTGTGATGACACAGCAATTAATATTTAAACGTCTCTCGGTTTGATCTTTGAGGCTTTCAGGTCTGTAATAAGCAAAGGGACATTGGGTGAAACCTATACGATACTGTGTCTGATACCTCATAATAAAGACTCACGTCAGAATATATCTGTTGTAATTGTACGTGAAATAGTCTGATGACTTTTCCTGTCCTTCAAAATGTATTTTGTGCAAGAAATAATAGACAAAAAGAATGTAAACGTGTCACACATTGACCAAATAGCCTAAATATAGTCCATCTGAAAGGACCCAATATTGCGCACCGAGCAGAAACGATTCTGAGATAACTTTCACATGAAAAGAACATTTCATCATAGCTCAACAGACAGGCCTCGTGATGTCCAGTAATGTGGAACACATTTCATTAAGTCAAAGCAGCCTCGAAAACTGGTTTTGTTCTCAAATTATCAATTTATGGTAAGTGGCCACCTTAACATACATATTAACTTGACATGCAGCACATTTATAATTTCTGCACATCTTAGTATACAACAAGTGTGTGAGAACTAGGGTAGAGGTTAAACTAAACCTAGACACCGGCTCTACCAATAAGATAAAATGAAATCTACTTTCTTCGAATATACACACACGTGACTCGTTTTCTATTATACCGTATGACTGGTTCACACCCTCTGAGTTAAAAGTAGATTATTTGATTACAAATGGTTCTTTTTTCCAACTTCTACTCGTTTGACAAGAATCATCAACAGTTGTGGCATCTAAAATGAAAGACAACATTGTAAACTATGCCATACTGCATAAGTATTTTGAAATAATATTAATTCACATGTTTGGATCCACACTTGTAAGTTTCATATTGTCCCCGACAAGGGAAGTGCATATTCTTTTTTTTTTCTGCTTCCCTATTCAAAACTATTTCACACTGACAGAAGCAAAGCAGATAATATGTTAATACATTATAAAAATCCTGATCAAATGAATCCAACCATAAAACAATCTCTAAAAAAAGAAAAGAAAAGAAAAAAAAAGTCAACAATGAATCATCATCAGATAAGTTCCGTTAGACACTGTCCATAATTTTCTCATTTAATCAAAGTGCACATCAAATATGACCCACTTTCTGCTGTCTTTTACATCCGGTATGGACTTTGGATCGGCCCATTACATTATTTTGCAAGCTGCCAACTGCTTAATATCTTTTATGTGCTACTGTAATTGTTATCTTATTTAACACAGCATAAAATGCAACTTTTTCATAGTATACTATAGACCCCCAGGGCAGAAGGGACATCTTTATTCACTTTATAACTTTTTGGCCACTGATTGCGTCTCATTTTAATTTTACAATTAGGCTCACAAATAATTTTACAAGATGTACATTTAAATTGTAAATTTATCTCATACTCCATGCATATTTTAATCTCAAGAGTGCAGTCTGATTTCTTTTTCCTGCAGTAAAACAAATAAATCATGTATTTCTAGAATAACTAGAAATGATCTTACACTGCATAATTCATTTAAATGCAATTGGGGTCTATAGCTCAGTTGTCTAAACCATTGAGGTATGGCTGCAGTTTTGGTCCAGAAAATGAATAATCATATTTCATTGTCAGTGGAAAAAACAATGCACATTAGCGTATTAAGCGTATTAAACTAAAGCTGATCTTCAATTGTTCACTTCACCTTTGATTGTATTACTTTTGATTTCAATTTCAATATATCTCCCTTAGTGAAATCTTAAACAATGTTTCTTGGTTCACTTGATTCAAATGAGCTCGCCAAAATCGTATTATTTAAACTCTTTGCCCGCTTTATGGGGATGTGAATGATGTACCAGCATGGAGAGCAAGGTGGCACACTAGGGCGTCTTTCCTTTTTCAATGACAAAGACACTAATGTCACACACCCTTCACTTTTCAAAAGCGCGATTTTAGCTAATTTGAGAGTGTTTGAAAGGGACAACGTGTACCGATTCACAAAGTGGGAAATCAAGAAAAGAATATACGACAAAAGAAAGAAAACAAAACCCCTAAAACCGCATGTATTTACATGATGACAAACACCACAGAAGAAAATTACCATCCCAACATAAGCAATGCTGATTAAAATCACTTGCTGCTTTCCATACACACTGTACCAGATTGGATCCAGCCATCAGCAATGTCAAAGGATCTGTAAATGCTCAAAAGGGTTCTTTACAGTCATTGTGTATGGCCGTCCTCAGGGCTAGTAAACGCTGACGAGAGAAGAGAGAGCCAGGATCAGGTACCGGCAGGCCAGCAGGACTTCGGCGCATCCTTTACTTCCATACGGAGCGGTGTTGGGTGCTGTAAACAACAGAGCAGAGACACACGCTGATTAGCAGATTCTCTCTCACTACTGGCAGCAAGTCATAGTCTCAGTCAAGCAGTACCTCCTCCCTTTTCATTCGAGCGGAGCTCACTCTGCCTGCCTTCGCACTCTCAAATCAAGACTCACGACGAGCTCGGATGCCCGAAGGAGTCCTTCAATAAGACGCCTTGTTTTAAAACCATGCTGGGTAGGGTACTTAAAAATAAGAGGGCATAACAATTCATCTCAAAGACTTGATAGTATTACCTCTGAGCCTAGAGCACATCAAATCTGTTTTATCTATTAGGAAAATAAATTTGCATAATATTTATTCGAAAATATATGCAAAAACTTGCTGACATAACGCTTCTAGCTTGTTCTGGGGGGTTGCTTTGCAGTTGCTAAAGTGTGCTGAGTGGTTCTTACAGATTACTGCGTCCTTTGCTATGGTGCTCTAGGAAGTTTCCAGGGCATTGCAGATGCTAAAGAGCACCTAGTCGTTACTAGCACGTTGCTATGTGGTTGCAGGGGTCTTTTGGATGGTCACCAAAGTACATCATTTCTTAGCACGTTGCTATGGAAAAATCAAGGGTGTCTTGGGTGGTTGCCAGGGAATTGCTACAGTATGTAGCTGCTAAGATGCTCTGTTATTAGCAACTTGCTGTATCCTTTGCTAGGTGTTCTAGGTAGTTGCCAGGGCATTGCTATGCAGATGCAAAGGTGTACCAAGTCAGCGCAGTCTCATCCCAAGACGTCATATAACTGACGTCTTGGGACGTCTTTTGACCATACGTCAACATCCACCTTTTTACGGTACCCTTATACGTCGGTTAGATGACATTATCGGATCCTAACCCTACCCCAGACCTAAACCTACCCCGTCACCTAACCGACGTTAAACCGACGGTCAGTTGTATGACGGCCCGGGATCGTCATGTAACCAACGTTTAAGGGTACCGTAAAAAGGCGGATGTTGACGTATGGTCAAAAGACGTCCCAAGACGTCAGTTATTTAACTTCTTAGGATGAGACTGTGTTAACCAAGTGCATACTGGCACGTTGCTATGTGGGTGCAAGGGTGTTCTGGGAGCTTTCTGGTGTGTTATTATTCAAGGTACTTTGAATAATATTTAGTATGTGGCTGCCAGGGTGTTGCTATGCAGTTGTTTAGGTGCTCCAAGTGGTTGTTGGCACATTGCTATGTGGTTGCAAGGGAGGTTGGTGAGGTATTGCTAAGATATTCTGAGTGGATTCTTTGCATGTGGCTATGCCATTGGCATAAACAGACCTCTGCAAAGGCAGGGGTGAAATTGCGTTCCCCCTCGATTTGTACCCCCTCGGTTGATGGGGGAATGGATGAGGTGGTCTCCCTTGGTTGAAACCGCGCTTCGGAGAGCACTGCAATATGACTTTTTATAAGCGATTAAAGAGGCAGGGGCTCAAGCCCCCCGAGCACGCCACTGTTCTGGGGTGCGTTTCCCGTACAACGACGTAGTTCGCTGATTCACGAAACCCACTGTCGCAAAATATCGTTCAACCACATTGGTGGAGTAATAACTACCTTTAATGAAACTGTTTGAGATCCAATTAACGCTAGATTTGTTTTAATTATTTGAAGTAACGGACATGTTACTTCAAATAATTACAGACATGTCACATTGTTCTGTTATTTTGCTTTATTACCAGACTCAATATTTGGCTCGTTCTTAGATAGTAGTGCACCTTCGCACATGCGCACTCTTCAAACACGTTACTTCAAATCTTTTGACAAACTAAAAGACGTAAATTCCATTTGTATGTATTCTAAATAAAAGACACCGGTTGTACTGAATGTCAGCTTGCTGATTTTGCTCAATATAAGGATTTATTACCTCCAAATGTCATGCAATATAGAAACGATGCCTCTAACCACAGGCCGAGAGCTGTCGTTCAAACCACACAACTTTGCGATGCTGTTTGCGAATGTTCGTTGGAACGATGGTTTCGGGAAACACTGACTCGTTGAACTATGCTGATAATGACGGAACTTGCGACCATAGTTGGCTAACAATGCTTTCGGGAAACGCACCCCTGGGTGGTTGCCAGGGAGTTGCTATGCAGCTGCTAAGGTATTCTGGGTGGTTCTTTGTATGTTGCTATGTAGTTGCTCAATGGTCGATAGTAAAAAAAAAACATATATATCATTCATGTCCATAGCATTGTAAGAGGCAACATTTAATCTCCAAGTATGAGCAATAGTAATAGTGATTACTTGACTTATCAAATGCCACTGATATGCCTGTGCTGATTAGGGGTGTCACGATTCTCCAAATCCTCAATTCAATTACATTTTCGATTCTAACACCGTGTCCTAACTACACGCAACATGCTAAAATTCCAGCAACAGCAAGTGTATCTGTCCACACTAGACGCGACGCGACTGTGAGACACCACACGTCAATCAAAAATCACAGCCATTCAGAACAGCGTGTGGGCGGAGTCTCTCTGTGAAAGCGAACTGCTGGCCCGCATCGGAAATGGGTAAGGACATTAAAAATCAAAACATCAACAAAATATACTCATTGACTAATTTTGTTATGAAGTACAGTTGTATGTTTGCATAGAATTAATTTTGAACGCTATATTATATGCTTTCAAAATCTGAGGTAAATTATCCGTTATCGCTTGTGGCACAGTGACCTATTTTTAACTAAAAATAAATAATGTGTACTCATAACCAGTGTAATATCTCTGTGTGGGCGGATCTGTCAGCCGTGACGTCGCAGAAATAGGAACCGTTTCTAAATTAGAAACTTTGCGTGACGCCGTCGCGTCTGGTTAAGACAAAAACTCTGATTAACATGGAAAAGATACCTTTTATCGCGTGTCGCGTCGCATGTAGTTAGGACACGGTTCGATTCGATTCTCGATTTTTATCAATCGGCCAATCAGGATGCTCTCTGTCTTATATGCGCTTCATGAGACACACACGCAAGGTCTCGCGCTCTTTCCCTCTCTGCCGTGTGCGGAATATGGTTTGGAGCAGTTTTTTGTCTCGGCATGCACGCTCGCTCACTCTAGATTCCGGGAGATTTTAAGTAATTTGCGTGCATCATGAGAGCCGCTATCAAATATGCGGGAGACTCCCGGAACTTCCGCGAGACTTGGGATGTCAGTAAACTGTGGCTTTTTTGAAGCGCGAACATTGTCATAACTCACTGGAAATCCAAAAAACTTCCACACTTGCGACTTCAATGAAAGAGGTTCTGTTGATGGGTCTCCTGCATCTGCAGTTGCCATGCTATCTTTTGAAAGGCTGTAGCTAAGTTAGAGGAGGTTGACCATAGACTCGCAGCACTTCAAGCGTGTTTTTTCCGCTTGGCAAGCCGAAGGGACGTGACATGGGGGCGTGGCAGCATCGACGATTCCATATTTTAATCTGAAGTTCGAGATTGAGAATTAACTTCGATCAATTTTGATTTAAAATCGAAATCGTGACACACCTTGGTGCTGATGTTAGGTATGCTCATATTATCACAGTCAACACCGATCTCAATGGCAGAAAGCCTGCAGGTCTGTCCCCGAAGCAAAACAACTTGAGTCTAGTACTCAGGAGAGGCTCTTCGGAACAGGTGTGAGAGTGTACAGGCATTCATCTTCATGAGAGTTTTTATTTCACAGCCCTGTTAATGACAGACACTGGCCTACCTAAGGAGATTAGTACATCTCACACACACATACACACAAGATTATGTGTCCTGGCTGGAACTACTGACTTTCTTTTACATCCAGCATTTTTTCCAATGCTTTTGTTGTTTGCAAATACACATATAATAGAGTCATTTTGATATGGATTAATTTGAGGGAACTGTTTTCCCGCATTCAAAACCACAATAAGGCTGAATCACAGCATCAAATAGCACATCTGACAGAAATAAGTATGTTTGTGCATGGAAGGTTGATAAAATAATTGCTTTGTGACAAGTCGAATTGCAAAAAATGGGAGCTCAAAGCTCAGACGAAAAAGCCGCACATCCATTTTCGCTTCCATTCCAGCTTTTACGGCTTTAAATTACCGGTGTTGCTTAAAATTATTATAGCAAAAAATTACAGCCACGTGCAAGGGGAAGCATAGAATATCAGAAATGGCTATATGAGATAGAAAATGATGCAAATTGTGTTAATGTGCGTGAGATGCATGGTCAGGCCGGGGAGGAAACGAGAAGAGCGAACTGCCCTGTACACTGCGGCTTCATTCTGCCTCCATCCAAAGCACCGGATAATGACACAGTTTTTGCTAGGCAGAGAGAGCGGAGCCGGTAACCATGGAAACAGCTCACATCCTGCATTGGCCCCTTTGCCAGAGCCACAGAGTGTGCACGCTACCAGTGGAACAGAATCATTTGGGCTATAGGCACCTGCTGTATCTAACTATAAGCACCCTTTGTCAAAAAAACAAACAAAATGGCCATGTGGCCTGTGAATGATAAAGGATGAAAGGCTTCGTCCCTACAGTATATTTCTTTCAGCCGCCCACATCAGACTTATAGCTACAGTAACGTCAGCGATGATTCAGGGTTGTGCCAGAAACATCCTATCATCTGGCACTAGAAGCAATTAAGAAAAGCACCAATATTACCTGCCTGGCTGCGTTGTGTGAGTTAGGGAGCTGTTTAATATCCCACTGCGTCTAAATCAGTCTGTTGTTGTGACAGTGCAGTTGTTACTGCACTTGCCATTTTAATTAACTCAAACCCTCCCCACCCAGACAGTGGCTTCCTTGTGATTCCTCCACTTTAGGTGTAAAGTGTGTAAATACAGTGAGAAAAGGGGTTATTGCGTTGGCTTTTGCAACAACATGGTAGTCCCACAGACATACGAGTAAAGTTAGTTAAGACGGCATATCTTGAGATGCAAGAGCATCAATTTCCTCATTAATTTTGGATCAGGAGGTAATCAGTCATGCGCGTCTAGATCTAAAGCACACAAAAGGCCTCGTATGATTATGAAGGGTTTTATAATCCTTCATAATGATCGCAGAGAAACAGCTTAAGACCACAGACAGAAGTTTCCTCAAAGCCTATGTATATATGTCCTAGACTCCAATTAAAGCAAATGAGAGCTCTACCTCTTTCCTCCATTGTGCATTTGTTTTGGTTGATTTAGTTAAGAGCTTAAATGTTTTCAAGCATAATGTTGTTGGTGTGACAGTGCAGAATAAAAGGAGGGGCTGTCACCATATAATCAGCTGCTAGTTCGAGTTCCACCATTCCTTTTAACTGGCACAAGACTCGTCGTTAAGCTGCTTAATGAATTTCATCCCTCCATTCAACACTCTCCCTCATTGTGCCGCTCTTGTGCTGTGATAAAACAAGTTGCAGTTATAATAAGACTATTTCCGCAGTTTCCATTATTACTGTATTAATATAAAATTAATAGTTTTGGTTCTGGATTCTGATTAGTCAGTTCCTAAATTTGAATTGAATTTGAGCTAGAAAACAAGAATTTTAATGAATAATTAAAAGTACACTAATGTTCAAAAGTTTGGGGTCAGTGGATTTTTAAAAGTTTAATTCAGCAAGGACACATTTAACTGAACAAAAGTGACAGTAAAGACATTTATAATGTTACAAAATATTTACTGTATATTTTAAATACGTATATTCTTTTAAACTTCCTATTCATTGAAGAATGCCAAAATTATTATTCAGCACAACCATTTTCAATATTAATACTAATTCTAAATGTTTCTTGAGCAGAAAATCAGTATTAGAATTATTTCTGAAAGATCCTATGACACTAAAGACTGGAGTAATGATTCTGAACATTCAGTTTTATCAACAAAGGAATGAATTACATTTGAAAATATATTAAAATAAATTATTTTCATGATTTATTATCACAACTTTTTATCTTTTGTCAAATCAACTTAGATAATTAACGTGGTTCAAATAACATCATATTTTTAGTTTTTATTTATTAAACCAATTTCCTTCATTGGATTAACTCATTTTTTATTTTTATTTCAATGAACTCAAAATTTGAAGGCATCCAGGTCACTTACTTTAAGTTAAACCAACAACATTTCTTCATAGTGCAGTTATTTTAAATTTAAATATTAATACAATAAAAATAATAATAAATACAATATTACTATTTTTACTGTATTTGGTGAGCATAGGAGACTTATTTTCAAAAACATGAATAAATGTTGCCAACTCTAAATTTTGCAACGAGAGTGCAGATAAATTGAATTTAAAGCATTTGTTATAATATCAATGTCAAATATTCAAAAAAGGAAAGATTTTCAAGACAATGAAAGTCTCTATAAGGATTTATAGGCCTTACAGACAAGGACCAGGGTGAAAGAACTTTTAAAAAATGCCATTATGTTTAATTTAGCAGACATAATGTAGTCATCACATCCTGTCATTCCAACTCAAATTCCATTTAACTTCCTGTGAAGCATGACCAATTTCACTGAAATTCAAACTCAAATTCTGAATATTGCACAAACCTGATGGGCCTTAGCATCATTAATGCTGGTTCATTATTTAATAGAATAAACCATATTCGACAAACGTAAAGTCAACTGTTTTGATGCGCACTGACGTGAAAATTCAGAATCATCACTCCCTAACACAGCACTGGCAGCAGTTTACATGATTAAATGAAAGCAATCATCTCATTGGCGGTTATGTGAGGGTGGCCATATCTCCAGGTAATCTGCACAGACGACGGCTGGCTGCAGCCCTTCTCCCTGGAGGCTAGTCTTCTCTGGCTTCGAGAGAAGGGTTCAATGTCCTTGACCATCAATCAGTGGCCTATTGTTCCCTCTATTGCCTCCAGAGAAAGCTTCTCCACGCAGACCTAAGCTTCTGCCGAGTCCTTGGCAAACTGGCGTAAATCCCACTTCTCCAATCTTGGATTTGACAAATATTCCCTTTAAGTCCACTTTCAGTGTTTCTGCTCTCCATATGATAAACTACCTAATTCCCTGCCTCATAATAGAACAAACATGAAAAACGTTTTGTTTTCCTCGGCTTGCTTTCGCACACACATTGAGCCGGATGGCATAATTATTGCGATGAGTGCACATGGAGGGTAGAAAACTTTGCTTGGAGTACTTTCCTTAACTCAAAGGAAGAAATATTTATAGGGCAGTTCATTTAAAACATTCATTTTGCACAATTAAGTAGCACATTAGGAGTACACAGTATGACCTGTTCACGTTAAGGTTAGGGTGTTGATACATGTGATATTATCACGTATGTCAATATGCTGTTATATAATCAGGTTAATTAATATGAACTGTACTAATTAATATGAAATGTACTAAATTTGACTTAAAAAAATGATCAACTGACAACCATAATATTCATATACCTTGGTTTTTATGTGGTACTGGAGTAAATTATGCAATGCGCATTCTTTTTGTTTATCCATGAAATCTGAATTTTGTAATAAAACAGTATGAGAAAGAGAGAAAGATTTCTTATTCATTAGGGCTGTCAATTTAACACATTCATTTAGTATAATTAAGCTGCACAGAATGAGTAAGGGGGTGTTCACACCGTTACTGAATCCAAAAACAGCTGGAAAGAGCGCAAATAAAATTGAATAGAACGCAGGGGTCTCCATACTGTTTTTCCATATTGAATTCATTTGAACTTAACACGGCCAAAAAAGTCAGTCTGAACAGCAAGACATGACAGATAAAGATGCCAATCTGACTCATGTATGTAGACCAAGAATTAAAAAAAGGATGGATGGAACGTGCAAATATGGATTACTGTGGACTGTAGAGCCAGTATGCTTATGTTCAATGATAAGGAAATAAAACAAACATTAACCACTTCTAAAGTTTTCCACCTGAAGTATTCTCACACAGATATGATTATTGTGTTTATTCCAATTACATTGTTATACATTTTAATGAATTTATTTGTTTAAAATTTGAATCACTCTATTATTCATTTATGATGGTATTTACAAGGTACTTAAAACATGCTATTTAGTGGCATGGCATTTTTTTGAAAGAAAGTGAAAGAAAGGCACAATAAGAAAATTGTACAAAGAGTTTCTAACAATGAGAATATTTTTTTTTTTTGCATATAATAAAAACTCTACGCCTGTAATTACAATGTAAACACCAATTGTCAGAACAAACACATGGCAAAAGAGCTGCCACTATGAGTCAAAATTGAATAGCACTTGAAGAAAGTCAAGTGTCTGTGTAACAGTCTGATCAGTTTAGAGTTAATCACCTTGATACAACTTGAGGTACTGAGGGAGGTTGTTATTTTTCACACAAATGTTTATCATGTTTCTGCTGTGATAATGATAATGGGTTTGAAATCCCAAGAATGTATTATCATAAATAGAGCCTAACACTATGTGTGATGGTCTGATGAGATAAAAATGAGCTAATTTCTGATTCTGTGCTGAGTAAACGTTCATTTCAATATTGTACGCAGGAGTTCACCTGACATGCTGGTAGTGAATAAGACTCAACTGCGTCTCTCTCTGGCCTTGAGCTTCACCTGAACACCACCAACACAGCAGGAACTCTTGTTGATACAAAACTGCGGCAGACAACGCATTTTCCATTTCTTTTTGCTTCCCTTCTGGTGCAGTTTTCAACACAGTTTCACATAGCGGACTTTCTTAAAAAAAAAAAAAAAGACTGTGATACCCATGTGCAGTCAAGTCTACTTTTGAAATTTCAATGATCCTAAACATTATTTACCCTTAAGGCACGTTTCATCCTCAACCTTGCCTGTTCAGAGCGGGGAAGCGTGAAGTTATTGCTTGTAATTGACCCAATGTATTGATTGATCATTGTGCTGCATTTTAAACGCCACTATTTCCAGCACATAATTATGCCTACCGGGTTTTGATTAGATCACAGTGTGCTAAAGGCATCATCAAGCTATTTGAGAATCCTCTGGAAAAAACAAAAAGGAAACACATCTGTTGTGGAGTAAACATGGGAGATTCAGTGTCTTTGCCTCCTTCATCAACAAGCATCCCATGGGTGGCGTAAATAATGAGTACCATGAATTGGAGCAGTAACACAACAAAGGCTTCGTTGCTGAATCAGCCAGTGCTGGTATATTCTGTCCATTTGTCCATTCTTCATCATGAAACTGGAGACAACTTATGAAAAAACCTGCAACCGTCTGTGATTCTCCGTAATGCATCTTCACTTCTCAATCATGTAGTGAGATCTGTATAGATATGCTACTGTACTTGGTTATACAAATAACATGTCCATTAGCTTTTCACCATTTTTTAATCACATCTTTTTTTTTTTTTTTTTTTGCAGTCCACTTAAACATTTGTGACAATTTTTAAAAGTACAAATATTCCACGTAGAGTTTAAAAAAAAATTATGAGGTCCAAAAAAAATCATCAAAATCAAATAATTATGCACAAATTAGAAAATTGTATAATCGTGTATAATTGTGACAGATTTACCTATGATATTTTCATAATTAAATTGATTATTTTAATTTATTTAGCAAGGATTCATTAAAATAATATAATGACAGCAAAAACATTTATAATGTTACAAAAGATTACTATTAAAAAAATCTGTTCTTTTGAACTTTCTATTCATCAAAGAATATTGAAAAATGAAAATAATAGTATCATAGTTTCCACTGAAATATTAAGAAGAAACTGTTTCTAACACTAATAAATGTTTCATGAGCACTAAATTAGCTGAAGAATCATATGACACAGAAGACTGGACTGGTAAGGGCTGCTGAAGATTTTAATATTATTTCACAATATTACTGTTTTTACTGTATTTCTTATCAAATAAATGCAGCCTTGGTGAGACTTCCAAAAACATTTAAAAAATATTGCTGACCCCAAACTTTTGAATAGTTTATATATATATATATATATATATACTGTACATATATAATATATATGATAGAGTAAAGGACACTCATGTTAACCAATGGTGTTAAATTTAATATGTGATATACAATTTTTCTAATCACAGTTATGCACTTAGCCCAAATAATAAATGTAGTTATGTTTTATTTATGGAGACTGAAGTTAACATATGCATTGTTGGTAGGGAATTCACTAATTAGCATATGTACAAATACATGTTTTTAAACAGTAACAGTCCCTTTAAGCTCTATCTGTGATCATTGCTTATCATTAGACACTTCAAACTCCAACACATGAAATATGAGTCAATTACATGAGGATGAAACTCAGGACCCTATTGCGAACAGCCCTGGGAAAACAAACACGGATGAAAGCCGTAGCGTCCACGAGTTAAGCTATATTCAGTCAGCACTATAAAGAGTGCAAAGATCACCAGCAGAATACTAAAAATCTATTTAATAAATGTATTATTCATGTCTATTCTTCTCCTCCACCCAAGATGGTTTTTGCAAACAATTCTTACCGCGGCAAGGCTGGATGGGGAAATGGTGCTTTTAGCCACATAATGCAACAAACCATTACCACAGGCAAACAAACTGTATGCTCAAGATAAGCTAGACGTTACATTATTTGCTGAACATTTGCCTAGTGGCTTTCTCGCGTTTTTATCTGATACCGGATCATTCGAGTGTTTGGACACTGGAAGCTTTTGGTTCAGACGCTATACCTCATGAAAGATGAAACGTTGTACCTTAAGAGTCATCTATTTCTCATGCTGTTTGTTTTGATTCAAAATTCATGTAGCCAGGCCTGTAGGCCATTTTGATTGACAAGACTGCTAGCACCAGACAGTCTCCACAACAACTACAACACGGCTCTCACAAACACGCACTTCCACGCACACAAACCTTCAAATGTTATCATCGTCAAATCCAGTCTATCCTTTCTTCCATTGCTCGATCCTTTCAGGCACTCAGACACTATCTGTGGGACTTACAGCACTGCATAAATACCAAACTCCCCACAGTGACACATGCACTTTAGCTTGATATGGATGCTGTCAAACCTCCATCGCTTCAGGCCAGGAAGTGCTTTATACCTTTGTGTTCGAGCCTTTCTGGAAGGGGTCAAAAATTATTGATCAGCCTTACTTGATGATTCTTGACAAATTAGGCTTGGATATTGACCCTCTCTACGACCCCCTCTGGCAGCCGCGGTGCAAATTACATTGCAGTCCTGTCAGAAATACATTCACCGCTGGGAAAAATCAAGACTAGAGAAACAACACAGAGGCCCTTTACACGAGGCAATTCTGTGGGTGAAAGTATAATATTTAAGCTCGCAAGCTGTACATAAACCTTGCATGAAAGAACGCTTAGAAAGAACTAAAATGTGGGTTAAGAATTATTCGTCGTGGATTATCACAGCCAAGGAGGTCTAAAATACTAACATACTTAAAAAAAATCTTTTGCTTAGCTACATGGTCTTCTATAAGTATGTGAACATAACATAGGTAATGTAGTGTAACACAGGTCAGAAATTAATGGAGGTGGCCTGGCTCTATTTTCATTTTCCTTCAGTACTACGTCTGGGATTGTGCTGTATTCTTTGTTTTTCTCCGGTCAATTTTTTTTACCGGTCCAAACAGTGGGAATGTCCGAGAATGTTGACGTTGATGTCGTGCACTAATTTGAGTGGTTTGAGTCGTCATACGTCACAACCAAACGTCAGCGATTGGTTATGGCAGATCCAGAGTTACTCAGATTCAATCATTTTAAACTTCAACAGAGTAACCGACTACAAGGAAGTTAACGGTTGTCAATGGAGTGAGGCCAGACAGAGTCTGTTGGGACCAGGCTAAAAAAAATGCCACCAAAACAGACAAAAATGCTATCTTCATTCAGCAGATGCTTTCATCCAAATCAGCTTGCAAATGAGGACATGCAACAATAAAAGCAGTTAAACCAACAAAAGGGCAAGGGCAACAATATGTAAGTGCAGTAACAAGTCCCAGTTAGTCTAGCACAGTAAACATAGTAATGTTTTTTTTTTTGTTTTTTTTAATAAATAGAAAAGAAATAGAGTAGAAACAGAAAGTGTAAGTGGTTATAGTTACAAAAAATGCCCTACAAATTCCACAAAAACATTTGCAATATATTCCGTTAATCGACGACATTAATATTCAGTAAAATCAAGGCCAATAATCATCAATAATTATTTGTCAAATTGCAGCTTTGCAATGAGTTTGTAATTGTTTAATTTTATTATTTAAAAACTTTATTTAGGCTATTTAAAATTACATTTATCTCATTAAATTATGCAATTGTTGTGTAAATATCTTTATACCATTTTTAAGCAGCATTACACGGTCTGTGTAAGTGTAATTAAACATGCCATGTCAGAGGCAGCTTCTATGTCATCTTGGCTTTTTGTGTGTAACAATGTCTTTCGTGGATGTTGATCAAATTTTACAGGGAACAGACTACAGCAGTCCGATTGATTGATTTAATGAATTGATTACGTTTAAATATTTGATATAAAAAAACAACACAAATACATTTAATAAGGAAACTATTTAAAAAAAATCTTTTACAAAGATAGAAAATGCTTCAAGTCATTTCCAGGGGGCAAATATTGCCCCTTAGTAGAAAAGTTAATGCATAAAATCATAACATAACCGTAACGTAACATTCTGTATCTGTTTTATTCTGTCAAATCAAATCAAAAAACAAATTTTGATGGCATCTACCAACAGGGGCTGAGAGGGCCATGCTAACCAGAAAAACCCTGACCCCTTGATCACAGTGACCTTAAAGTCATCATTACAACAGATTCTCTTAAGTGTAAAGTCATGAAATGCAACGTTTTTCCAGTATTCATCTGCTTGTCCCACTCTTCTCTGCATAGAGTCTTATTCCCACATTATGGAGCTGACGAAGCCCTTCGAATAAGTTATGTTCACAAATATGATTTGTGGTGTTTGAGGTATTGTTAATCTCCAGGGAGCAGCCAAATTGCCTTCTGACAAAAAGCTGATGATAAAATGTTCACAAGCATTTTTGAAAGTGTCAGTTTTCCCATCATAATGAAAATCCAATTTTGTGGTGGTTCACTGTCAATTAGTAGGCTCTTTCAAAATGGAGGAAGGTAAACCTTCTAGGCATTCTACAGCACCTTTCTCTTGTCAGATTGTCAGGCTATTGTGTAAAATTCAGCCAATGTCTTAAAAAAAGAATTGTGTTTATTTTAATGGCAGTAACTATTTATAAAGCTGCTTCAAAATTGACTCTAAACTTTCCACGTCTCTGTATTTGACATAAGGTCTATATTGTTAGTGGTAACACCATAAATAATTATAAAACTAAGTATTAGTCAAACCACAAAGTGCTTTGACTAAAATAGAATAGATAAGAATAATAAATATACAAATATACCAAGGTCAAGAAATATTATAATATTATTTCTTTATAATATAATATAATAATATGTCTTTTTGAATACGGAAATGATATGAGGTCAACATATAACATATATAAACACCATTAAAAATACTATACATACATTGTATTTATTGTACATTTGTTTGAATTATTAATTCAATGCAAACCAATATTGAAATTGATCACTATTAATAGTCATTGTGCTCAAAAAGACAATCGAATAAATAAGTGATGTAAAGTACTTCCACAGATCTTTTCTTATGATTAAAATCTTTTTTTTTTTATCTGTAAAATAACATTGACTAAATCGAATAATTTGTCCTGCGGAATAAACTCTACAGACAGGGATTAAAATTACCATTCTTTAAAAACTAAACCGTAAAAATCCAATCCAAAATGTAATAATGACAAATAAATATAACTTCAAGAACACCAGTCTGTCTTCATTTCAACTTTTAGAAATTCAGCTAATTGTATGAAAATAAAGCCTCTCGTTGGTCTTATCTGTGGCATGGCCATGAAGAAAAAACGTATATTCTTGCATATTCTTCATCGCTGAAGAGACAATGAGGCATCCAAACAAGCCCACCACCCACAGTGTCCTTCATTAAAGAAATCGAAAGAAACTGATACAAGACAAAAACAAATGATGCTCTTCTCTCAGGATGATTGAAAAATCCAATTATAGTTATTTAAATAGCTGTGATTGAGATTAACCCTTGGAGGAGCCAAAAGTGTAAATGCGGCTGCAGTCCAAATGCCACGCTCTTTGTATCAATAGATTGCGAGTTTATACTGGCACCAAACAATATCTGATATCTGTTTGTAAAATAGTCTCTTAAGCGAAACTGTTTTCCTCCTCATCTCTCCAGACAGTGAGCGACACCTCTGCCTCAGCGCTCCAAAAGACCTGCTATTCATCCAAAGAATAAACCCACTTCAATCATCCAAATGTCAACAAAGAAAAGAAAGGACACACCATCAAAAACTAATCTCATTGGAAACATGTACAGCCGTTAGAAATAAACAACCCAGGGTAGCAAACACATCTCAGGAAATGATAATAAAAAAAAGCCCCCCACAAGAACCTCAAAACGCACTTTGGTGAGGGAAGTCAAGGTTTTAATACTCCTCTGTTTCGCTTTGACGAGAGAGAAACATCGGGGTAACGCTCAAAAGGTTCTGTGACAGTAAAACACTATAAAAATGAATGCAGAACAAACTCACTAATCCTCTTTTCTCAAAGCAGCTCAGACAAAAGTGTCTGCCAATCCCTCGCATACAAATTAGTGTTGTCAGTGTGGACAGGATGTAAGACGGGACTTATTAATGTCGATTGTTTGACTAATCTCTTTCTGGCGGGACCCTCAAAAAAAGTGTTTGGAACATGGTCTTGGGAATCGCACCTTTAGATCTCTTGTCACAGAGATCACACCGCTAACTGACCTTAATCTTTCGCACAGCACAGAAAGAGAAAATGACACGTCCCAAGGAGATTTTTACATGCCTGCGTGTAGTCTTGATGTTATCTGAGCTGTTTAGAAAATGAAAATGATGAGCCCTTGGGAGTGCAGAGGCCTCATCTTAATTTGAAGTTAAAAATAAAATATGTTTAGAGCTTCTGATGATAAAGTGCATATCTGTGATTAAAGAGATCTGATTAAAGAAGTTCCATCTGATGGAAAGAGAGCGAGAGGTGATTGGTTTGATGAAGAAATTAGATCAGTAAGTGGTAAAGCTTACAACACAAAACATCTTCCAATATTTATGTGGAAGACGGAGATGAAAGTAGAAATAACACTTTCTTTAATAAAGCAAACTAAGGAACAGGCGAACGGGACAAACTATACCGAACACTCAACTGATGACTGGCAGGAACTGAAATAGACAATGATGATTAACACAAACGACAGGCAGCTGTGAGGAAGGAGATCAGTGTCCATGGATACAGATTGGTGGCGGGAAACTCAGACAGGGGGAACACAAATAAACTGAAAACAAAAGAGCCTAATGGTGACAATTTATTACTTAAAGCTCTGGGGGGGTTAAAAATAATCCAAAATACATATTTGAGAAAATACATAACCAGCCAGTGTTCAAAACTATCTGCTTGCCTTAACTTGATTCAAAGCGGTAGGCTTGTAATAACGTTTTTAATTTCAGTGGTACTGGTAGATTTCTGCGGGAGAGTCGAGCATGTCTTTGCGTCATTACGTCACATCTGTACACGTAAAGAAGAGTCTCGGCTAGTCGGCTATGTTGCATGTGAGGATGATGGAGGTGGAGATTTCACAGCACTTGATATAATTAAACTTGTCAATTTGATGGCGGATCCAGAAAGGTTCAAATGACAATCACCAGTGACAACAGATTCACCCGCTGTAAAATGCAAAAGACTTCGTTTGGACTTCAGAGTGGCTACAGAAAAAAAGAGACTGCAACCGGACCCATACGAAAACAAGGATACATACCGGAAGGACATTAGTCACGCAATACTTAAGTTGTTAACATTAACAATTTGAGAACTAAGTATAATTTGCACGGTTTTTGCATGATATGATAACTTATAAGCGATTGTTAGATTTAATCAGCAGAACCAGAACCAGAACAACAGTGGATGTTTGTTTCATACTATTTCAGATGACATTTTCCGGTGAAAATTCTTATGTTGACAAAGAAAAAAAGCCGGACTGCAGCTTTAAGCGTATTATTGTGGTCATATCTTTGCATGCTGAAGATTGTCATTTTGTAGAGTTGCCGAAATACTTACAGGTTACCAAAACATACACTGTAAAAATGAATGTGTTTTATCTAATCAATAGAATTGTGGCAACAGACTACAAGCAATATTATTAATTAAATTTAACAAATTAGAATTGAGTAATAATTAATCAAATTATTCCTTAAAGGTTAACTATTTAAAATAAGTAAAGTTTACACCAAAAAATGTAACAAAAATATCTCACTAACAGACAGATGTCAAAGATTAATTAAGAACTCTTTATTTTATATTGCCAACATTGAAGACACCTGATGTTAACAAGCAGAATCACGGAAGAAGTAACAAACACTGATCACCATAATGGTGACTTCAATTGATGTTTTTTTGGTTGTTGTTGTAAGTTTTACTCATTTTAAATGGTTAACTTTTAAGGAATCAATTTGATTAATTATAATTCAATTCTAATTGTTATATTTAATTAATAGATAGATAGATAGATAGATAGATAGATAGATAGATAGATAGATAGATAGATAGATAGATAGATAGATAGATAGATAGATAGATAGATAGATAGATAGATAGATAGATAGATAGATAGAAAATGTATTAATCCCGGTAGGGAAACTGGTTTGCCACCAACCGTACAACCATAAACACAGTACACAACTAACAGACAAATAAATAAATAAATAAATAAATAAATAAATATGCATTAAAAGAATGACAAAAACCTGATAAGACACAACTACAAGAAATATTCAATTTCACAGTGCAAAAATAATCAAACACTAACTCTATTAAAGGCCTGGATGTCACTCAATAATTAACAGTGTTCATTAAAATATCTGACTGCTGCTGGGACAAAAGATCTTCTCATCCGCTCACTAGAACACCGAGGCAGAACCAGTCGCTCACTGAAAGAGCTTCTGAGTCCCCTAAACAAATTGTGTAGTGGATGGCCTTCAAAAAGCAGGACAGTTTTCAATTTTGAATGTATCCTCTTCTCCACAGTAATAATATTGCTTGTAATCTGTTGTAATCAGTCAAACAGTTAGCCACGCCCCAAACTCACAACATTGGTTGAGCCAGTGTTTTGATAGTGCCACAGTGTTTCCACTTTTCAAGGAAATCAACCGATAAATGGCTTACTTATGGTTGTTCTTCCATATTAAGCTGGGATAGGAGGAAGTATTTTAACATCCAAACAATTACACCTATCACCTTTTAAATGGGAACAGCTGCCTGTAAAATTACATTAACTTTCATAATCGTGTAAAAAAACAAAACAAAACAAAACAAAAAAACCCATTTGTGCCTGGCTGTGCTCATGACATTTAAAAGATGCTGTGCTCACAGAAATGTACATTTCTAACTACCTCTATACATTTTTCTGTCGTTCTCCAAGGTAAAAAAAGCATTAAGTATCAGGATTGACACGAACACTACAGCCAAATGCATATACTTTCAAAGTGTACTTCAATCTCCTCTGTATCTTTTTTGACTCTCAAACAACAGGAAGAGATAGTGTTGCCAGCTGATTAGTGCAAACAAAAATTCCAAGCACATTTGTGAGCTGAGAGTAAAAGAGTGCTATTAGAGAAATCTAGCTGCATGCGTACTATGTTGAAGACGCAATTAATGTCACACGCACTGTAGATTAATACTATATGTATTAAAAACTGAAGTATACAGTTTAAATAATTTGTTTTACAGAATGTTGGCCTGTGACTGAAAGTGAGTGGAGACCAGTGTTGTTGGACCCTGTTAACTTTCACTATATGGAGAATTTTTTTTTAGTATTTCATTATTGAATGCTCACATCTCTGAATTATTCTTTTCCTTGTATCTGTTTTTTTTTTATACAGATACATGAGACTTGACTACATCCAATGAAGAAAGAAAATCATACAGGTTTTGAGGGTGACTAAATAATGCAAGAATTAAACATTTTGGGTGAACTTTTGCTTTAAAGGGACAATGTGTAGGATTTTTTCCCATCTAGTGGTGAAATTGTATTTTGCATTCAAACGAAATGTGCTCTCCTGCGCCAAGCTTTTTCAAATGTGTGTTGTATCTAAGGTAGCCGTTATGTACCAAAAAGCTATCACAGGATGTCTTCTAAAAGCACTTCCTCAAGTGTTCCTTCGGGTGAACAGGTTTGTTATTTCAAACAAACGAAAATTACAGTATGAATTCACCTTTGGCTAAGCCATGCCCTAGAATGTAGATTGACCAATCACAGTGCAGCCAAGAACGAGTTCCCACACAGACTCCGACACTTTTTCACAGCGCTCCATTGACTTTAAACACAGGCGTCTCATATTTTTGGTCTCGGCAGGCTATTACCGTCGTAGTTTTATCAAAAATATGGTTAAATGTTGTGCCTCGAGCATTTGTAACACAGATCCGCGTTTCCCAGAGAGGTTGGAGGGGGGTGTCCGTTTTTTTCCCTTCCCAAAACCGAAGTCAAATCTTGACAAGTGTCGTCTTTGTATTAAACTGTATGGACGTCCTCAGTCAGCGAAACCCCTCAAAGATCAACAAGCACATCTTTTTTGCTTCTAACCTTACTGTGAAGTTATACTAATTAGACCGTTTTATAATGTTTTAGGTTATGATTTCGGTTCTCATACCGGTTGTTGATACGCTAGCACACGCTGCTAATAAATACAACGTTATACTTGTGTAGTCCGTTTGCTTTGTAATAACGATTATAGAAGTGAATAGAGACCCACCCAGCTTTGCATGAACAGTGTTGCTCCCTGATATTGTTAGTCCCAGCCTCCGTCTCGATTAGTAGGATCTGCGGTGATTATTTTTTGACTGTGACCGGTAACGTTATGCTTTTGCCTCTATTTTGGATGCCTTGTTGTTTCTTGCGTTTCACCTGTATGTCTTGAATATAGCCTTCGAACGCATATTGCAGCCCCTTTTGTCTACTTCTATCGGACACTTTATTTGCTGCTTTATAAAAGTTTGATAACATTTCAGCAGGATGAGCTGTTACAGCATAAGCCATGCAGAGCGCAGACGAAGTTTGATGGATGTAGCAACAGTAACTAAGGGGGGGGGTTCCAAGATGGCGGAACTACATGGAAGCCTCCGTGGACCTACCCATCCCATGTACTGTATATAAAGATAATAAATTCTTCCTTTACGAGGATCATTGGCAGAGGTATTTGTACACCATTGATGACAAATTTATAAATAAAAATATTGATTTTCGATCATTGAATATTGATTTTTAGATAAAATACCTAAAAAAGTACACATTGTCCCTTTAACGAAATCTATTTTAGGCACAACAGCTGTAAAGCATGCCTTAACAAGGCTTGTTTGTGGTTCAGGTAAAGTGAACAGGATTTTAGGTTTGCAATGGTGAGTGAGCAGGAAAGGCTGGGGTGGGTGGGGCAGATGGCAGAGAGATGAATTGAGAGAGAGAGAAAGAGAGAGAGAGATGGGGAAAAGGTGAAGAGTGACAGGGGTTTTGCCACATTCAGAGGAGAGCACAACCTGCTTCACTGGGATTCAGAGATAATTGGATGGAATAAGAAAAAAAAAATCTAGCAAGAGATTATTCCAGAGGAGAGTGAAATTCTCAAACTATAATGACTAGAAAGAAGTTTGACTTTAATAAGCCTGTAAAAGTCTGTGTAATGAAAGTTTACACAGTCAGGAATATTTTAATGCAAGTCATGTCAGTGAAGAATGATCTAGATCTAGCTAGTATATTACATATATCACTTCTTTGTGATAAATCATCTTTGCTTTACCAAAACGGCTCATTAGTAACATTAGAAACAAACAAATGTCACAGTGGCTGAACAGCAGCTTATTTGCAATAATCTTGCTTTTTACTTTCACATACATTTTCCCTGATCCTCAGAAGCTTGTGAATTACGGTGTTTTTTTGTTTTGTTACTGCATCTAAAACAGCTTTTTTTTTTTTTTTACACTGGATGCAGGCACACAATTGTGTATTTCCTAAAACAAAGTGACTTATTCATGGATTTTCATTGAGGTTGGTTTAGAATTTTCTTTTAATCAAATGCTCTTCAGCGCTTCAGCTGTCCATGCGCTGAAACAGTCATTTAATGAGCCCCTGTGAGGAGCAGATGCAACTGTAGTAGGGAGGACAGTAGCTTCATGATGCAACTTTACCATTTCATCCTTCAATCCCTCCAACATGTAAATAACCTAGAAAGGATATTCTTATAAACACAAGCCCTGAGGTTCAGAGGCAGTTTGAGACATAGCAAGATAACAAGAGCACAGTTGGAGTGACAACTTGAAAGTCTGAATTAATCTGGCTACAAGCTGCTTTGCACAAGCCCCTTTTCTCTCTGAGAATGGCATTGCCATTAGCGGCTAAAGAAACAATATTTTGCATACAAAATTACGTTTTTTTTTCTTAGTATAGTTAAAAAGCTCTGATCGGTAAATACAGGCTGCGTTTAGATGGCTGAACAAAAAATGCTTTCTGGCAAGAATGACAGGAGCGATAATGCATCTTCACAGAATAACTAGTGTATCATCAACAAAGAGCTATCCACTGACACTATCATTCTCATGTCATAAAAGCCATTCCACACATATTGTAAACTGTGTCAGTGAGAAACAGATTGAGAGTTATTGACTCATCAGAGGTTTTTACACTCCAGGAAAAAAAGAAAAAGAAAAATGTAAAACACTCTCCAAGTGAGATCCATTAGTTTGCGGCTTGAAATCACGCTGAAAGAACATTATTTCCCCCTTTAGCTTAGCCACATGAAAGAGCAATGAAAACCAACTTCATAATGGCACTCCCTATGACATTATCATTTAAATACAATCCCATGTGCATCTTAAATTAGTAAGCCATCATTAGTATGAATTTGAATAACGTTCAAATGTCGAGAAGGAAGGAACATGGCCTTTTGCTGTAGGCATGTGGTATAATAATGAGTTTTTCTTCAACTTCAGGCACTTTTATGTACCAGACGTTCTTTTCTTAAAACAAACATATTTTAGCTTTCCTATTTGTTATAAAGAAAAAATAAAAAAAAATATTGCAAAAATATTTTCCAATGCATTTACTTATTTCTTTTCATGGTAAAATTCATTAAAAAAAAACAGGATATAATACATTTTAAAACGGCACTAATCTAAATTATGTGAAATAAACATAAACCATTTCAGTTCATTATATAAAAAGTTTTTCTATACATTTTCACAACAATTATGACTCTCCCTCAGCCATAGAATTATTCAGCTTTTTTTTCATGTTTTTGGCCACCAAACAGCATCAGCGAAGATAATTATTATGAAACATCATGCATGACATCATTGCCCATAGAAAAAACTAAATCGATAAAAATATACATATATAGTAGTGGATACATAGTGCACACCCTGTGTATGTGGCATTTTGTATTTACACAGACAGGACGACAGGTAATATTCAAGATGTGACTGAAACGGGACTGACAATATAAAAGCTTTTCTTTGAGATCAAGAGCAGAGAGGAATGGAGGGAGGAGAATTAAGAGATAAGAAAGAGAAGAGATATGACACTGCATGTCAAAACAAAGGAAGTTCCATGCAACATCTTGTCAATCCTGAGCATGTGCAAGCATATCCGTTTTCCTCCGAAGCCCTTCCAAAAATGCAATGTTACAGACTAAATGGATGCATGAGAGATTTCACAGCAAAATTACTTCTGCTGATTCTTTTGTACAAAACTTTTGCATTTATACTTGAACATTCACCTGCTCATCCTCTGCATCCAGGCGCTTGTTTGGGCCTTGATGCTTTTGTGTAGAGCTGTTGCTAGTGTGTGTGGGGGGAAGGGAGAGAGAAGCTACGGATACCATTTAATGGACAGCCCAGTGAAGGAGCCCCAGAGTGGGTGAGATAATCAGGCCGAGAGTGCATGTAGGAAAAGCACAGATAATTGAGCGTAGGAGAGAGAGAGAGAGAGATGGGAAGGAAAGGTGGGGGTGATTCAGTATAGGAGAATGGACTGGATGCGAGTGATCCTTTGCTATTGCCCATTTATGGCGGAACATGACATCTCAGAGAGGGTACAGAGCTCAAGGCTAAAGATTAATCTTCACAAGAGGAAGAGTGCATTTTTGCCCCTGGTAGAAGATTTGAGCCTATGAAAAATGCATGTTTTCGCTTTTGTGTTTAGTGTAGGTAGGAAAAAAAAAAAAAGACCAGCTCTGGCTTACAGAAGCCAGGATACTTTTGCAAGGACAGTTCGTTGAGTTTTGTGTGTGCTTAGATGCTAATTTATGCATGTGGAAAACGTTGAAAGCAACATTAGTGGCAAAACCACACACACACAAGCACAACCAGAGTCCAAAATCGACATTTTTTTTTGCCACACCTGGCAATTGAAGAAAATGTTTTGTCATAAAAATTGTTTACCGGCCATGAAACTGGATCTTACATTATTTTTTATTAATATACACGCCTTTTGCCTGTAATAAAGGAGTTTAAAGCTGTTTCCCCCCTTGCATGTTTGTGACAAACAGAACTAAATCGTCAGTGGAACAGCAAAAGAAAAAAAGAAAACATTAACATTTTACCTGAGTTGTGAATGCGAGATCGTAGTCTGCATTGAATGTGATGCAATAAAATCTATGTACCGTGAAATAATAGCAAGAATCGTTCTGAGTTGTCCTTGTGGGCAGCACATAAAAACAAACATACAACACTCCTGACCAGTGTATTCCAATTCCCAAACTAATACTTATGAGTCGCTTCTCTGGATGAATAGCTGATTTATGATGAGTAGATGAGTTATTGCTTTGAATCAGTCTGAAAGATCCTTCACTGAATAAAATCACTCAGATTCAATACCTTTTCACATAACTGTAGTATTTTGAAGTTAACAATTTTGAGAGAGGGTTTTAAGGATTTTATTTCTTTTGCTGGGGCTCTGACGATTTAGGAGGTGTTCACACTTGTACTAAAGTTTGGTTTTCTTGGTCCTTTTGGTCATGATCAAAAAAGTAAATGATACATTACACACACACAACTATCTGCTGCAAAAAGACTGTGATGTATCGAACCAAAATGGGCAACGTAGCTCCTAAGATGAGAAAAAACAGGTATGCGTGAGCATTCTGTTCTTTTTAGGGTGGCATCTTGTGCGAGTCATCACGTCCTGTTTTTGATTTGTTTAGATGCTTTTGGCTCATCTTATGTTCATATTTTAGTCAAAGAGTTCATTTGGAAGGGGACTGAGACCGTCTGCTTATTTGGTGCGCACCAGGGTTCGGATTGCAGCATTCACTCACACTTATTTAAATCAACCACACTAACAGAGCAATCAGACCAGAGTTATATCTAAATACTGATGAAACAACTCTCAATATCCACGTAAAACATGCAAAACACAGAAGTTGTGTGGGGCCGAGAGCCGTGGGAACGGAGTGAGGGCGGTGGACTGAGTGTTAATGAGCGTCACCTGTGTCACACCTGTCTCGAGTCCCACGAAGGAGCAAAGGACGAGATTATGGAGAGGACGAGAAAGGACCAGGCATGGGACATTTATGCTGTGTTTTATTATGTTTATATGTGGCAGTCATCTGTGAGGGGCTGCTGCTTTACTTTTGTTTTGTTGTTTCTGTTTATCTTGTCATTAAAGTTGCGTCGATCGTTTGCCAGTTCCCGCCTCCCTGAGCCTTTAAATTTGTTATATTGTGATTCTAAAACATTGTATTTCTCATATTTTGGTTTTGGAGGCCAATCATTCTCAGTTCCATTAACATTTGACAACTACAAAGTGGCCAAATTTTGCATATATTGTTATTTTGTATATATTGTTAACTTAATACATGAACAAATTGATTTTTTTAAAATGTTTGTCAATTTCTCTCTCTCTCTCTCTCTCTCTCTCTCTCTCTCTCTCTCTCTCTCTCTCTCTCTATATATATATATATATATATATATATATATATATTATTTCACATATGTGTTACCACATGGCGATCTGGAGAAGAAAAATAAATACCAGCAAACTGTAATTTTTACATGCAATTGGCGCTCAACAAGTGTTAATTTGAACCCTGCACAGCTGAATATTCGGGCACATCTCTAGTGAGTCATACAATTAATGTGCAATATGTACATTTTTATTTATAGATTCTAACTGTACAAGTCTATCTGTGCGATATTATGCAAATTCAGCATTTTTTACTTTTATTTTACATTTCTATATCTTCATACTCATACTAGGTGTACAGATCCATCTGCTCTACAAATACTCATTCTCTGCTTAACAAACCTATTAATAGCAAATCTCTGTAGACATACCACTCAGTGTATATAATGTTGTTTGTATTACCCTGTAAATATATTTTTCTTCTGTTAATCGCTCTACAAGTACTGCAAGTTTCTATTATCAGTTCAAATTCCTTGTGTGGATGAACTTCAACCAAAACTCATTCTTATTCTAAAACATGTATATATGCATTGCAACTAAAATAATTAAGGGTGAGAGACATTGATTTTACAAGAAATCTCAACTGCTACACAATTTGATCAGGGGGTTTATCCAATGGTGTATAAGAACTAAAAAAAGAGTAACAGTGAAACACAGCAGAAGGCTTTTATGTGATGTACAATTAAAGCGATTCACTGTATGCCCCTGAAAGCGAGATCAAAGCAGGCACATCAGTATGCAGAACAGGGTGCAGTATTGATTTTTGAGCTATTCCGAGGGCTCATGTAAACACAGGATCATTTAGACTGGGGATGTCTTCCACAAAAGCACACATGAGACTCCAGTTGAACCATATTGAATACAAGCATTATTGCTCTAGCCATACCTGTTTAGAATCTAGAGGTCAAGAAAGATTTATGACATGCCACATGCTTATCATCCACAACCAGAAATGGTGCCATTTTTAATAACACGAAGCAAAATGAAGGTCAGGTAGCACCACATCACATCTATATGAGGGGTCTCTCCCTTCGCTGATCCTCAGCCTTCCTGATGCAGCATAAATCTGATAAGTGCACCTGAAAGAATCGCTAAACAGGATTATTCTCCGATAGGCCACTACGCCCCATGCGGTCCATTTTGAGAGAGTTCACAGAGTGCCAGGAGACCACAAGCCGGAAGGATTATACAAATAAAAAAGGATAGATGCTGAACGACATGGTAAGCTAAAAACTGAACTCATTAATATTGAAATTTGAAGGGACAAGGTGAATTTTAATACCAAATATAATACCAAATTCCATGGCATGATGTGTGTGTGCATATATATATATATACTGTATATATATATATATATATATATATATATATATATATATATGGTCGAAACAATGATATATTTTCTTTTAGGATTCTTTGAAAATAATATATATATATATATATATATATATATATTCTTTTTTTTTTGGTTTCACTTTCTTTGGATGGTCCCTTTAACACATCCAGTTGACTATAAGTAACGCTGCACCTACATCTCTACCAACTCTCACTAATTTCTCACAAAATTACTTATAGTCAGTATATTGTCTGTTGGAGGAGCATCACAATAAAGAGTTAGCAAATATTAAGCAGACAGTCTACTGATACTCTAATGAGAGTTAGTTGACATGTAGTTGCAAAGTTACCTCAACAGGATGTTCAAAAGGGACCATTAAAATAAAGTGTTACCTTTTTTTGTCACTATAGAGGGTATGCACGTGACGTCACCGTCGGAAGGAGTGCCTGCATTTACTCACAGTGAGTAACAAAAAAAAAAAAAAAAACTGAGCGGCTGTATTTGTTTTCAGCTTGAATGCCGCGAAAAACAAACACAACACATATAAAGTGGGAAAGAGCTTTGCGATTGACTGTACAACTAGATTTGACAAAAAATTAGAGGAATATTTTTACAGACTGCTATAGAAAGAAGAGCAAATGGATCGCTGCAATTCACAGAAACAACTGGACTCCAGTCAGCGAAAGGTGGATTTGTTATCATTTTGTGTCAATATGCTGAATTTAGGTATAAAACCATACCCATATATTTTGTATTGTTATATATATATTAACAACTCATCAATTATATATTTATCATTGCAAATTCTGCATTATTGGATGTTTTTTAATAAACACTGACAAAAAAACAAACAAAAAAAAAACTATAAAGCTTTAGGGCTGGACGATATGATGATATATAGGCTATATATAACACTGATATATGATCACTCGGATTTAAACCTACCGATATTGTATTTATATAAAGCGTTCACAGGCAAATTTGCTTTATGTTTAGATCTATATTGCTTTTATTTCCCTGGTGTCGAAATCAGGCAAACATAAATGTCAGGCAACACGATTCCTGGCTGCATGTCAATATCCATGGATCACTGGATCTTCTTTAGTAAGTTGTAAGTAACACTATATTGAGTCCAACATTTAGTTTAAATTGATAAAATTGTTTGTTTTAGTCGCATTTTTGCAGTTTCCCCTATTAAATCCAGTCACGCAGCAGATCTTTTGCCACTCAGTCAGGCTGAGGGGGGTTGTTCTGGCGGGAAAGTGACATCAATGCATTCCCTCTATTGATCATTTGAATGCATCCTTGCTATGTATGTATGTATGTATGCTTATATGTGTATATGCATGTAAAGCACTGCTTAAAAAATGAATGCATGATATGAGGATGAGTAGATTATGTCAAAATGTTTTAATGGCTGTAAGTGAAAGTCTCATTTAAAGGGTTCTAGTCAAGTCTGGCACACTATAAAACACTACAAAAGGAGATTCCAAATGACTCCACAAAAACAGAATTTGTGCTACATAGCACAACTGTTTTCATTATTGATAATGAAATTATGTTTTTCATGGGCAACCAAATAAATATTACAATTATTTCTGAAGAAACAGGTGAGTAATGTCTCCTGAAATTTCAGCTTTGCAATCACAAGAGTAAATTACATTTTAAAACTGAAAAACAGTTATTTTAAATTGTAACAATATTTCACAATATCACTGTTTTTACTCTATTTTTTATTAAATAAATGCAGCCTTGGTGAGAATAAAATATTTATTGGTGAGCATAATAGACAACCCCAAACTTTTGAATGATAGTGTAATCTTTCACACTTTTGCCAAAAAAAAAAGAAGAAAAAAAAAGAACAACATCTTAGCCATAAAAAAGCTGAGGTATTCTTCATCAATTGACTGGATTATTAGCTGGTTAAGATATCTTTTGAGGACACTAGAACCTGCTAAACTTTTTGACAAGGCCTAGAACAGCACATTTAATGCAATAAAAATGCAATATGAACCAGAAATGACCTGGCACAGTGCATTCATTTGGAAAAACCAGCCCTGACATAAAAATGTACAACTAAAAATAAAACCTAAATGCAGAAAATAAAAATATATCTTCATAATTTCATTGCAGAACATATTTGAGGTAAACAACCTAATTATAACCATTTCCATTCTAAGCAAGCACATGTCCATGGGCAATAACTCTCTATCTCACGCTGATGCTAATTTTGGTCAAAAAGGCCCTGTGTTTGCCATAATAATCAGTATTCATGCACCATGCATGCTTGGCATATGTTCTCCCATATGCTTGGAATCCACTGCAAGGATTCGGAACGCGGCGTTTTAACAGTTCACAAGAAAACACTGACAACACTATTCCATCATGTTTGCCAGATTAGTTCATATTGGAGATAAAATGTGAAAGTTTCATTCGTGATGCTGGAAAGACAAAAAAAAAAAAAACAGTATCTTGATCTGCTGACAGCAGAAATTGCTTTGTTTTGTAGACACAAAAAATTAGGATGTGAGTCTCAGAGGAAGAAAAAAAAGCAATGTCAAACGAATGACATCCAACTAATAACCTCATTTGTTGATATGGTGAATGAGACACAGTTGGGCAGGATATTAGAGCTATAGTTATGCTCTTAAACATGATTATGCTCTAAAAAAGCCCTGTAACTAAGCTAATTTGGAGGTATGAAGAATGGGATCATGAGAAGACAATTGAATGTGGACAGTGTCAAACTGAGATCCTCAAAAAGCTCTCTGTGAAAGGATTTTTGTTTTAAATATTTTACTTTAGATACGTACTAAAAGTCAAATCATTTAAGGTTGCACTTTCTTCTAAGGAACAACTTCAGTACAATCTATGCGACAAAACATCAAGGGAAACATAAATCATAACTTCAATGTTGTGGAGCTCTCAAAGGTTTTTTTTTTTTTTGGTAAATAAAGCACACACTATTTCAACGAATAAACCCCAATAGCACAAACGCTTCATAAATCTCACTTTGTGTGGAAGCTGTCTGAACTATTTGTCAGAATGGTTACCGATAAGAGACAGGTTGGTTTTCAGTGGAATCAAAAGCATGTCTGAATGTAGCTGCTATTTCAGCCAGCATGCAGAGAAACACAAAAGTGTTGGCAGTGTGTTTGGAGAAAAGCGCATACTGTGTATGAAGTAGGGATTGATTTTCACCGTCAATTATAGCCATTTTTAGAGCAGTTGTAAATGTGTAAAGAAAAGCCAAAATGTTTCAAAACCATGCAAGGGAACTATAAATGATTATTGACAAGCATCTGCTCGGCAAAGATCTAACATCCCCTCCTGTTTCCATTCTGGCAAGTATGAAATACATCACACATAAGTAAAGAATGGATTTAATAGCTATTGAGCAATGTTTTAATTGTATACAGGGAAGACTGGGGCTAATAGTCACACTTTTAACACAAAGGTGGGTCCATTTTTTTTTTTTTTTTTTTTTGCAGACAGATATCTTAAATTCTTACAAAAAATCTATTAAACTTAAATCAAATCCCACCTGTTTTGTGACAACATGTCCCAAGGCAGAGGGAATAAGTTGTCACAACAGAACCTGTCAATATAGGCTTTTTAAAGAAAAATGAATCAATAAAACAATTATGAAAAACAAAATGAATGTTGTAATTAATAAATTAAAATTACAACATACAAAAGTCATGTAACACTTGACATTTACAAGAAAATACCCTCGCCTCGAAAGCCATTTTAAAACCAATTGCCTCGGTCTTCCCATGTGCACACTCATATACATTTCTATATATCATTGCATTTGCATACCGTATGTATTGCTTCTTTCTGAATACCCATAATCCAACCCTCCTGTGAAGAGATGTCAAAACATAATTAGCATTTATCAATCAATTTTTAGTATTTGTCAAATAAGTAGTGCACCTGTTGTGAGGAATTCAAACTATCCTCTCTCGGGCAAGTCGCTCAACTAGGACATCACAAAATTAACTAGAAATACAATTTGGAACTTGGAACAAAACAAGAACAGTGGGACGTCGAGACAGTTTATCTCAGCGATTGATACTGCCGCTACTGCAGTGGACCATGAAATTGTCATTTGTTCTGCAAGCGTTGCATCAAATGAAAGTTAAGGGCTACACACTGGCAAAGGTCTAAACTCTGGCAGTGAGAGGACCCCATGGCTAATTATATTCATTCCATACAAATGGTATACCTACTAATACAGTGGCATATGAAAATGCATTAAGATCTGTAACGTTGAATGATACTCATTGTGGTTACTAAGAGCAGCCATGCAATACAACATATCACGCACGCTGTCAATGTGTGCATTGTGTCTGTGAATGTCAGTCTATGTGTTAAAGAGAAAGCATAAGGGGAAGTAATGTATCCCATTTTAGAGATTACATTTTCACACTGGCTTTCAAAAGACATAGTTCAACCAAAAAAAAAAAAAAAAAAAAAAACGTATCATTTATTCACATTCATATTGGTCTAAACCAAATTTTTTATTTATTTATTCTGTGGAACACAAAAGGAGAAATTGTGAAGAATCTACTGGTTGTCCTGAACGTTTATAAACATAGATGCCTCATTAGTGGCTATTTCTATGGGCCGCTAAACATAAGCCAGCCGGCCAGCATATTGGAATGCTCAAAACACCGGTCCATAAACAGTACAACCATAGTTAGACTCATGTCTGAATATCTATACCTGCAATAGGCTTCATCAGATTTTGCTAAACTAACACAATACAACAAGACGAAGGCGTCAGCTAACACAACATTAACAAGTTACCATAGTACAAAACCTGTAATATTGAGTTAACATATAACACCAACCAACACATTCTCATTTGTGAAGGGTTATTAAGTGTAATGAAATATGCAGAGTTTTTAACATTTTGCTTATTTAATCATGAGTTCTGTGCATTCTCACATTACTCAGGCCTCATTCATTTGAATGTTCATCTACAAGTGTTGTTTTGGCTGTTTAATTTTTTTAAATCCTCCAACATAGCATCACACAGCAATATCAGTCCCACCCTAAGATAATGATAACATAAGTCCTATGCTATGCCTAGACTATGGTGGCCACAGTGAACTAAAAGAAGAATGGAGTAAATAGCTACCTAGTTTATTTCTAGATTAGCACCAGCCAAAGCAAATTTGAACTGAGCAGTTGATCATGTGATGCACTGAAAATTCACTTTGGTGTGATTGTTCACATCAAAAGGGTTAAAGTTTATCGTGTTTTGGGAGTGGAGGTACAAACTGAAACCCACTTTTTCCCAATTTGTGGCGCAGAGCCCTAGTAATCCGACTGTAATCCGACTAGTTGTACAGTCAGAATAAAAAAGTCATATGTAACCACGTCAATCGAATTAAATTTAATTTGGATTGTATATGGTGGTTTAAACCTTTTCTAATCCGTTTGATAGTACATGTAAACACTTCATCAGTTAAAAAAAAAAACGAACCTGGAATGTTCTGAGCATATGCAATGATGTTGAAGTGGCATATTGACGTTTGTCACACATAAACACTATGTTCGGATTCATCAATTGGAATGATTTAATTTCAGTTTAAACAAACACTGTCCATAGCTAGTGTAAATATATTAGTGATTTTAAAGAAAACGAAGTGAACATTAAATAATGGCAAAGGTAATCTGAATGTGAAAATAGAAGAAATGAGCATATCCGAGATCCGGATATGCAACAACGGTCAGTGCAATTCTTTAATTTTTTTCCTTTTGTGTTATAAGAATGACGTGTTTGAAACAACATGAAGGTGAGTAAATAATGACAGAATTGTAACTTTTGGCTGAACTACACTCCCACCCCTACCCCAAACACACACACTCCACATTTCCCCAGACAGAAAATATCATGGTCTGTGATTTCAGTAAGGAGCACAACAGTGAAAACACAGCGACGCTATAGATAGTGAGAGATGTTCAGAGACGGCGGAATCAGTTGCTGCTCAGGAGAAGAGAAAATGGCAGACAACAAATAAAAGAGGGATGTCGAGGAGGCGTATTATCAATATCCCGCCCTTCATGCAGCCGCGCTAAAGCAGAGAATGAGGAAGCCAGAGAGAAGCAGTCAGCATTTAGGAAAGCCACTCGCCCCAGCGCTACACATGACAGTGCCCACCATAATGCCACAGTGCTCGCTCAGAGGGGTGTCAGTGCTGTACTGTGCAATGCCACAAGTTCAAGTAATAATGCACAAAAAAACACAAAGAAAGAAAGTGAACATTTAGGGCTGTCAATTTAACAGTTTTTAATTTAAAGTGATTAACGCATAAAAAAAAAATAACACAGCTAAAAAAAAAAAAAGATCATAAAAAAAAATAACACAGCTAAAAAAAAAAAAAAAAAAAAAACGGGCCCTAACATGTTTTTTTTTTTTTTGTTTTTTTTTTTTGTTTTTACTTTGTAGTCATGTCAAATTTGCAATTATTTGGTTTGGATCTTTTAAAAGATTCATTTAAACTGGTTCACAAAACAGTCCAGGTGGTTCTCGAGTCTACAGCTTGATGGAATCGAGAATCTGTTTTGGACTTAAAATAATCCGGGTAAACTGCTCACAAACTTGTAATGTGCAAACCAATGAGTTAAGATGAAAGTAAGAGCATTCGGACTGAACCAAGAATTTGACTGACAGGGTCAACATTTTAAACAGCCAAAAATGTTAAATAAGGGGCTTTCGCACAGGAGGAACCTTTTCATAGTTCTTAGAACTATTGGCGGATTTTTATGGCGTTTTTGCACCGCAGGAATTAGGAATGATTTTAGTTCTATGAACTCCTTTTGGAAGAACTAGTTCAGCTCTTACTTCAGAGTAGGGTCTTGGTATATGCTGATTGGCCGAACGCACGTAAAACACCGGCACCCGCCATTTAAAAAAAAAATGTGTGAACACACAGATTATAGACTATATATGTACTCCAGAAACTAATTCTACGAACATAGAAAACAGTGATAGATGGACCTTCATGCTGAGGAAAAAATCCAATGCACCTTTGAGGGGACCAAGCGAAGCATGATTATGTATTTCTGTTCAGCTAACACTGGACATCAATCACACAGCATATGCTAATAACTTTTCATTACTGTATACTTTCTATGTATAACAGTTCTATCTAATGTCGTGTTAGACAGATAGTAAACTAAAAGTTCTGGCGTTCTCAGCATCATCAAAATAAGTCACAACAACAAGCACTGCTTACGTCACTTCAGAGTTCCTACTGGTGGTGTGAATGCAACCAGGAAACCTTTCTATGGGAGCCAATATTCCCTTTCAGCTCGGTCACGTTCCACGTAGTCGGACGTACCATACTTATGGGATAATGCATAGGGAGCCTGTCATCTTTAAGTAATGGTGTGTGAGATTTACATCAAGTTTTCAACGAGAGTGTGTTTTCAACGGTCATTCCCTTGTGTGCTTCGGCACTGGTGAAGGATTCCATTTCCTGAAAGAGCAACACGGATGCGTTTTCATCTTTTTTCACCATTCCAGATGTCATTCCACCCGTGGATTTCTGGATGTAGTTGTTCCCTGTCCCCCTTGGATGTTCACAATAGTTGTATCACATGTTTAGGCTTACAGCATGCTGAAGTAGCTTTTGTGGATAGTTTATGTCCCCATTGCTGGAACATGACTATCGCAGTGCTGAGATCAAGACTCAACTTCATTGACGAAGGTGGAATCCCCATTACCACGCCCCACCCCAGGGTGCCGTGTGATGGGTGATCGGAGGATTATAGCGATGGCTTCCTCACCTGGTAACCAATCCAGACGGGGAAGCCATCTCACTCCTCTATCACACCACAACCGGTGGAGCCCCCCCATTGAGTGCTCTGGTCCCTCTGTCATGGACTGACCAGCCTTTTCATTCTGGGCCCTACAGAGGACAGGATGCCGATTGCAGCATTGGAGGGTGAGCTGACCTCTGGAGATGATGACTTGGTTGCATTATCTCCTTCTGGGAGTGTAACGTTGCCTGAGCCAGATCCAGAGATGTCAGCAAAACAGTTTTTGTTGGGTAATTGGTTTCTCAGAGCGTGCTGTGCTGGTTCCTTGACGGAGGAACGATGAGGGGTTACGAGGCTATCCCTCCAGTGGAGTGATCTGCTCGTCGCTGAGGGCATCCCCCTGCCTCCACTTCTGCTTCCATTGGGCTTCTGCAGAAGCCTCCATCCAGGCCTCAGCGTGGAGCCAGACACTTAGGCAGTGCCAAACCAGGTGGCAAGTGTAAGACTAAGTTTCCCTGAGCCAGGCCACCCAGGGATAGTCAGATGGTTACCGTTAACAGTTAACCGATACCCAAATTGTCAAAAGAGCAAATTCCTCTGTACCTGGGTCACAAGAGGGTCAGACTGGCGGTGTGCAAACCTGTAGAGCCCTGCACCCCTCAGCCCCCTCTTGTGTCGCTAGCCGGCAGCTGGGTGCAGATCGTGGACCCGATTACGCCTTCTCACTCACCCCCTGCCAACCCGTGGAGACAGGTAAGTGTCACACTACACACTCAGATCCCGCTTTGGGCTTTCCGAGCCCTCTGGTCCTCATGGCCTGGTTGGTGGAAGCATGGAGAGTGCTTCCCAACCGGTCCAGCTGGCTCCCCAGACTAGGCTGCACAATTCAGTTCGGCCAGTGTCTGCCCAAGCTCAGCGGGGTTCGTTAAACTTCAGTATTGAGCGAATATGCCCCTGTCATACGCACAGAGATTGCAGTCCTACTGACGAAGGATGTGATAGAGTCGGTTCCTCCAGCCAATATGAAGACTGGCTTCAACAGCCCATACTTCATTGTACCCAAGAAAGGCGGTGGGTTACAGACAATCTTTGACATGCAAGACTTGATTCGGACTAAACGCAGAGACACATTTTCGAATGCTTCGTCCCTGAGATTGGTCTGCAGCGTTCGATCTGAAGGACACGCACTTCAGATCTCTATCCTTCCGCAATGCAAGCTAAGCCTGCCCGGAGGAGGCAGACCCAGCCCTGGCTATTCTCTGTCCCTTCCGCTCCTTGCGGTTATAGCTGGACAGAATGCAAAGCCTCAGTCCAGCTCTTGTCTGTTACAGAGTCCAGCAGAAGGGAAGGCTGTTTCCAAGCAGAGGTTGGCCCCACTGGATAGTGGTCGCTATCATCTTGGTGTGTTTTCCCAAAGTGCGCCATGTACCCCAGGGTGGTCAGTCTCTCCAAAGAGAGAGTATAGCTCCTTCCTATGCATCGACACAAGGTGCCTAGCTGAAGGATGTTTTTAGAGCTGCGGGCTGGGAACGCATTTGCTAGAAAAAATTGCTCATGTGTTGAGCCGGTTGCTTCCCGTTGGTTCTCTTCAAATGAAGCCAGTTTCACTGTAAGCCCGGTTCAAAGCATCGGCTTGCTGCACCATTCCTCCTATGGACTGGATACATGCGCCATTCATTCAACGCATGTGGCGGAGCGTCCGATGTCAGGCCAAACACTTGTATGCACTGGTGGAACCTGTGCTAGGCTGGGTCCATATGTTGTGATCTTTACGACAATCCCATATGTGTATTCTTCCATGGTACTGCTCCCTGCAGCAAGCCCTGTCCTATCTCCGCCTCAATAATGCAGGGGATCAGGAGGCTTTTGTCTAGGCACTGGAAGGTGGCAGCACTTGTGGCGTTTTAATGGGGATCCCAATAAGTACGGTAAGTAGACTACATTGACTATGTCAAACGTGACCGAACTGGAAAGGATTGTCTCAGCTACTTATGTAACCTTCGTTCCCTAAAGGAGGGAACAGAGATGTTGTTCCATCACCACTATTGCTGGACCACCACTGACTCTTCTTATATTCTCTTCTGTATTTATTATATATAAAATAAATGTGGTTCTTTCTGTTTATTAAAAAAAAAACTGTCCTAAAGACAACATCATGTTTTCATTTTCCTTAATAATTCTGGTGCTGGCTTCAAATAAATGCAGACTTGGCGAGCAGAAGAGACTTATTCCAAAAACATTTAAAAACTTACAGACGGTAATGTTGGTTTTAAAAAAAAAAATAGCATTGTATTCAAATACGCAAAAACATTTTATGTTAATAAATTGTAGCGCATTGTTTAATGTAAATGCAAATTTATATCTAGGTTCTAAATTACATTTTTATGGCTACAACTGCTTTCTCAGCAAACATTTATATGTGATGTGAATTATGTGAATTAATCAACATAATGTAATTAAAATGATAAAAACAACAACCATTGACAGCCCTATAAAAAAAAAAGTGACGACACACAAAGCTGAACGCCAGCAGGCATCCTGGCCAATCGAGAGAAGGAGAATTTGCAATGAGGAAGAGGTCATTTTTGGTTAGTGCAGCATTTCGGATCCCTTACTGAGCTGCGAACAGCATGTGACATACTGACCTGGACTTGAGACAGCACTAGTTGTTGTTGGTTCAATAATTGCTACAGGAAAAGAAAAGGAGAGGGAAAAGAGGACATTTATATATTATTAACATAATGAAGACCCCAAAGAAGGGAAAAAAGAACAAAAACATGCAAAGACTGGAGATAGGGGTGTGAAAACGCCTCTGTGGTCAGCAGGCAATAAAAGGGCCCTTCACACCACAAAATAAAACAAATCCCAGCTGAGGTTGATCATCTTGATCAAAATGTAATGTTCAATCAGCTCTTGTTCGGTTTTTATGTTCAGAGGAGTTTTGACGGAGTCGGTTTCAAATCTTATTATGATCGCTGATCTTTGATACTCTAAATTAGAAGCTTCTAAGCATCACTCAATTCAATGGACCGGAATGAAGCTCAGTTCAATTAACACATGAAATTAAATTTGCACCTAGCAGACAGTCGTTTAATCATGACGATGTAATATAGTTTTCATATTATTAATAGATATCATACTCTCTCAATTGCCCAAGCTCCCTTTTTGGGAAATGTTAAAAGCAGGACTTTAATGTCAATCCATTTTTAATCTCATATATGCTCAATATTTTCCAGCGAGTTACTTAACTGATGGTAATTAAAACTTAACTGGGGAAACGTCTAGATCTGCGGGAGATATACAGAAACACCTCTGTCTTCACATTTTCCATCTGCTGATAAAGTAAAATATAAAAAAGTAAAATATAAAAAATGAGAAACAGATCCATGCCCAATCCAAAGCAGAAGCATTTGGACCCTTAAAAGGGTGTGAATATCATTGCATTATACAAAATATTAAGTCAAGTGGCATCTGCAAACTTAATTTTTCCTAGCCATTTTTAATATTCCTGTTAGCCAGCTGGTCTCAAGGTCATTTTTTAGAGGATGTATGAATTCAATTCTCCTGAAGTTCACACAAATGTCCTTGTAGAGTAACCACAGTTGTAGTTCATCACATTAACTATGGACATGTTGGACTAAAGGTCAAGCAAGGTTTCAAGCATTTCAAAATACTTCTAATAAACAATAGATCTAATACAAATTTAATTGTTAAAATATACCATTTACTCCACTTTCCTGCAACAAAGCAAAAAGCATAATATGCAGCTTTGAAGTTTGTATTTATATTGAGCCAAGATGTCAATTAATCAGTTTAGATCTACTTGCTTTATGCAAATTCATAGGTCAGATTTCAAAAGTTGAAACTCTCTGCATGAGCTTGTGTTTTAAGACTTCCACTTTGACATGGATTTAAATGGAGTTGAATGAAACACAAACTCTAGCCTGATGGGATAGTCTACCTATTAAGGAATATTTTTTGATCATTTACTCATATCATTCCGAACTGGCATTACTATCTTTTTTTCTTCAGAACAAAAAAGAAGATATTCGGAAAAAACAGTTTTGGTTACTACTGACCAATTGACATTGTATGGAGAGAAAAATCTTAATATCTCAAAATATTTCCTTTTCTGGTCTACAGAAGAAAGAAAAGCATACAGGATTAAAGCAGTGAGTAAATGATGTCAGAATTTTCAGTTTTGGGACAAAAAAAAATATTTAGTTTTTTGTTCATATAATTAAAGTCGTAAGGTCCAATGTAACCCAATGTCCCAATGTAATCCAATGGAGCCCAATTTTCTTCAAAATCTATTATTTTGAGTGTCACTAAAGAAAAATGCACACAGGTTAGGAACAATGAATTACAGAAGCCCTGAACCACAACTTAAAAAAATAAATAAATAAAAAATCTATCATTTCGAGATTGAAGTCGAAACATTTTGAGAGTAAAGTCGAAAAATTTCGAGATTAAAGTCGAAACATTTCGAGATTAAATTCGAAACATTTCGAGATTAAAGTCGGAACATTTCGAGATTAAAGTCGAAACATTCAGAGATTAAAGTCGAAACATTCCCAGATTAAAGTTGAAACATTCCGAGATAAAAGTCGAGACATTTCGAGATTAAAGTCGAAACATTTCGAGATTAAAGTTGAAACATTTCGAGAATAAAGTCAACACATTAAGAGAATACAGTCTTCCATAGAAGTGTGTGCATTCATAACAGTGTGCATCTACCATGAATGCGTGTGTGTGTGTGTAGAAATGCACTCAATCGACTCAAAATAGTAGCTTTTTACTTTTATCTGGGCTGTCAACAAAATTCTACACAGGTGACACATTCTATATTAACACATTCTACACATTCTATACCAACAAGAATTACCATGGTCTAAGTCTTCCAGTGCAGTATATTTTATAATGTCCTACAATGTTAGCCTAATGCTGGTAGATTGATACCAGTTGCATTTCCTTTTGTTGAAACGAAACACACTCACACACACAGGGTGAAACATTCGCTATGTACCATTATGAATGCCCGTGTGTGTGACAACTTGAAACAATGGCAAGCACACACGCAACTTCTACAGAAGACTGTATTTTTGTACTCTCGAAAAATTTCGACTTTAATCTCGAAATGTTTCAAATTTAATCTCAAAATGCTAGATTTTTTTTTACATTGCAGTTTAGGGCTTCCGTAATGAATAAACAATGCCATTTTTTTTTTTTTTTTTTACTATCCCGTTATATCAACCGAAATTGTCCTAATTCTTTGTATCTTAATTTTAATCAGTCTTTCTATTATACAGTAGTTTGTAACAAGGCAAACTTCCTTTTGTGAAATGTTTTGCTTGAGTTATTCGTATTAAACATTTCACCTGGTTCAATTGTTTGCTATCTCATGCAATGACATTCAAATACTAAAAGCAACCAAATATTTTATTATAGTTTTGGTGTACTTCTGCTCGCTTATTAATGAATAATGAATGAATAATATATGACAAGTAGTTCCATGACAGACACTGGTCATTTGCTTTTAGGAAAATACTCAAACTAAGTCACAAACAAACCATCTGGACATTTGTCAAATGAACCATCATTCTCTTCCAAGACCCTTTGTGACAGTAAAGATGAACTGAAGGAAAAAAGGGTCCGTGTTTTCTCTTTTGTTGTCCAAATCAACATTACAGTGACTGTTACAGTAAGAGTGACCATGTGATTAAGGGGTGTAATGACCTCAACAGAGGCTTCTCTCTGGTAAGCCCTTTGCTAAATTGAGAGCCCTGGAGTTGAAATCACAGCACCTAGAGACAGTTCACATCATTACTGTTCGCAGGTTCATGGCCAGTGTTGAGACGGAGTGTGTATGAAGCAAAAACACAGGCGATGTGTGTTACCCCTTTCAGCTGACGTTCGTTTTAAGTGCACAGGCATGCAACCAAGAGCAATCATCACTACTGACAGCACAATGCACACTTTGGGAATAAATTTACTTTGAAAGTAAATCAGAAAAAGGTATACAACGAGATTTAAAGGAGTTAAATTTGAAAGATTATGAACAAAGGGCTATTTATTCATAGATGCATTGCATGAACATACATATAGGCTATCTTTGGTTTGTATATCCAGGAGTTTCTTTTTAATTTCTACTTCTGGCCTTGTGGAATTTCAGAAATTAAATTACTTTGTTGATTTGTCCTACATAAAAACATATACCACGTAAAATTCTTTCATTTTAATTATCTCCCACCCATAAATATCATTTCCACCACATCTCAAAGCTCAATTTATTCTATGTGGGAAATTGCCTTGATTTTTTTTTTTTTTTTTTTTTGCTCATTGGACAAGCAGTTCTAAAAAAATAATAGATGAATGGATATTTTTTTGCAATGAAATGGAAAACAACATTCATAGTTAGCAATTTAAGTTTTTATTTCTATTAGCATTTTAATTATTTTTATGCACAATTTGACAATATTACAGCTTGATTACAACTGAGAGACAATAAAAGAGTCATATTTACCTTACGCATACCTCAAGCAAGTTGTCTCCTTGGTACATAACTACAGTACACTAACTATAGAATTACAACTTATGATATTATAGATAGTTGTATTTTTTTTTAAACATATCTTAATCTCAATCAATTATTTTTACATTTTGGTTAGATTATAAATGATATTTATGTAGAATGTTAAATTATTTTTCATATTGACGATCCTAGATTTATAACTAAATAACTACATAACTAAATAATCAGAACAATTCCTTCTTTCTTTAAAACATCTAAATCTTTAGTATTGATACTTTAGTATCTGGGTACAAATACTTGGCTTCCTTTCAGATATTTTAATCATTAATATTTTGTTTAATGTTTGATATAAATATAACGTTTCTCATTCTAAGCAAACTCGGCCTAAATTGCAATTTTAGTTTAGAATCCCAGTTTTGCTAAACAATGTTTCTTCTGAAACAAAGATCATGTATTATATTCTTAGTTTTTTTACCCTAAAAATAAATCGTCTCCCTCTGTTAATACAGGATGAACACAGTAATGCGATTTGTGAGATTTCTTTCCATGTGGAGCTCTCGGTCTTTATATTACAGTATTGCATGACGTGTAATCTTCAGGTACTCTACAGGGCAATGGAGTAGCTTGCCTTGCATTCACATAAAAGCTGATTGATGTGTACACTGGATGACCTCTCTTTACACTTGCAAGAAAAAAAAAAAACATCATTGTGGTGGAAGGAATTGCATTTCATTCTACATCTTATTTTTTTCCTTTAAAATGAACAAAGTGAGAAAACCCCTGAGTCTAAATTGCCAAGATACAAGTGGAGTGCTATCTGCTGTGCATTGTTATATCATTTTGAGAGTAAAACAAGACTATGAGCTGTGTAGGAATTCATTTATTTTACGGCATCCCCTTAACGATGGATTTGAAAGCACAATGCACAGTACTGATGCAGAAAAAACTTAGGCTGCATCCTTGAACGGCTAAACCTTCTATCTTTCATGCATGGTCAGACACATCGTAAGGATTGCCTATTTCTCCAGGCGGTTTTAACCGCTGTCTCCGTTAATGATTGGACAGGAGGTGTTTTATAGCCAAAACAGACTCTTTGCATCACAAACACCTTATTTTTCAAGGACTTGCTCGCTGCACATCCAGCGTGCAAATGGCTAGGCGGCACCCTTTAAGACGTCAAAATGATGACTGTTGTAATACAAGATAAAAGTCAATGAGAAAGATAAATGTCAGTCCATCTGTTCAGCTGTCCTTTTCAGAACGGGACTGAATCTCATTAGGACTTCAAAACCACTGCAAATGAACACAAAAAAACAAAATGCAACGTCAACAAGGAAATGCAGTATAAAAATGGGTTAATGTAAGCATTTGTAGTCTCGGCCTCATACTGCAAATCCACAGTCCACTTCGTTCACCGACTGTCTGATGCATAAGCACAAGAAAACTGGAAAGCACTTTCTATGTCTGGCAAGCTCTAATCTGATTGGCTGGTTTTATGCAGCTTCTGGGACTAAGGGCACAAAGTTGATTCTACAAGGCTGAGACAATAAGCGCTTTTTAGGAAGATCAAATCACTGGATTTACCAAAGTTTGGAAAGCTACTGGCATCAAAACTGAAAGATATTCCAGAGTTTTGTTTGAGGCACTTACAGTAGCAGCAAGTAAACTTGATATCCATGAGTTGAACTCTATATTTACCTTGTTTTCTAGCTATGTCTGTGAAATAATCATTATTTTTGACCAGGCTAATCCCATAATTTTCCTCCATTTTTAGCCTTTTTGGTAAACTTTTTTGCTATTGAAGGGTAACTAAACCCCTGGTCAGAGCCTGACTCCACCCACTGGCAATATTTGAAAATGCTGAAAAAGTGGGCTGACCACAGCGGAGATAGAGGGGACGAAATAGATGCTAAAACACTCTATCCTGATCGTTTTCAATACTCACAATTCCAATTCCTGACTCCCTGCAGTGGTTTTGACAACACAAGATGGTTTTTATACTGCCAAGGGCGTAGCTCGCGTGGTGAGCTGAAACCTGCGTACGTCACGAAGTGCGGAACATCCAATAGGAAAATTCAACTGCAGTAGCCACCGTTCAAGGGCAGGGCAGTACTAAGACGTTTTTACACCATATATTGTAGAAATAGAACACTTTATAAACAAATGTCAAAAAAGTTACTCGAATCAATGACTGGTATTAATAAAGATCCATTCTTACAGATCATTAACTAAAAAAAAAGTTGGTTTAGTGTTTAGTTACTCTTTAAGGAGAGTGTTGCAAACAGTGTTGAACTCTTCGACGAAAAAAAAAAAGTGTTTAGTCACTTTACATGCCCGTGTTCTCCAGAATAGTTGCAATGTGGACCAGACTTTACGTCATAGTCAAAGGTTTGGCTATGTAAGACTACATTAGTTTAGTCATTTGAAATGTATTCGGAAGAACTGGAATAACATGGTGCATATACCAGCAAATCAGATTCATAAGCCATATAGGCACTTAACGCAGCACTTAAATATATCAGCATAAATTGTGCACAGTCTGTATTTGCCGGTTCTTTACAGTGCATGTAAAGGTGCTTGTGGGGGAAGGCAACCTGATGTATGATTGATGGGGAAATAAGAATAGGATCAGGAGGGCTGGTTGAATGGTAAAATGAATGCACGAGTTTCCCAGCCTGGAGAAAAAACGATATTCATGAGAATAAATTGACATCATATCTTCTGTTCTAGTTCACCTTCCATTTCATCCTTTTTTATGCCCCAACCCCATGACTCAGACGGGGTCACAGTATAGTAACCACGACATTAACATCCAGCACAACTTGGTAAGAGCGGTAAAAGCAAACCGAGACAACAAGAAACGACGAGAAATGAAAAGATGACACTGAGGTTCTGATTGATAGGCATGGCAAATGATTAAGGCTTTCATTAGTTGGTGCCAGCTGAAGATGAGGAGGCTTTATCAAGAAAGGCTGAGAGCTACTTCGGGCTATGAGTGTTTTAGTCATACTCCAATGACAGGTTGGAGGAGATTATTCGGCAAAGCCTACACTGTGCTATAAGCAAAAACGAGGGGGGAAAGATAGCTTGGATTACAGTGCAGACGAAATCTGCCAATTAAGGACAACAAAATATTTGCTTCTCAGCATTGCGCCTTACAGTCAGGACAGCAAAATGTAGAAGAAAGAGTAGCAGACAGGAAAACATGAACATTTTTAGTGCACATACACTTTTCAAATCAACAAACTGAAAACAAAGCAAAACAGCAAATTCAAAGTTAACAGTTAGTTGTTGTTAGTATGTAGTATGAACGACATTTATACAGTGCCAGAGGCGGACAGAGTACACAGCTTTATTACTTGAGTAAAAGTACAGATACCCCTTGCTAAATTTGACTCAAGTACAAGTAAAAGTACTACAGTCAGATGTCTACTTAAGTAAAAGTACCGAAGTACTTGGTTTTAAAAGTACTTGAGTATCAAGAGTACATTTTCTAACGTCCTACACGGAGAAACGTCCTACATGGAGTTATGAAAAATGTTAATGTTAAATTGAAAGTAAAATCAAGTAATTTTCATCTTTTTACCATGTTGCTTTATTTAACATTTAAGAAAATTTCAGAATATTCAGAAAATTGAAATAGTCTTAAAATAGTGAAACGGGTCGGCACATTCCCGGCCCGGGATCATGCTTCATCCATTGTTTTGTCCATGGTTTCGTCTCTTATCTAAATCTGACCATAGGCTAGACCATAGGATAGGCTGTCCCAATGGTGCCCGCACAATCCAATCACACTTGAGAGGGAAACAACAAATTGAGGGTTTCCGAGATTTTTCTTTTTTCCATTTTTCTTTTTTTTCTTCTTTTTTTTAGAAGTAGTAATGGGTACTCACGGTTATGGATAGAAATGTAGTGGAGTAAAGAGTACAATATTTCCCTCTCAAATGTACTTGAGTAAAATCATGAGTACTCCCCAAAAATGATACTCGAGGAAAGTACAGATCCCTCAAAATTGTACTTAAGTACTGTACTCAAGTAAATGTACTCCTCCATTACTGTCCGGCTCTGTACAGTGCATTCAATGCATTACATTAGAAAGGTTGTGTTAACTGCTATTTTTACTGTCACTCACCAAATTTGTGAAACATGGATACATCAAAATGCTTGGAGATTAAGAAAAGTAATTTGGTCAATTCCATTTGCCAGCGTTTGACATATTCCAACGGTAAAGGATGCTAATAGGGATTAGAAAGTGAAGAAAAAGGTGGGAAATAAAAGTTTTAAAGCACCCACATGAAAACAGACCAGGAGAGAGTAAGGATTTGGGGAGAGAAATGAAAGATTTCAAGTGTAGTGCAGTGGAACAATTCATGGGATATTGTTCATTAAATTGGGAGACCAAATCGTAAGACCACAGAGTAAAACAGAATAAAAAAACAAGACAAGAATCCAAAACACAGCACTTGGGTAAGACAAAAAGAGCTTTTGCCACAGGCGTTCTTGTGATATGAATGTTATATTAAAATCACCAAACAATGTTTCTCACACTACTTGTCTTGCATACTGTAGTTATAGCTGTCCCTGACCATCCTCAAAATGGGGTTTCAGTGATACGATCACAATGTGTCCCGGGTGTATTCAGTGAGGTCAAATGCTATCCGATTATGATCCGATCACCGAAAACACACTTTAATGCCAGGTGCAGAGGGGCCAAAAGTCCAATCAAATGTGATGACAGTGAGTAATGGAGAAAGAGCCACGTAAATGTCAAGTCAATCTAATTCGCATCACCAATTTTTCTCAAAGGAACATTAAAAATACTTTGTTAAAAACAAAAAAAATTAAAAACCCCACACCCATTTGTTAAATTGATCACCTTTGCCCAGTGCCTGCAGATTTTTGCTTTCCAAAAGAGACTGTTTGGTGAACTAGTGTTCACAGACAATGGTCATGAAGGTTTTAGAAATTAAACAAAAGAGACACATTTACCTCACAAAAGCATAAGTTTGCATTGTCACGTTTGAGAGAGTGTGCTCACTGAAGGAAAAATATCAACTACTATACAGTGACGGCACAGCACAATGCTGAGAAACTCATGGCCGTTTATCAATTTACGCAACCATTTCACCGAGTTGTATGCACTAAAAAAACAACAACATTCTGTGAGATTGTTTTCATTATAGTCAACATGTGCTAAACACATCCTTAAGAGTTATTATCTTTCACACTAATGAATTCCCATTGAGACATTGGGAAAACAAAGACTGACTGAGTGTGATGCTTTGACATGCATTTTTTATATCTACAGAAGAGAATCTATCTCTGACTATTGCAACCAAGGCCATTAGCTATATTGGGGTCATTTGGCAATTGGTAGGGCTTAAATAATGCAGTTTTAAACATGTGGTTCGATCTCTGAGTGTATCTGACTCTAACGTCATTAGCAGAGTGCATGCCAACGCCAACGTTTCATGAAAGTGCACTTTTTCTTAATGAAAATTTAATCTCTTAAGCATAATGTCAGTTAATATTCTAATTCTGCTGTTAAGGATTACATTCAAACGTACACTTTACGTGGAGCATAAAACAATGAGAAATAAAATATTCAGGCCAATAAAGAACTAATGGAATTGAGACTCATGAGCCAGCTCTCTTTTAGTGGGAGTACTGGGTCAGTGTAGATAGTGACAATGAAAACACCTGTTTTGAGGGTTCATTTTGGAGAAAGTTCATCCAAAAATTCTGTCATTATGTATTCATCTTCATGTCATCCCAGACCTGTTAAAATATTTTGTCTTCAGCAGAAGCAATTTTAAAATGTTTTTATCCCTACAAGCAATTTGAAAATGTTTTTATCCCTACAAAGAAAGTCATTGGTGTCCAAAATAACATTGGATCGCAATGAGTTTTACTGTAGGGACAAATAATCTTGTCTTTCACAGAAGAAAGAAACGCATACAGTTTGGAACAAACTTAGGCCGTGTGTCCACCAAAGCGTTTTTGCACGAGCCTGGCATATGTTTTCAATTGTTTTCAATGGGACCGCCGCGTTTTTTAAACACCACCATGAGCGTAACGAGGCGGAGTGTTTTTTTCACGCTGAAGTGCTGAGCGCCCAGCGTTTTTACTGGTCGCCGGGGTTCAACTTTGGATAAAAAGCAGTGCTCGTCACTGTCACTTTTTACCCAGCCGTCCAATCACAGTGGAGGAGGGGCGGGACTAATACCACACTGACCAACTGTCACAACATTCTTTCTGTACAACAACATCAACCAGCAGAGCTAACCAAACAAAATGGATGAAAAAAAAATTTTTTTTTAGTATGAAACAAATTATCTGTGAAATCAGTTAAGTAAACTGTGCTGCCAACATGACATCATGACTTTTGCGCAAACATACACGCCACTTTCGAGTCAAGTGGCGTGTTATCTCTACGCATTTTGAGCTATCCGCGTGTATCCGCGTGTATGCGTGTATGTCTACGCCATTAAGGTCCGAGTGATTCCGCGTGTCTGTACACGCAGTCAAATGTCCGTGAGAAACGAAGCAAAATGTAGATCTACATCTGGGGAGCGATCTTTTTATTCCCTAGGATGGTAAGGGAACAGTCATAAATGCCATTAACACCAGTGACGGTTAGGTTTAGGGACGGGGTTGAGGTAAGTCATATCTTTTTTTTTTCCTAGGATGGTAAGGGAACACTCAAATGCCATTAACCCCAGTGACGGTTAGGTTTAGGGACGGGGTTGATATAAGTCATATACTGTATTAATATAATAACGTTAAGTCAACGGCGTTCATAAACACGCTGAAAAGCGATTATGCGTCTTAATAGCACGCCAAAAATGGAAATACGAATTGCCGTGTCATACACACGTTACTTCATGAGATCAGTCTGGTGCTGCAGAGATTCTGTATCATAGCAACGAAACGTATCAACGGAAAAAACGCTGCGCTGCCAAAACGCTCTCAAGCGCCCAAAGCACGGCGTCTTCAGCTGGCTAAAAACGTTTTGGTGGACACACGGCCTTAAGGTGAGAAAATGATGACCAAAGTTTTGTGTGAACTCTCCCATTAAGAAATGCTACCAAATATTTCAAATTTAATCCCTCATTTCATCCAAAAAAACAACAACAAAAAAACAATGAATTTTGACAAGCTAAACGTCTTAGCGGAAATGGAGTAATGGCCTTTACCTCCTTTATTTTCACCTTGCCACAGAGGACCTGTAATGGGAGCTCATCCATGCTATTAAAGAGCATTTCACTATGCTAAATACCCTTTGTAGATGCCAAAAGCACTCAATCACCTTGATGTTGGCAGACGTACAGTACAGTAAATGACCCAGGCGGTTCCATCGGGGGAGAAGTAGTTAATTCTGTGACTATAGTAGTCGGCTAGGGATCCTGCATGTCTAGGATGCAGAGACAACAAAACAAATCTGTGGGAATAATCTAAGAAACACTTTCAATCGATATTAGGTATAAAATATGAGGGAGGAAATCATACGCTAGGCTAAAAATAGAGCGAAATGATAGGTTTCTTCATGCTGAGGAGAAAATCAAACACTGCACTTTGATTAGTACTCCACACCTTGTCTCTGAGGTTGAGGTCCTCCATTAAATATTAATGTGTCCCTGAATCCACCTTTGCTTCATCAATAGTTATTGACCAATATTATAACAGCAATTTAGGCCCAGGCAATGATGACCAGCGCTTGCATTTGCAATCTCTACAGATGTGGAGATGTGCGTGTTGTGGAGGAATTGCTTGCCATTTCTCATTACGAGCACAGTAGGGTAGGTTTCCTTTTCATTAGCGATGAGGAAAATAAGAACGAAGTAACTCTGGTGGGAGGAGAAAATGCAGCTTTCTGGTCTATTCTGGGTTTCCCGCATCACAGACTGTCGGTCTTCAGTAGAACGTGAAAGATCCTGGAATTTTCATCTCAGCTGGGCCTTTGATATGCTTCATTTAAAACAACTTTTCCATCTGCCACTTTTAAGACTATCACTATTTTTTCTTGTTGTTTTTTTCCCCCTCATTTGTTTATCTTGTTAGCCCACTTTTATTATTGACTCGGCGGCCACTGAAACAGAAAAACACTAAGCATTTCAAACAGACTGCTCAAAGCAATTGCATCTCATTTTAAGAGCGATAGCTCTTTGAAAATGCTTCACAGAAAAACTTCAGACTCCAAAACAATGACCTATTTGAGTACCATCTTCTCTCATTTCCTCTGCAACACATGTATTAAAGATTGGTGAAAACTGTGTTTTCTCGGCGATGACTATAACGGCATGTGTGAAAACTACCACCATGACAACAATTAACCAGTGGAGAGTAAAGCTTGCTACTTACGAATCAGAGGCACACTGGCATTGGCTGTTCCCAGCCTGTTGACAGCCACACAGGTGTAGTTGCCATAGCGATCCTGTGTCATGTTCTTGACTGTGAGAACTGATCTGGAGCTGAGGTTCTTGATGTCTATTCCTTGGCCCATGTTAATCCTGGAAATGAGACCATCAGTTGACATGACATGTCAAGCAGGGACAATGGTGTGCTGCAGTGTGACATGCTAACAATCCATCCATCAAAAACTGTTTTAAAGCAACACCAAGCAAGTTTTCCTCTGCGGTCGCCCTACAGGTTGGAAGCGGAATTGTCCATTACTACTGTTGTAAATAATTTAGCCTACCACATCCTACCGTCGCACGCGCACACATGCTCTCTGTTTATCCAGCACCGGCTTTGGAATCAACAATGACCACAGACGAGGTAGAGTATGATGCATGGTTTTATGAAAGTGTTGTTGTAGTCTACTGTCGGGTACGCTCCACCTATCGGCAATTGTAACGTTTGCAGTAAAGCATGTCAAATTTATAGTTTTCTTACGTCTCGGACTAAAGAAATGCGACCCGATCTGGCAATCTTACATACAGCGTGGATATATCAGATAAAGGAGTGCAAAGCCGTGGCATAAGTGCATTTCACCATGTCACAACTTGATGAAACACTGAAATGATTTTGAAAACATTATTTTAAGGTAAAAACTTACTTAGTGTTGCTTTAAGAGCCCCTTCTCTTTTCATTTATACATGCTGAGAGACTACATGGAATATTATGTACTTTTAAAAATTAATTTGAAGCAAACTGCAAAAAATGGTTGATTAAAATTGTGCAAAAGTAACCCTACACTGTAAAAAATGATTGCTACTAGCAATTTCTAAATGTGAACATTTTTTACTAATATTTTCAGTCTCAAATATTATTTTTTAAACACTTTTATTCAGCAAGGATCCATTACATAGATCAAAAGTGACAGTAAATAATTTTGTATTGTTATAAAAGATTCAAGGAAAAAAAAATCAGTTTCTACAAAAATATTAAGCAGCACAGGTATATATTCAAACATAAAAGTGTTAATTGACTTAACACATTTCAGCTTAAGAACCATATACTGTAGATAAACCATTTGTCTATATTGATTTGTTTAAAATCTACTTTTTTTCTACTTTACTTTATTTCTACTAAACTATTTTATGCTTTATACTATGTTTTATTGTTCTAACAATTTTCTCAGTTTGGAACCCCAAACAGAAAAACAATAAAGTCAGAACATGTGGCATAAACATGAATAATTCCTGAAAAGGTAAAGTAATTAGTACCAAAAATAAAGGTGAAATCTATTCAAAGATAAATATAAAAAATGGTCACGGTTATGGAGGACTTTAACACACTGATTTCTTGTGAATGTCTTTCACATCACCCATCTAAGTTTTCAGTTTTTGACACATATTAATGTTTCTTACACCAAAAGATGGCAGGTAGATATATTATAGGCTGTGAGTTATGAAGGAAAATGTAAAAAGATGTTACAATTGTCCCTGATCCTGAGGGAATTGCCAAAAGGAAAATCAGAAGCAGAAAAATTTGCACATGGCTTGTAGCTTTGTCGAGGTCTTAAGTTCAGCAGCAGTTGCTCTTGAGTCCTGACTCTGGGTCATCCATGTTACTCTCACAGGTAAATGTGCTGACCTTTTGTCCCACAACTCTCCAATAGCTTGTCTCCTGCTGACACTTACTTGAACAAAAACTTTTCTTAAAACAAAAGACCTTAGCTACCACCGCACCTGAGTGCTATGATACACAAAAAGGATTGTACTAATATATCAATCTGTTATATGGACCAATAGTTATTTTCTCTCCTACATGGAAACCTCTCTCAATTAGTAAATGACTATACTGTTAAAGGTTTAAATTAACAACAGAGCCATTATATTCAACTGCTATTTATTTTCAGATATAATACACTCAAATATACACCTTTGTAATAATTTATGTACATTTTAGACATTGACTTATGTAGCTGTTTGTTTATTTTGTATGAATCAAATCCAGAGAGGAAAGTGTACTTTTTGTATATATAACCCCCTCCCAAATAATGCCTTTATTCAAGAATCTCTTCTCCTCCATGTCAGTCTGCTAAGCTGTTAGAGAACAATGGCATTGAGGATCAGTCTACAGGGACAGAAAGCTCTCGGATTTCATCAAAAAAATATCTTAATTTGTGCTCCAAAAATGAATGAAGGTCTCACTGGTTTGGAGTGATATGAGGGTTAGTAATCAATGACATAATTTTAATTTTTGGGTGAACTAACCATCTTAGAGTGCCAAAAGACCATTTATGGTTTGAATTTTGTGATTAAATGGACAGAATTTAAAAGCTGACACTTTGTTTCTTATCAGAAGTAACAATGCACAAAGCTCTTTGCAATCATTATATGGTAGGCATGATATAAATATGAAAAACTACAGGTGATTCATTGGGTCAAATAAAAAATTTTGAACTGTTCATGTGTTATTCACCACATTCAAGGAGTACTACATTCACCATGTTGTCATTATCATGTGACCTACCAGTGTCAATTGTGCCGCTTCACTGCCATTCATAAATCCTCTCCTGGAGCCTCATAAAATAATAAAGAGTCCATCATACGAAGTAGTATGTCATACGGGTCATTTTTGCCTACTCTTTTATGAGTACTGTGAATTTAGACATCTTTTTTTGTCACATACTGTTTTACTATATAGTAGGGAAGTATGCGATTTAGGATGAAGCCACAGTATGATTTGCAGTCTGACATGTTTTTCCACACCCTTTTGATTGACAGGATATAATAGGCCCAGATCATTGGCTGTTTTTAAACAATCGGTCAATGGCAGATAGTGAAAATAATTGCTTTTATACATCTGTGCATGCCTACTTAAAAGCAATTACATATTGCAACTGGGAAGTGGAATGTTTAAGGGAATCACAATTTCGCAAGTGCTTTCCATCACAAAGGAACATCATTGAGACCCAACTACCTTTATATTTCTATATATGAAGAGTTCAGATGCAAAAGCCTCTAAATGCCATTTGAAATTTTCTTCTTTAATGATGATTTTTATCAAACTTGTATATTTAAGTTCAGTAATTTCACTTATATGGCAATGATAAATACCTATTAATTGTTATTTAAATGAAATTACTGAACTTAAATATACAAGTTTGATAAAAATCATCATTAAAGAAGAAAATTTCAAATGGCATTTAGAGGCTTTTGCATCTGAACTCTTCATATATATATATACCTCATAAAAATATGATTATCACTTTCCATGATTATCTAATTTATCTAAAAGTAGTTCATGATATGTATGCATTATTCCTATTGGTTTAATCAATATTACTTGAATGGCTCAATGCTACTTGAATGGTTTCTCTTTCACTATTTTCCTGCACCTCACTACCATTAGTTCTGAAAAATACAGTAAACCAGACAGTTTAGCAACAATGTTCAATGTAAAGCCTTAGATTAAGCAGAGTACAAACCCAATGCCAATAAGCCTCCTTTGCAATTTGAATAAATCGAGTGAAGCCTATAATTACAATTAGCACAGTGTGAACTGCTGATTCAGATCGTACTCAGCAAGAGTGGGTAAATGATGGGTAATGGGGTAATTTGGTTTTTAAATTCAAGAACCACCACTTGAGTCATCACTGATTGGTGCGAAGACTTGGAATGTTCTTTACTAGTAATGAGGTTATACAAACATACAATTAAATGTAGGGTTAAGATAGTATAACATCTTCTTCCTAACATACTTTAGGTTTATGGCTAGTTTAATGTGAATGTATACATATTGTGTTTTCAGAAGTAAACTTGTATCAAAGGAAATAATATAAGATGACTCTTTTGAACAAAGCTCCAATCTCCTTCCATCACATTTGGCAGTTTGTAAACAATCAATCATTATAGTGAACCATAGAATCATCCCTCAAAACTTTTTTATTCATTTACACATTACACTATTTATTCAGCTAGACTCCATACAAAAATGGTTTGTGCCTTAAGTGTGCTATCTATTTTTAGTTTTTGTAGAAGTATACTTTATGAAATTTTTAATTCAATTCTGAAAATCTCCAACTGTGGAAGAATTGGAGATATAAAAAAAATATTCACATCTTCAATACAGTAGAAAAAAAAATGCTGGTGCACAGCCACAAAATGTTTACAGAAAATGACAAAAATCCTAAAATAAAACTCTGACACTTCCAGAGAAAGGTCGAAGCGGCAATAAATTGGAACAGTTAGCAGTGTCCCCGTGTTTTTCAGTGTGCTTGCAGTGATGAATATTTGCATACTTAATTGCAATTGGCATTCTTTCATGCATTCATTTGCATATTGTATTGTGATTGGTCATATCTCTCTACTTAACATTCTGTAGCCCTCATTATACCGAAAAAAGAGAAAGACACATTATGTGTTGTGCACAGTTGACTAGACATGTCATGACAACTGAAGAGTTAAAGATGTGATTTGACATTTCATTGACATTAGAACCAAAGCCTATAGCAAAGCATACCTAAAATATTCATTCAATACCTTGTAAACACTAAACACAAAAAGATGTCTTGGCTGATCAGTCACCAAATGTTATATTTTGAGTTCTTTAGACTATTTTTGCCAGAAGTGTATGACTTTAATTAAAAGTTAAAAATGATGGTTAAGTGGCAAAAGTGATTTTCATGAGCTTATGCTGTGCATAAGACTCACTATCTTTTGGAATTAAGACTCTTTAATAAGACATTTTGTAATATTTGATAAGTTGCAGATCCATAGCTATTAAACTAACACTACTAAAGACTGTAATTCAGCTTTCAGTGATTAAACCTTAGGCAAAACTCTCAAAACTGGTGTACAGTTTGATTGTACAGTAATTATTCTGTGGATTCAACAAATGTAGTGACTGCATGAATACTTGTCAGAATATTACATCTTTTTGCAAAGGCACACTTGCCACAAAAAGCGGTCCATCATTAATCTTCTCTGTAGTGAGCATTCTGAATCACAAATAAACTCACTTAACATGCATAATGTATGATAAAAGATCACTGTACAGCTAAGCTAATGAAATGAATACTTTTATCATCTATCACTCTTGGTTTTACCTTTTCTCTCCCTTGTACCACTCAAAGACTGGAGAGGGGACAGCTGCTGCCTCACATCTCAGCAGGGCAATCTGACCGGGTCGAACCCCGTGACTTTTCATCTCATGGATTGCTGGAGGAACTACAGAAAGAAAATAAAAACCAACGTGATTTAGGGCAAGAGTGAACACACATAAGCGAACTCAAATAAACTAACCCTTCAAGCCTGAGAGGAAAGGCCTTCGGAAAAAATGCTAAGTTTTCATTTACAGTCACGTGAAAAGAGGCAGAAATGAATTAGCAACAAGATTCAGAGTGGTCAATGCGTGTAAATCTTATGGGTGCAATGCTGAGAAATACCGTTTGTCCCAAGGGTTAGAGAAAAGAAATTAACTGCTCAGTGATAAATTGTTTAATGGCTGTTCAAAGGCTGTGGAGCTGAGGAAGGTTCTCTGAATATGTGCATGTAAAATGAGGGTCCTTTCATGTTCACAAAAGCAGTGTAAATCTCTCTAGCGGCATCAGTGAGCAAGCTTTAACTACAGGCTGAATTTTTAGTCAAGAAGCAAAAAAAATAAATAAATGTTTATCATACATAAACCTATTGTATATTATTTCTTAAAGCATGAGTCAGGCATGTGATTGGCTAAGGACAAAAAAGCAGGAAAATATACGAAGCCCGAACACCACACGCCCCCCCTCCCCCCCCGATCGATATATATCCCAATATCTTTTCCGCAAAGCGAGAGTAAATGTTCAATCAAAGTCAAATATAGTCTTCACTATATAAATTATACATTGATTCTTATTAAAGCTACTATTAAAGTTCTCAGTCAAGAGCAGCGAGTGATTTCCTTTGTGTTTTGTTGTTTAATTAACATTAAATAGATAGTTCTCCCAAAAATTGTAATTGTCATAATTTACTCTCTCAAGTTGTTTTAAACCTGAATAAGTTTCTTTCTTCTGTTTAAATTATTTGGAAGAATGTGGGTAACCAAACAGTTGATGTACCCCAGTGATTTCCATAGTAAATTTTTCCCTATGGAAGTCAATGGGGACCAACAACTGTCTGGTTACCCATTCTTCAAAATATCTTCTTTTTTGTTCAGCACAAGAAATAAATGAATACAGGTTTGGAACAACATTACAGTGAATAAATAATGACAGAATTTTTATTTTGGGGTCAACTATCCCTTTAAGAACAAGCGGCTGCATTTTTATTATTAGGGCTACTGTCACTTTAAGACCTGTACGCGACACGTCTAATATACACGGAGCATTTGACAAGCAGATTTCTCTCAATTTTCTCGGTTTGCTTTGAGTTTAGACATAACCAAATGTTCTTATGTAAACCTTGTGTGTATTTGAGAGTATTAGCGAAATAATACTCGAAAGATAACTTAGTCCAACAACCAGGCGCTGTTAGACAAGCTTTTAGTGCATGTGCACGTCGGGTGTTCACGCTCAGAACAGCGCATCAGCAGTGAATGACATGTTTAACCGGCAAGGCTTTAATTAAAGCACATGCAAATTAACTTTTGTGAACTCGCTGAACTGATGTAGCCGTTCCTCTGCGTTAATATTGCGAGTATTTGTCGCGTTGTACACTAATGCTGTTGAGACGGAGGTGTCAGGACTGCAACTGACAGAATGCACGATATAGCTGCTACATATTTCTACAAAAGCAGTCAGCAGCTTGCTTGGAGCAATGGATCATAGCGCAAATTTGAAATATATCGATATATCGCCTAGCCCTGGTGACCTAACTGTGATGTTGTCAACTGACAACGATACATTACCAGCGCGAGAGCGACTAGAGATACGAAATTGAGCAGGTGAACAAGCTGAACCAATTAGACATTCTCTGGCTGAACGCAAATTTATCCTTGTTGATACTTTGGAAGGAACCTTCTGTACGCACGTCAGCCAGTTATGGGTTATGTCATTATATTCTCTCCTTTTCATTCCGGCTGCCGACACCCGTTTTTTTTTTTTTTTTTTTTTACAGATCTGCATGATTCACGTAGGTCACATTTTCAGGTCGGAAAATCCGGAATTCCGGATTAATCCGGAAAAATCACATCCCTGATGAGTAAATGAGTAAGCTTCTAGAATGACATGAGATCAAACTCAAAAGGACATATAGAAAAAGGCTATAAAAGAAATGACACCATACTTAATATACACACAAATAAAGCAGGCCTGAACAGAATACTAAGTCGAACACGAAATAGAAAAAAATAAGAAAATAACTCCCTTCAAGCAGGTGATCCACTTATGTCTTTCTAGCTAGCGTTAAATTACTTGCTATGTCTGAATTTGAGTGGGGGACATTCATATTCCAGGCAGCTCGTTCTTTGAAAATCACCTGCAAGTTATTGAGGTCTGTGTTCAGACTATTTTTTCCTGATTGAATTTTTGACATTCTCTTCTATAGCCCCACAGTTGAAGGTATGAAGTTCTCCAGGCCTTCTGTGTAATACGTTTCATGTAATCTGAGAGCTGAAAAGAAATTTCCACTATTGTGGTGATAACAGAAACAAGTGATGTTCTTAGACTTTGGGCTCCATAGTTAGCTTCACACAGATATAGGTCACATCATTTAACAAATATGAAGTCATGAGCTTCCCTACACTGTACACGAACATAACAGGAAAAATTATTTGCAACATTTAAAAAAAAATCAAAGCATCTACCAGTAGTGTTAGGGGACACTAGTGTTCCTTAGTATGAGAAGGAAAAAACTCACTATTTGTATGGTTGATGACTCAATGTGAGGGAGAAACTTTAGTCAATGAAGATTAGAAAAGACTGTATAGTATTTATAAAAACATCTGTTCTAAATTAGATCATGTTTTTTTTTTTAACAGGGACTCATATTTGTATATTAGGTATCAATGACTTAAACTAGGCTAAACAATATCCACTAAAGAAATGTTAATTTTTTTTACTCAGGCCAAGAAATCATAATGTTCAAATATCTAAGTTTTCATGGCTGCGATAACTGTGTATAAAGAATAAGAATATCCATCACTATAATCTCTGCGTTGAGATATTTTGTTCTGTGAAACTGTGCTGCTCATCATTTCTTCATTCCACAATCTCCTGGGAGGGAATGAAAATAGCAATGTGACACATCAACACAGCTTGAATGCAGATTTTTTGGCATATATTGGAAGAGAAGTCTGTCTGATCCAAATAAATGGCAATGGATGAATCTTGTGCTTTGGCTGGATCATGCATTTACAGTACAGGCATCACCCCATCAAAATGCCTAGGGAGCATTACATAACTTGAGCATCACAGAAGCACACTAGCATAAAATATAAGGATAAGATAACATAAAATAAGAGATTAAAGGCACACATTGCTTATGACAAAGCCGAGGACAAATGACTTCTGAGCCCATGAGGACATGGCTGAGAATAGATAATTTCAAATAAAAATGTTGTTCTCAACCCATTTTACTCCGTAATCTGATGTACCCGTACAGTATGTCTGAGTGAAACATGATATTCAAAGAAAAGTAATGGGTGTTAGATAGTGGAAACTGGGGCACATGTGTTTTACGCTGTAAAAAATGATTTTTTGGTGAAGTAAATACTAGTGAAAAAAACAATGTAATTTAATTGAAAAAGTCATTTCAGGCAAGAATTAAAAAAAAAAACTAAGTAAATTCCATATCAGTACTTACAATTCAAGCGAGTAGAAATGAAAGTGTAAATATCAACTCAATAAAATTAAGTAAAAATTACTCAACTTTTCTGATACTGGGGTTCCAGCTGTATTTACACTGTTTTATCATTGATTTTTGTTGTCAGTGTTAGTAACTTGCCATTTTGTGACATTTCGAGTAAATTTTTTGCTCAAAATGACACATTCAAACACAAAAACGACCCATCAAATGTTACTGCCAGTTACAGTCTACCAAGTATTGAGGTGTTTGCATTCACATAATGCTTAACATCTGACATGATGTAATATAAATTGATGATATAAGTAAAGCACATACTATAAATGACTAATACAAAGGCAAAGGAAATCGATATTAATCAATCTTTTACTAGCCGAGTTAAAATTAATTATTTTCTGTGAAGTTTCCTTAATTCCATATTCCAAGTAAATTTAACTTAAAGATTTCTAATTAAAGCTACTGCTAAATATGTTTAGGTTTTTACTTGGCAAATCTTTGTAAATTTACTAGCATTTTTTGAGTGAAAAAAATTAGCAAGCTTTTTTCAAGTAAATCCTACTCCAAGTTACACATATATTATACATGTAGTAGCATCAGGTGTCAAAATCAATTAATTATAATATGCAAACCCATATTTATAACCGCCAGTCTATGCAGATAAAATAATTTTCGCAATTCAAATCAGTGTCAGTCAGGTGGTATGAAAGTGTTCGGATTTGTGAAGGCATTTTTTTTTAACAGAAAACAGAATGACTAGCTCTCTTCTCTTCAAACATTTGCCACACTACCTGACATTTGAGTTGGGATACAGTCGCAATATTTCACACCTTCTCTGGCCCGTTAATCAGTGTGAGCTTACTGTAAATGGATTTGGATGCTATAATATGGTTTTCAGAGGCAGAATCAGAAAATTCTCTGCATATAGAGCCAACGCGAGAGAATCCAAGAGTGCTCTTACTAGAAACATCTATGCGTCTGTTATGTGTGTACATGCTTTAAATCTGCAAAAACACCTCCATATTGGAGGTTACACAAGTGGATTTCAAGTTAATTCAGCTTATGTGTTTTGCACATAAAAACAGAGATTTGAGAGCGGCTGAAATCTGCTGAGAGTGAGATATGGTATGTATCTGTCTGTGTCATTCATCACTGAGATTTGTGCTGTATTGTAAGCTATTGGCATGCCTTGGCAGGCTGCCTAATAGCACAAGAGAAGCTGGCTCTGATATTTATCCACACAGCTAACTTCTCGTATCTAACAAACCATTGCATCTGTCCTCACTGAGGGATGATCCAGTTCATTATAAAGCTGCATTAGCAAGACCTACCCAGGGAGGAAAACAAAGCATTAGCTACAACTGCAACCACAACTTTTCATATTAATTAAAATCGTTTGAGCACATATACTGCAGTGAGAAAGGGTCCGGAGGGACAGAATTCATGAAAGTCATCTAATTTCAAACATCAAAAATGTTTTTTTTACAGTAAAAAAGAAGTGAACGTTTTAGCGAGTTACTGAATACATTATGGGGGTTAATTTGGTCAAAAATAAATAAATAAATGAATTCAGAACTTATGACTCAATTCTCATTTGACTGATTGTGAATAAAGACCATTTTCTGTTTCATAACAAGAATCTGCTTCTCACAGCTATTCACAGCTAAGATACAATTACATTAGTCTTTTAAGGAGCTCTTATTATACCAATCACATACCAGCATTCGCTAATGTGAAATCACGGTGTAAAAACCACAAAAGCCATACAATCCTAGTCACTTACAGGCTTCATAACAAAAGATTGCGACTGTAAATCATTGGTGAGTTTCTAAGCTTGTACCAGATGGGAGGGTCTGAAAATAGCAAAGTTGGCATGGAAAATGAATGCTGCGGGGCTTACTGTTTGACAAATTTGCCAGTTGCGGCTTGATCACAAACGCAAATTAAAATGACAAGGTAGAGATTATGTTTGAGAATACCTGTGAACACAGCACCTCACAAATCAGTGAATACATCAATAAATGCCAAACAAGGTTCCCTAGGGTTAAGCACCTTTGTGATTTTTCTTCCATGCACAGATTTGACACGTACAAAAAAAGCAGGTTGACTAATTCAACAACATAGACTGCTATTGAATATTTTTTTTTTCTATTGTTGGGATACATCTAGGCTTGGTATAACCTGATCTTTCAAGGGGAAAACAAATCTAAAGTGATTTTCTATTATCACAATGAAGCCAGAGGTTAGTGGGTTAACTGAAACTGCATGGTAATCCAGTTTATTAATTTTCCCTCTTAATAGGTTTTATATCATCACAGCATGTCTGACTTTAAAGTTCACTGATATTGGTGTCGGGTGGATGTGCAGGATGACTAACTGGCACATCTCCAGAACAACAATAATTAATTTATCACAAGTAACAAAGATGCTTTGGAGGAAGGGATGATTTATATAGTCTTGCACCTTTATCCTCCCAACAAGTATAACATGTTATTTTAATTACAAGATCAATTAATATCCCACCTCTTCAGCCAGAGGCTAAAATGAGTTTTCTTCACAATTAAGGAATGGAATCATCAGTCCATGACTTATCAGCTTATAAACAGAGAGACTGCTCCAATTGCTGTCTCCACCTCAATGTCCTATTCTCTTCGCCAGCACTGGGTTTAGTAGCCAGGATTTATTAATTCATTAAGTTTTCCATTTAAAATTCAAGAATAACATCATGTTCTTTCTCTAACACATCCAATCCTTATAAATAACATTCATGCTAAGGGAACATAGGCTTTGTGTGCCCCACAGAGAATGTGCGCTGTGGAGAAAAGTATTCAGTTGAATGAAATCATTAACCACAGTGTCACAAATCTATGTAAATAGACAAATGGGCTTTTAGCCTATCATGCTGAAGAATGGGAGCCATATTGTACTGTGCAGGGAAGATGGCCACTCCAGACAATCAGTTATTTATCTGTGAAGCCAAGGGGCATTATTCATAGAGTAATTTATGAAAATGTATTATAGCCTTTTGTTAGTATGTGCGCTACAGTTCGTAGTTTCGGGGAGCAAGTGGTTCAATCAGTCAGGCCTTTCGTTACTTCTAATTTCCAGTTTCAAAACCTAAATTTACATCACAGAAAATGATGAAGGACAAAGCATAATGGCATCCAGTGTAAGCCAGAATTACATTAAAGACAGACATCGGCTGTGTCTGAAAGCTTATTGGCAGCTGACTTGTTGCCTCGTTGTCCTATCGGGCAATGACGTTGCGCAACAAAGGTACCTCACAAAACTGAGTTGAGACAGACTTCTGAGGCAGGATAATGGTTTAATGCAACAAAAAAGAGAGAGCTTTGATGAAAACCAAGTAAATAAACGTTGTCCAAATACATACATACATTACACACAAACATCATTCAGATGTTATCTTTATTTTTTAGCTCAAATATCACAGAATGGAGCTCACAGGATTGTGGGACATCAAAAGCAGCAAAGGATACATCTATGCTGCCTTCAAAAATCATCGATCAGATGAAGGTATCTCAGGAGACGAGACAGGAAGTGAAGCTAACATTGGATTCCTACCTTGGAATGCTTTCTCAGAAGGCAGCATTTTTAAGCTTTCGGACACAGCCATTTAAAGTACTCTGTGATTCTTGAGAAATAAGCAGCACAATAAAAAAAAATTATTGATGAAATATTCATTGCACCATTTCTCCACTGGCTTTTACCATGGCAATGGAAGTAATCATTAGAGAATCAAGATGGGTAGTAGGAGGAGAGGGATCCACATTTTGACAGGATGTAAGGTGGCTTTTAGCCAAGGTCGGTTTACTTGGTGCCAAGTCCAAGTAGTGCGATGTTTGACTTTAGCATTGGAAGGCAAGCGTAACATGACCAATAAGTTGCCACCTGTTTTAGCAAGACATTACACACAGAAGACAACATTCCTCCACCCAGGTGAGCAACCACTAAGAAAAGATGTTAAAACCAATTCTCGTCCAGGACAACTGGAAGCTGCTAGGGGCTGATCTTGGTCAACGGCTTATTTTCCCACCTGAGATTGCCACCACTAACCTCCGACCAGATATTGTATTGTGGTCTGGATCAGCACTCATTGTTCAACTGTTAGAGTTAACAGTGGAGGATGCTGTAGATGAGGCATAGGCTATGAGAGGAAGAAACTGCGGTAAGCTCATCTGGCCACTGAAGCAGAACAGCGAGGATGGAGAGTCCAGGTTTATCCAGTGGAAGTGGGTTGTCGAGGTTTTGTGGCACACTCTACAACCCGGTTCCTCAGAGACATCGGATTCAGTGGCCAAGAGTTGCGTCGCACAGTAAAGAACTTATCTGAAGCAGCAGAGAGGAGCAGCAACTGGCTGTGGTTGAGACGGAAATATTCCGGCTGGCTGTTTATAGACCGTCACATTAGGGTTTCGTAGAATTCTTGAAAAACTTGAAGAGTCTGTTGGTTTATTTGTATAGTTTGCATAGTAATTGCAGTTATATGGTAGTATGCCAAACGGAACCGTTGCCACTGAACCTACATTAACGAAGACAGCCTTAGTCAAACGCGTTGGCGCCTATGGTTGGGTTGTGAAGAGATTGTGAGATTGTGGTTAGGTCACATGTGAAATACGAGGAAGGAGCAACCTCGGCAGCAGGAGGGATGCAAAGGTCAGTAAGCTGGGCTGAGTTGAGTGGGAGACAGAGGGGGGTGACTCTGGCATCTGGAGTCACTGTCGAGTCTTCTTGAGCACTCTAGTCGACGAAACAATGAGGACGGAAGGTGCCCAACTTGAAGACCCTAGAGATGTCCCCTACTCGTCGTGCTGGCCCCTGGGGAGACCATACTGTAGCTGCAGACGTTGTGTTGTGTCTGCAGCCATTAACGCCGGTCAGAAGGAGATTCACATCACCAAATGAAAAGAAGCGTAAATGGATGAAGAAGCTAGGTATCTGTAAATCTATGTCTTAGTTTGTGCTTATCTTGGCGAAAGTCGAGTGCAAATCAGCATGAAGTTTTAACATCTACTCTTGTGTAATGGAAAACAATCAAAAATGTTATATTTTATGCTTAGTATTGTATTATGCCATTACCTTAGCAACGTGTTAACAGTTAACACTATTGAAATCAATTGCTGCTTATGTAGGCAGTAGGCAGCTAGGCAGTTCAGTAGATTTTGGAACAGAACTAATGTCATTCATTGATTTCAAAAGCTTATTGTAAGCCCTGGACAACTGTTAAGATTGACTTCTTCTTGCTAGTTTTTATGCTAGGTTTCTACTGAAGTAAAATGACACTGAATGCCATCCAAAGGCCTCCCCCACATCCTCCTTATCCAGTCTTGCAGATATAAAGGCTCTTTCTTTGCTTTACAATGTTCAGGAATTTTCACATATCTACATTTGCTGTTTCTTGACTGGGAAACCTGCTACAATTTCAGTCACACTTCAAATCATACAAAAATAATGGGTCACTATTGGACTGTGCTATGTAACAGTGCATTTCTTCTCTGATAAATCTCACTGTTCCATAAAATAAGGCCTTGCTTTTTTGATTTGCTTGGTTGGTTGCAATGTACTGCACAGCCCAATGAATACAGCTGTAAAAGTTGGAAATTCTTTCAGCGATATTATGTCCAATCATAAACGCATGTGTCTGTAAATGGATCATTAGAGTAAAATGTCAAGCCAGTAACAGCATAAAGTCTTTAATTGCATTTACAAATACCACAAATAATGTGAATACAAATCAGGACAACCCTGATGAAGCCATGCTTTTTTTAAATACGCACAGTTCAGGCATTTATAGCTGTGGAAGAGAAGAGTTTAAACTACGATGTACAGTAAAATATACCACTGCATTATGCTAATATTAGAAAATGCATATAATGTTATAAACTACACATGGACCCCAAAATATATTTTTATGCTCACATCACAGCCCACAAGTGTGGCCATTAAGGGACAAATAGGGCCATTTTGTTGTTGATTTATCACTGCAGCAAATAAATGTGCAAATAAAAATATCGATTATTGTTATGACCCATCTAGAATCACCATAAGATAAGCAGTCAGCTTCTAACAGGATGTTGATGTAATGAACCCAAGTGGAGTTTATTTAATATGGTAAAAAACCAAAGTCTGGAACATGAAAATACCAAAATTATTAAACCATAATCATAATCCTTGACTATATACTATAACCTGACACATGAAACATACAACAGCAACTTACTTCAATACTCAACAAAATTACAGGGCAAACATGAGGGCTTAAATACATGGACCAATGCAGACTAACAAGAAATACCTGTGAACAATCAAGACGATAAACCAATCAGAACATGACACATTAGTTAAGGGAAGCACAAGACATTGGCTGCATCCGAAATCACATACTTCCCTACTATATACAGTAGTAAGTGAAAAACAGTATGTGACAAAAGAAGTATGTGGGAATTCACAGAATTCATTGAAGAGTAGGCAAAAAGTACCCAGGAGACCTACCTCTTCGGGTGACATTCTGAAGTGTGCACATGATATACACTTTACTATCCCATGAGGCCACGGGAGAGGATTTATAAATGGCAGTGCAGCGACACAACTGGCACTGGTAGGTCATATGATAATGACACCATGGTGAATGTACTGTAGTACGTCCAGATTACATTTGTACTACACACATTCATACGAAAACGAAACATACTTTTTTAGCAGTCATGAAGTGTACTTGTACTTTTTCAAAATAAGCATGTACTCAAGAGAGTTTGTTATTTCAGACACAGCCATGATCACATCATGAGGGGTAAAGGTCGGGAGTCAAACCATAAAACAAAACTAAGACAAATTTCTAAATAAAAGATATGAAAGCATGAACAAGACAAACAACAAACATGACACTATCATTAATTTGTTTCCAAAAACGATGAACCTTGAAGGAATTACAGACCGTAATATAAACAAGCTGTCCATTTATAGCTTTTATTAATATTTTGAATATTTTTTATATATAATTTTCATAAAGTTGTTTTGTTTACCTTTTCTGAGATTTCGGTAGGAGTTTGTTTTATTTTAAGTAATGAAAAATATGGTTTTAGTTAAATATAATAACTAAAACCCTCAAGTGAAGTCACATTATTACATACTTAGCAGTAAATTCCCAACATTCAATGAGTGACTGAAATCTTGCCCATAGGACCATGGTGATTTAGTTTGTTTTGGGCATGTGAAAGCCATCTTTAGTTGTCTTCAGTGAGTGAAAAGCATGCACAACTGGATTAGGGAATGATTTGGTTGGTCAAAAGTCAATTCCATTCGTCTACTGGGCTCTGAAAAACTCCTTGGTTGCATTAGCAGCATTCATCTTCATTACAGCTCACATTACATTAATAAGCAATCACATCACTAAAGTCAAGGGAGACAGAATTAGCCACACATGCCTGGGGCATAGCACACAGCCATGTCTCACAAATAGGGTGGTATACTTTGGATCACAAGCACTCCTTTTTTCCCTGTTCTGTTTTTCAAACTGGTGATTTGGACAAATAGCCTCTGATCAGTTTATCCTGCTGCTTAATGACAACATGCTTTATCAGAACTGACACATCTTTGGTCCTCATGTTGAGAAACTTCAGCAACAAACTGGAAATGCAAACGGCTAAAATTAACTCACGACTTTCTGACAGCTTTCCTGTGCGTGAAAAATGCAACAACACAAGTTTTGCCAAAAGCTACTGGCTGAACAGCCAGTTTAAACAATGAAAGAATGTATGAAAAAGGGACTGTAATTGCGACATTGCTCACAGATTGTTTAAATAGCCCTTAAATTAAAGTTGAAGTTTAAGCTGCACTATAACCTTTTAGTAAATTACTATGTTTGCACAGAATGCAGTAGTGGACTCTTAACCTCATTAGGCAATAACAGGAAACCGTCATGTAAACACATCTATTTGAGACATGGACAATTTAAATTTTGTCACATTATTGAAAACGTATAGCCTACAGACTTGCTTTTTCCATCTAATTAAAATGAATGGAGACATTTTGCACATTCTAATAGGACCACAGCAACATTACCTCAACCAATGATGTGAGTTTAGGGCAGGGCTACACTGTAAAAAAATATACAGTATATGATAAATAAGCTTTGACTGCTTTTCTTTTTAATTGCTTTGACTCATCAAAATAGGAAGATTCAAACCATTTTTTAATTGATATAAGGTGATTCTACTTAAAAATGGAAGGCAGCATTTTTTTCTTGTTTTTTTTTTTCTTTTCTTTTTATTTTTTTAACAGTGTATCAGTTTGGTCAACCAATGGCAGACAGGGAAGTGGTTGAGAACCTGTAATTATTTTGGGCGTTTGGTTTGATGACGCCAGTGTCACACAACACAAATTGCACAATTCCAATTTGCTTCAAGCTTTATTTTAGTAATATATATATATATATATATATATATATATATATATATATATATATATATATATATATATATAATAAGAGTTGTTAAATTACAAAAAAGTAGTAAATAAGGTAAATTTTGATTCCATGGAATCGATGAATTTCATGATTGATTATTTTAACTAATATAAAGTTTGAAGCTAATTTTTATACATACAGTAAATACAGAGTCTATATACGGAGATTTTATGTATAGCATCATGCATAACATGTAAAAAACAATCCATTAAATCCATTGGATCCATTAGAATACATGACCTTAACCAGCTCAAGATAAAACATCCATCAAAGATTAATATTCTACTAATCATTCATGCAGCTATAGAGCTTAAAGCAACCTCTTATGCCAACACAATAACACCAATCCCTCTCTCTGCCTACAAATTCATATAAAACACTATAGTTTAAGGAAGGGGAGATCTGAATGTAAACATACTGTCGTTCTTCGTAATTTGCAGAACAAAGTGGTTGTTCAGGACACATTAGCTCAAAATGTGACTTGACAAAATGACACATGAAGTAAAGGCATTACATTGCCGCTCGAAAGCTCTAACAATTGCATTTTGCATAAACATTCTAACATCTGTGAGCTACATGACATCACCTAAACCGTCTTATTTATATATTTCTTTAGCTTAATGTCTTTAGAGGCAGCATATGAATACCACCTGTGTAAAATTGGAACTTAAAACTAAACATCTGGTGCGAATTCCAACAGGAAAATAAGACAACGCTGTGGCATATAGTTAGACAAGACAAACTGAATTTCATGACATCTCATTTCAAGACAAAACAGTGCAAATTTAAAATGCAATAGTTGATTCTCATATATATATATATATATATATATATATATATATATATATATATATATATATATGTGTGTGTGTGTGTGTGTGTATGTGTGTGTGTGTAGGTTTATATTACATTGTGGGGACACATGTCCCCACAAGGATAGTAAAACCTGAGATCACCTACATTGTGAGGACCAGACAGTGTTTTTTTTTTTTTTTTTTTTTTCACTTTTTTTATGTTTGATTTGGCTGGAACTGAGCACCATGTCTGGGTAATATTCATGAGAGGCTGAATTTGAGCATTTTAGGAATTAGTATGCTTACTTAGAGATACAATCGCTGCACACCAACTGAAACAATGACTTTCTTTTTTATTTGCATGAGTGGTTGCATGTGGAGGTCATCATGGGCATTTGAAATGTTAACATTATTTCAGTTAGCTGAGGGATCTACATGACTTTCACAAAATGCTGACCGAAGACTATCCGAGGATTCACTGGGGAATGAGTAACAACAACAGTAAATGATTCAAGGTGTTTGTCACACATGGGTCAGTTGGGATTTGATTATTTACCGCAGGTCTATACTTATCAGAAGATTCTGACATTGACCTGTAGGTCCTCATTTAGATGTTATTATGGTGTAAATGCCTGAAAAAAAAAATCCTATTCATACATTTCTACAAATGTCCTTGTGGCTTCAATTAAGTTGCAACTAACATATACATGTTAAATGCATTAAAAGACAGAATTAGGTTTCAACTAATAAATTAGCTTATTTCAATTAGTGGTCATAATCTGCAATTAACCTGAAGGTCAGTTCTGCACATACCTAAAAGCCGTAATTATTTTCAAACCGGATTATTTTAGCGTGTATTTAATTACACTGATTACCCTTGAAATGTCAGAGTCGAGTCACACTATCTGCAGTCGTGTTAGGCTAATAAATCTACAAATACAAAGAAAGGCGTCACAGATGTCACATCATCAGAAGCCCAGTCAGGTCTGCCCATGCAACATTTTACATATTTATATCTATATAGATTTTTTTTTACCAGATTTTGTGTAAGAATTTATTTTCATCTAGCCTACTTGAAATGTATTGGTAACCTATACTCATACTCATGCCATTACCCTTAGATACAGCATATATTATACTCTGATGCAGAATTTTTTCTTTTCTTTTAACTGTTGAGTGGTGAATAAAAACATATTAGCTCTGCACATTTCACATCAAGGATTTCTTAGAGCAAGGAACTCTGCTGCGCACTAGCAGAGTAGTCCTCTCGCATCCTTCTCACTTTTATTTTGAGGCATAATGGTGAGATAACACCATTCTCTTCTTAATCAAGCATTGGTGCCTCCATTCCAGCTAATTCTTTCCCCAGCTCTAGTGGGTTAAAGTGCTTTGATGATACATTGGGATTATGTCTATCCCTTTTCCAACTCTAAAGCAAAATGTTTTGAAGGGAACAAGATAAGTTGTTACTCCTTCCATTAGCTGTCACTGTAAATCACAGTGATCAACCGAAACATCAACCTCTTGGTTCCAGAGAGGTCTATAATGCCTGGAAAAAGCCATCCATTAGAGTAAATGCACGTGACTAAACTCTCCTGAGCCACAGGAAAATGTCAGGACAATGGCGATTGGCTGATAGCAGCACAAAAATTTCTCAAATGTACAACAAACCCGGACCCCTTGCCACCATCCAACCCAAAAAAAAAACGGGTATGTAGCATATGTAAAATAGTGTGAAAAATAGTGGGTACAAAATGGAATTGCACAGTGAAAATGGTCATTAAGCTAAAGAAATTCCGGACCACCAGACTCAGCACTGAGCTGTTCCTCTATCTTCTCAGCTTCACTCCTCATTAGAGAGTGTCAATACAATCGACGGGGAGGAGATGTGATATGACTTATGACTTCATCCTTGTCATCTAGCCATTCCCGCTCAAATCTTGACATTTCCAAGTGGTTATCTGCCCATTAGTCTGTGTTTGCATGATAGTAAAGGGAGCTGGCATTTGATGGTCTGAACGCCACATTTATTCTGGTGTGAGTGTCGGGCTATCTGATTTATGTGCTCTCGCTGTGCCATGATTCAGCATATGGTATATACAGAGACAAAGAGATTAATGATCCCCGTGACCGCAGATGAGACAAAATGACTTAAAAGAGAACAGAGGAGGAAGAGAAACTGTCAAGAGTCCTTCCCCCTGTATATGGTGGGAGGCAGAGCCTCACTATGAGCATGATGGGTAAAGTCAGTATAATTCATTAATGCTTGGAGTGCTCATTACTGTCTTTTCACACTTTGAGAGACTCATTACCTGCATAATAGAAGACTCCGTATAACACTGAGACCATTCCTCACTGAAAATTAATCATTCCATCCCAGACAAAAAAGGGAATTCTTTCGTTAAATATTAAGGAACTCCAGTACCACAAATTCTATTCTAATTTCCATCCAAGTCGGCCTTGGAGATAAGACGACCGTAGCTCTGTTTCAAAATCTAGTGAGCAGTCAGATGCCACAACAAGGAGGATCTGAAGCGGAATTTAAGATGGCAGATGACCAAAATGTGGATTATACTGTCACGGTTCGCAGGTTTGCCTGTTCATGTTTGTGTGTAATGTCCTGGTCTGATTGCCTATCAGCTTAGGCCCTGTTTACACGAGAACGCTCGCGAGTGAAAACGTAAAAATATTTTATCGGATGTGCCTTTCGTTTACACGGCGACGGCGTTTTTGAGGCTTAAAAACGCAAAAAAAGTGAAACCACCCACCAGAGTGGAAATCTTAAAAACGGTCCACCGTCACGTTCCTGTGTAAAGGGTAAAAACGCAAAAGTCTGCTTGACAGTGGAGGTTGTACGCAGGGCGCGGACTTGGTGTTGCTGTAGTATGTACTCTTAGCCGCCTGGAGTGCATACTACATTGAATTTCACAGACTTTTGCGTCACCATTTGCACGCGAATTTCCCACACAAAACGATCGTCTAAACGCAGAATAAAAAGCGATGACGCATCGCCACTTTTGCGTTTTCTCTTCAGAATCGTTTCCGTGTAAACACAGCCTTAGTTACCAACTGCGGTGATGAGCTATCAGATCAGCCGCAGGTGCGGCTCGTTAATATGGCCTATAAGTAGTCTTGTGTTTGTCGTATTCATTGTCAGATCGTTCTGAGGTTCATGTTTTGTCTCCTTGCCCTGTCAGTAGTTTTCCGCACGCTTAAACGTAGGACTTCCGTATTCAGTGATCTTTGTGCACTGCCACTTCCGTTGAATCACCGATCTCGCTGGCGAACTGATGACGGACTACACTAAGTTTATTTATACGGCATCCCTGGTAAATTAGTCTGATTCACTAAAGTGCCGGCTGCAAACAAACGTGCTACCTTGTTTTATTTTAAAGTTTTAATCCAGTTCTTCCTTATACTCAATTCAGTCGGGAATCCATGAAAACTTACGTAGGGTTGGCGTTGTTGGTTAGATTTACAAATTGTAACAGAGCAGTGACATATATAGCCTTCGTCTCAGCCATTGTTGAACTGCGTCGGAAGTGGACATGCACAAAGTTGACAAATCACGCCCATGAAACCTGGAAGCGTGGCACAGACACAATGTGCTCGGGTAGGGTCGGGTCTGCATACCTGAGATCTACCTCAGGTATGCTAACACTTACAGGCACGAATGTCCTTGGGGAACTTGTGGAGCCTCTCCCCTCTTTTGATGTATTCATACATCCCACACAAACACAATAATTAACCATTTTTGCTAGCTAGCTCTCCAATATCACTGCTAGCATACTTGCCGTTTAGACTAACGGTAACTTTAGGCTTGGAGCATAGACCAGGTATAGACAGTAAAAGCTTGGAGTCCCTTTTATGACGTCACGCCCAGCCTAGTGGAAGGGAGGGGGCATGCTTAAAACCACTGTAAAACGTACCAACTTTTCATATTATAGGCAGCATTTTGGTATAAAAAACATAAAATAAACAATTGTGGGCGGTTCTTATCTTTATGTTTAGTAAGCACATTGCATAATCTTCATGAAAAATTTTACCAGCAATTTACAATTTAATAAACTGCCTTTTCATTCGCAACTGGATCTTGTGTTTCTTTCCCGTGACACATATATATTATATATCTATATATTATATACTTAATTCACCCTTAAACCTAATCATACCACCAAACCTGACCCAAACCTTACCTGTATCCCACAGCAATAGCAGCAGAAGTGTTTTGTGGTACATTGCACTATATATATATATATATATATATATATATATATATATATATATATATATTATTATTATTATTAAAATAATAACTGTTTGACTTGTACTGCATGATATAATGTAACTAAATGGGTTAAGGTTAGATTTAGGGGTAAGTTCAGGGTTAGTACCAGTTATTACCCAGTTATTGCAATTACCCAGTATGCACATGGGGAACAGGATTGTAAAATAAAGAGCTACCATTATAATTATAATAAAAGGTAAAGTTATAAAGGTGTGTTATAAAAGTTATAAAGTTATAAAAGGCAAGTTTTCCTGTATGCTTTGCAAGATGTCTGCTATGGAGTCTCTGCCCATGTAGAGCTTTCCAAATCGGTCACTTACAATATCCCATTTCAGTTAGGAGGCAGACAGTTGACAGCCTCACTAGGTTTCAGAACAGAATTCCAGTAAGTATCTCCAGTAAGAGAGGTGGAAAAGACTCAATGTCATTTTCATGTGATTCAACACTGACAGTAAACAAACATAAACAAAATAAGTATATGGTACTCACAGTTGACTGTGACTCTCACGGTCTTAGTGTCAGGTGAAGCAATGTCGTTTTCGGCGCCGCACTCATAGTCCCCTGCTTGATCCCGAGTGATGCCTGTGATATTTAAATACTCCCCACTTTCGTACTTCCTGGCTGTAAACATAAGAAAACAAACAAGCGCAATCCTTCAGAAGAGTTCTTCCACAGCCATGTACTAATCTATGGCTAAATGCTTAAAGGTACAGTACAAACGACAGTAAAAAAAAACCTAAGAGCACCCAGAAAACTGAACAAAAAAAAAGGTTTAAGGCACTTAATTGCTTTGTTGGCAAGATATCCAGTGGGAAGCATCTCCCTAATGAGCCGTATTCACACAGTGAGGAATATTACTGGCGTCAAATACTGTGAGGAAATCAGAACTGTGCCAATATGACAAATATGACTTGAGGTCCTTGAGTAATGAGAGGCAATAAAGCACAGCATGAGGCAGCCATGCTTCTATTGGACTAAAAACCTCCCTGGGTTCCCCAGACCAGGATCAAACCTTATTGTAATATTCCTCAGTGAAATCTATTTATACTCTACTTTACAGTGAGGTGAATCTGTCTCATGGCACAGAGAAGTAAATCCTGCACTGGCATACAGAAGAGAAGCCTTTGACTCAGCAAAAAACCCACAGAGTAAAAAAAAAGAAAAAAAGAAAAAGAGAGAGAGAGAGAGAATGGCAAGGTTTTGGGAGGGATGTGTTTTTACTAAGTAAAAAAGTGATTCAAGATCTGACATCACAAAGTTTTAAAGGGATAGTTCAGACAAACATGAAAACTTTGTCATCATTGACTCACCCTCATATTGTTCCAAACCTGTCCTGTATAATGTTCTTGTTGCTCTTTTCCATACAATTAAAATTAATAGGGATCAGAGTTTTTAAGTTCCAAAAGGGACACAAATGAAGGTATAAAATCAGGTATGTTAAAATGGTTCATGCAATAGCCATAAGATTGCTTTGCAGTGTTTTCCACAGGAGTTTGTGAAACTACGGTGGCCCTTTAGAAAGGTTTAAAATATTTAAAAGTCTATTTCAAAGAATATTGATAAAGTCTATTTCTTCACTTCTTCACTTCAATTATGATCCCCCTTGAATTTTTTTTATATCTATGAACAATTTCAGTCATAATTCAAGCCCCATCATAGCACAGAAACTGCACTCATTAAAATTACAAATGACCTAGCCTCTGACCAAATTAGCCTCTGACCAAGGTTGCATCTCAACTTGATCTTAGGGCTGCGTTCAACACTATAGTATACTAGATCGATTGCAAAAAATTATACTGGTATTCAGTGAAAGACAATGCAGTGATTTGGATCATATTTAGGTTACCATTTTGTATATTTAAATGGGGAAATATCCAAGTTAACATCAGTACATTTCGGAGTGCCGCAAGGGTCACTTTTTGGCCTTCCGATTCATTGAAAGGATCTGACTGAAAATAAAGTTGTTGGGTTTTTTTTTTTTTTTTCAAATCAGACATTTCTTCTCTCATAAACTTACATTTCAAAAAACATTATTCTGACTAGCAACACTGATAGAAATACAAGAGCTCCAAGACCAAATTATTCAATCCTTGTGTAATTTGCATAAATATTTGCGTGTTGCATGAAAACAATTACACCTCTATAGTAGGTAACAAACTGAAAAATTGAACGAAATAGTTTGCTTTGGGGTTATCAAGAAACTGACAAAGACGTGTATCTGAGCTGACAAGGTGCTATTTGGCTCCCAATGCTTTACAAATGAATAGAGGCAAAGATTGTAAAATAGGATAAATTGTATCAAACGTACTCGTGCAAAAACAACTCATATTCAAATGTATAAAGATGAAAAGAAAAATAGGACATCAGAGGAAGTAAGCATTATAGTATGAGATTTCTCACCCAAAACTTAAGGAATGTTTGTTTCTTTCACCATAAAAACTACAAGGTTTAGCAAGACATCCAGCAGCCTTTGACCGAGCACAAATTAAAGATTTAAGCCAAAAATGTTTAAAAGATTAACTAAATCAAACTGTTATTGTAACTAAAACTATTGAAAATTGTTTTCATTAACTGAACTAAATCTGAAATAGATTTCGGAAAGCAGAAAGCTCTCAGATTTCATCAAAAATATCTTAATTTGTGTTCCGAAGATGAATAAAGGTCCTACGGGTATGGAACAACATGAGGGTGAGTAATTCATGAAACAAAAATAATGTTTGGGTGAACTAACCCTTTAATATTAAAAAGTTGGTAGTATGAAAATAATTTCCATTTTAGTCCTGTAAATACATCAATATTGTACATTTCAGTGTCTATGGAAACGCAAGTAAATGTATGTCGTACACGTAACGTAAAATACATTCAAATACTCAATGGATCTCAATAACAGCAGTGACAATCATCATATTATTGAAAAAACTGTTCTCAGGTAAGAAGCAAACTTACAAAATTAACAAACATTGACTCCAACCTACCATATTTCTTCCTCCAGCTAAAAACCAGAGGGATCATTATCAGTGATTAACTCACTCCATAATTCCCTTAGTTCAGTGATTTATTTTCTTTTTTCTAAAAGAGACTTCACAATGAACTATCATTTATCTTACTGATTACACCAAAAAAGGAAATTAAGGTTTAGTGACATTTAATAAAGAATGGATCCTTTGTGAAATCAACCAACTTGATCCATCAACCAACCTGTTTGCTATACTACATAAAAACAGACACACACACACACACACTGGAGCATTTTAAAGGCTCAAGGGACACTGATTATGTGCCAGAAACGTATTCAAATGTAAACTTGCCCCTTATCATCCGCAATCTCGGCTGGCTGCCGAATTGTGCATGTTGAGAGTTATTTGAAAAGCTCAAGAGAGACTCGTCGTATAGCCTCTGGGAAATGTCATTCCAGCCAAATTAGCCAAATCATAGCAAGGTTAATCTAGGATTCCACATTGCTCTGTGTTAAGTGCAGTCACAGTAAGCACTTTCCCACATTGTGTGGAGAGCAGAAAGTACATTTCCTTAAGGTCTGCCTGCTGCTGATATGACGAGCGCTGGTGAAGAATACATTATGGGCTAAAGTGGCAGTTCTCTGTACATTCCTTGCCTTAACCTGTGAGAGAACACTGCGGCAGCCCAAATGTTGCATTATGAGAGTCTTCCCCCAGGCATTCATTGAGTTGTCAGCAATGAACCATCAACCATCATTCAACCGCCACACATACTCGCTCTCTGGTTCACACACACACACAAAACTCACATGCTCCTGAACCGCCTCCACTTTTCCATTCCCGGTATCTCACCTTAACCCTGATAGCCTCCTCATTGTCCCAAAGTGCCCCAAAACAATCACTGAATATCGGTCCGAGCACTTTTTAAGAGCTGGTCTTTGTATTGAAACCATTTGGCGATGTTTAGACAGACTGTCAGTGCCGAGTACAGAGCTATTGTTCGGGAAACAATAAACCAGAGTAAAGACAATTTTGGGAGGCAGAAGCACGAACAAAGGATTGACAAAGGGACAATTGAACGCTTCACTGTAGCCTTATCATATGAGAAAAAAATAAAATCTGAAGTGTTATAGTCAGCTATTTGAAAGGTCAGAGTTCCTTATATCCCGAGGCCTTAAATCACAATGGAAAAAGCTTATGAAAGCATGTTTGGGATCAGCCATGCTGGGCCAGCCTGTACGGAGAGCATGAGGCCGCCCTGTAGCCCCAATACGCCCCTATATAGGGCTCACTTTAGGATCTATCATCATCTAGCGTACAGCATTTAAAATCATGTCTATAAGGCAATTTCCAATGCCCTGAGTACTGAAAGTATTCAAATACAGTGCGATTTAAAGCTTAGACAAAGAAGATGCTCATTTACAGTTCATCAGAAATCATTCAAAATCTGTAGAGGTGGAGAGAGTGCTGCATACTTGAAAGTCAGTCCAACATGATTGCAAGTGTTTGTGTGTAGTGTGGTTTTAGTTTTCGTAACTGAAGTGCAAGTTATTTACAGAATCTAAAACATAAACATTTTTCATATGAATAGCTTTAGAAATTAAATTGACAAAGCTTTAAAAAATCGTTGAATTCATGGAATTAATAAGTCGATTTTATTGTAATCTATGACATCAAATACATTAGTTCAATAGCATCACATTTAATGCATGCATTGTGTAATCTTTCTTTATAACCGTTTCATTCTGTTCTGTTTTATGGTGCTGTATTCAAATGTTCCATTACTCAAAATATCTATACCATAGTAAAAAGTAATTATACAAATATATTTAAAATAAAACAATTCTCACTGTAAAATTCTAACGTTTCTAAATTTGTACATATGTAAATACATTCATATTTTAGATGATGTGAATACATCCATATTGTACGTTTTAGTCGTTTAATACTTGAGTAAGGCTAAAACGATTGGTCGACATTGTCGACAATAAGAAATTGTCGACAAATATCTTTCTTGTCGAGTAGTCGTTTGCTCTAACGTGACCTAATGTAAGGGTGTGCATTATCATGATTTGACAGCTAAGAAGCTATAGCGCTAGAGTGTAACGCGGACTGCAAATGCGACAAATGCTATTGCGATAAAAGAAAAAAAAACAGCGCGAATTATGACGGAGTGCAAACGTATCCGAATTAGCAAGGTTTGAGAAAGTTTCACAAAACTTCAAACCAAGAATTGTAAAAAGATTGCAATTTTATACTTATAATATTGGTTGCAGATTAATATTTTACCATTCTTTGTGTCTTGAAGTAAATGTCCCTTTTTTCTGTTTCAGTTACAAGAAAAGCAGTGGTTCTATTAAAAAACGCTTTTTGTGTGTGATTTGAGTTGGTCCGAAATCTGAAAATTTTAAGAGAATGACCTGTTTAGTTGGCTCAAAGTTCATTAAAACAAGCATTTCAAAAGCTGAACTGATTTTCTTTTTTTATGATATAGTAAGAATATGTATAACTCAATGTTTTAACTAATTAAAAAATCGGAATAATCGTTCCAAACCTACTGATTAGGCGGTGAAATAATCGACGATTAGTTGATTAATCGTTCTAATAATCGTTAGATTAATCGATTATCAAAATACTGAATGCACTCAATCAACAACCATTTATACAGTAATAAATACTTCTTGTGGACCAAACCTTTGAATCAGATGGAAAGCTGTTCAGCGTTATAAGTGAAAGGTCTTTATGAGGTCTTCAACGCATTATGTCTTTAAAAGGTCTTAAAGAGTAATTACCGCTTAGGTTTATATCAATGAAAAGACTACGGTATGCCAAGAAATAATTAGAGGCACAGAAGTCAAAGGTCTGATGACACACACACACAAGAACGAATGAGGCCAATTGCATTCAGAGTATTTCAGCAATTAAATCTAGTGGCTGTAGGTTGATGGTTCAGCCTCCTGCAGGGTCATTCAAGAACTACTGGAAATCACAGCCCATGAGATACGGTGATTACAGCTCTGCATTGTTACTACAGTGCTGCCATATATGCAAAGGTAATAGTAGCCGACTTCAATAAAATGCACAACCACTCAAAAATACTGCTGTTGTACTGAATTTTCAATTTGCTTTGAAAATGTCCCCAAATTGCTTCTTTAACAGGTGAATACAAACTATGAAAGGTAAAGATGAGGTTGATGCGTCCACACCATGTTGTTTACGCTGCGGCAGAGTGATAACTTAATATGAAAGATGTTTTTGTGAGAGCAACAGAAAAATGAAGCGATAATTGATTAAAAGCCTTTCCTAAACTCAATTATGGAGGGTTTAGAACAGAAACATGTTAGTTTCATCACCTTAACCTTCTGAGCCTCTAACTCCACCACACTGAACAACCGGGACAGGCGTTTTTACTCTGTTTTAAAGACGATGTGAAATTCTGTCTAACATATTAGAATGTTTCATACTTGAATAGTTAACCCTCGGTCATTGTAAACCCTGGGTAAACGTAATCCTGGGTTATCTTGCTTCACATATCACACTGCTCATTATTTACCTGAGCTTAACAATTAATCCTTGATATTCATAAGTTGACGTTTCACACTGGACATGCCTAAACCCCAGGTTAACGTCTTTATACATTTGCAGTGCCAGTGTCAGATTTGATGAATGCTACACACAATATTTTTCTCTAGCATTGTGCAACCTCATATTATATTGCTGACTGTACTACCAAGTTTAACCTGAATGGGCTTATCAAACTACTGTATAAAAGGCAAGAATGAAATAGTGTCTTCCTCACTTCAGTTGTTGTATTTTCTGTCACCATTGGACATGTTTTACCTCAAATGCTGAAACGACTGTTTATTCAACGTGCTGTGTTTCAGTTAAAGCATGTGAATATGAGACACACAATTTGTTGTCTGTTGCTAAGCATCTGGTGTTCCATTCTAACACTATATCATTTCACACTATGGTTTAACACCGCAATGCAGGGTTAACACCACAAAAGTGGTGCTATCCCTGCTAATCTTGCTGCTAAATTACTAAGTCTGAAACGTTCCTTTACCAGAGGGTTAAAAGTGGGGTTTACAATGATGAGAACCTGGGGTTAAAGAGGTACTTCAAGGAGTAAAGGGTTAAAGAGATACGAGGTAAAAACGATATAAATACTGTTCGTTTTCTCACACAAACCGCTCGATCCATGTCTTAGGCCATCAATGTGTACTTACATTTACGAGTCATTAAATCATGTTCAATTTGGACTTCTCTGTGCATGCTCTTCGAGGTGGACCCCATTTACCTCCATTATATGACTGACAGACAAGAACGGTTTGACCTAAAAATATCAAAATTGAAAATACTGTGGAAACAAAAAGACACCTACATCTTGGATGCCCTTGAGGTAAGCTAAAACATATCACAAATTAATTTCAAAGTGAACTATTCCTTTAAGCGCAGTGTGAAAAGCCCTATTGTAGCATATTTTACAGTAACTGCTTTGAACTCACCTGATGGGGTGATATGTCTCCAAGAGATTTTGGGCTCTGGTTTCCCACTGGCTGTGCAGATGAGTGAAACATTGCTGCCTTCGTTTGCAGTAATGTCCGATGAAATGTCATAGATTTTGGGAGGAACTGTGAAACAAAACAAACAGTTAGATCAACAAAGCTGCAAATGAGCTCAATGCCAAATGTCTGGATCTAATGTCAAGCATAAACAACAAGAGTCAATATAGCTGCAAGCAGCAATTATAGAGGTCCAAACACAATACCACTATCCCAACAAGCTCATAGGTCTGTCATTCATATTTTAAAAGAATAATTGTTCTGCTTTAATCTTTTAGTTGGACATTGTTAACATTGTAAATATTGTTGATGACTAAATGTAGCAATATAGTTTAGAACAGATAAGCCTATTTAGTTTTGGAAGGGTCCCGCTTAGAAAGATGTTCTACGTATGTGTGTCAAATTCTGTAAAATTCGTCATTTTAATCAAGGAGATTTTTGATAATCATTGACTTTGGGAGACCAGAAAATCGTCTTTCATGGTTTCATTCTGACTGGGTGAAAATCCTAGGATTACTTTACAATTATAAATCCTAAGGGTAATATGATTTAAATAAATAATATGTGTATTCTTAGTCCATTAGCCAAGAGACTGTTGTGTTTTTTAATTTTTTTTAGGTTGTTCAGTATATTTCATTGTAAGACAGAAAAAGTATACAGTAACAATGCTGACAAAAAAAAAATAATAATAATAATTCTCACAATTGTATGACTGGACCCCCAAAAATATAAGAAAGAAGAAATTAACTGGTATTGTCAAGCATTTTCGAATACAGGGTGTCTACAGATATAAACAAGATAAATGTAAGACATTTTAAGACCTTTTTAATACCACCTTGGATGAAATTTAAGACCAAACCTGTGATGGAAATACACATTAGGCTATACTACATACGTATATGTAATACTTAATGCGTTCAATAAAACATCTGATTTGGAATTCTTCATGGCATCCAAATATTTTGGGGCTAAAATTAAAGTGATGGTTTTCTGGCAGATGAATAACTAAAAAAAAAAAAAAAATCTAAAGAAAGATGTAAATCTTTCTTTACCCACATACCTATCATCACACACGGCCTTCACTCTTTCTAAAAACAGGTCAGTTGTCAAGGGGTTTGTGAATTAATGTAACCTCCTGGTTTTGCTTTCCTACATAAAAAGGCAATAAATTGTCAGGAGTCTGCAAAATCAGCTATTCCCTTTGTTCACTTTTTGAGGTCCGGCTATGAATCAGGTTGTTTGAAGTGCTTAGCATTTAACTAGACTAGTTCTGATCCGTTCCCTCTCTTCCTCCAATATAATATTCTAAACACCATGCATTTACTGGAGATGCATGTATAACGGCCAAACTTTCTCAAGAGATATTTATTTGTTCCTCTCAAACAGTAAATTGAATTGTAATTAATTTGTATTTTATTGTATGTCACTTAATAGGTATCCTCCTCACTGCATCCATGTATAACAAGCCTCAATATAATTATGAATTATGCTATTATAGAATAAGCAATACTCATCATGGGGGAAATCAATAAGAAGAAAACAAGACACTGACAGAATCAAAATAAGAGCTTTTAAAACATACTGGAGTTTTCAATGAAATGCCGCTACTTCCAAGCAAAAGGAGACCAAACATTCAGGAATTTGTACCGTGCAAAGAAACAGAAACATCTTTCACTCCTACACAATTTGACCTGCAGTTTGGGTCTTTCTTATCATGGTTTTTGTAATGTGTTGACATTAAATGGATGAGTTGAAATTCTAATGAACCCTTTCATTGTTTGAAAGCACTGATCTGACTGTCCTGCAGCTCTCCAAAGCAGGTTTCCTTGAACTTCCTCTCACTGTTGACAAATGTCCACAATCACTGATAGCACAAAGGGAAAATGTTGCATTTGTCTACTGATCATATCTGCCTTCAACAGGATCAAGACCCTATTAGTCAATGCCTGAGGAGTCGGGTACCGGCCCTTCAAATGAGATCTTTTAAGCTGAACAGAAGAAACATCTCGCAATAGAATAGTAGCAAAATTGTGTCAAAACAATTAAGGTTTTTGAGCTTATAAGTTGACAGTGAAAAAGTCTAGAGGATTTGGTCCATTGGCGGAATATCTCTCATTACAGCCGAGACAGTTTTGACTTTCATCACTGGTCTTGTGTGTACCACCTGTGAATACAGAGAATATAATCAGATGAATTGAAAACCTCTCTGTATTTTCAAGTAGCTTAACTGAAATGGCAACATAAACAGATGTAAAGGTCAACAACCTAGAAGAGCACCAAAACCTATGCTCTTTTAAATTCATAATTAAAGCACGTGTTATTTAATCTCAAGGTCTAACCGCAATTTGACTTCCATGAATCCATTCCGATTGTCAACCTCGATGCTTATGGCCATAGTTATTTTTAACCTGTTTATTTCATGTCTGTTCAATCGGTAAGGTAATGATGACAAGAGAAAAACAAGACAATGCTAAAGCCCTACCCCAAGGCCCCATTCAAGACAACCTGATGCGTTTTCCATTTAATTCATTAACTGTTGCACGATTGTCATGTTTGCCCATTCAACTCTAATTCTCCCTCCTCTCCTCGGCGGGAAGCGCTGAGATGGAGCTGCCTCAGCTGATGGGGAAGGCATTTTCTGTCTCTCAGCCCCAGAGTGAATAAATAAGCCTCTAATGACGCCACCTTGAATTACTGAAACGCTTACAGCTATTAAAATGCAGTGTCCTCTGAATAAAGTGGAGTACATGGCTTGCCTTTCTATAAATTTTGACAGGTTCTCCAGGGCTGACTGTTGCCACCCAATTCCAAGACCCTATTGCTTCACACACTGCCAGCCCACATACCAATTACATAGCTGACGGAAAAGTGGGCTCCTGTCATGATGCAGACTAGCATAGGCAAAGAGGCAAGGCGAGATAGGAAAAGAAATCAGATGCAGCCTTATCTAGTTGTTGTCTTCTGGCTGAAAAAAGAATGAAAAATAAGTTAAGACTGATATATAATGAAATAAGACTTGTATGTTACAGTATTATATATACATTTACAGTATGGCATAGTAGCAGCTGAGCCGCTCTTTAACCCTTACTACCCTAGTGAAAAATACAAAAATACATTAAGTATAACTAAGTGTACTTATGCCACACTATAAATGGTATACTTATAGTCTGCTAAATTGGAACAACTAATTTTGTACTAAATTCATTTTAATTGTCCAAAGGTATGGCTAAAGTGCAACTAAAGGTGTATTGAATATACTTGTTTGCTAAAGTCAAACTATTCCAAGTATACTCAAGTACACTTTAATTATACTCTTTTATTTGTATTTTGACAACATTACAATTGCAATTCAATTACACTGTAAGAGTGTTGAACATACATTAATATTATACTGATAACACACTTTAAGTGATTTTAAACACATTGCAATGGCATTCCAAGTAAACTTTAAGTATGCTAATGGCATCATTATAGTGTGCTTCAAATATAGGCTACAATAAAGTAATCATTATAAATAATGGCACTGCTTGAGAATTTGCCTTCTACAGACAAACTCCAGTTTACCAGTAAATCGCTTATCTAGTGAACACCATTGAGACAATGAGAACAGATGTATGTACATTGAATGTAGGAACCACGATGGACTGGAATCGAACCCGGGTCGCCTGAGTCGCTTGCTCACAAATGAACTTGTTTTACTAGTTGCACCATCACACAGATATGAATCACACAAAAGCTTCGTGTTCTTTCTTTACTCTTACAAGTTCAGCTATAAGCAAATAGATTTTTCTATCAATGAAGGAAATAGAAAGGTAATTGCAGAGAAAATTCTCAATATATGTGCAGTGTGTGAAAATAAATGCGAAACGGCCAGTACGAAAGTGCATTAAACTTTATTTATTTTAGTACATTTTATGTTACTTTTTATGTATTTAACGTTTCTGAATTTATTTGACAAATTTTTGTGTAATTTTTGAGGACTGGTCAGGATTATTTTAATAATTTTTCTAATAATTAATAATATTTTGACAGCCCCAAAGGGCTTTTCAAAGTTTAATGGGTACAGATGCTGTACATTAATTTCTTTTTCAAACTGAAATGATGAAATTTTTTTACTTTACTTTTGTAACTACATTCTACAGTATATGTATTTAAGCTGCTTTGCATCCATTCAACATTGTGAAAGTGCTAAATAAATACATTTGAATTGAATTAAACAATATCTGATATTCAATGTTAAACTATTGACGAGGTAAAGGTTAAAGGTCATCTTATTTTTTTCGCAATTCAAAACACCTTTCCTATAAACTTTTATCTACATATACTGTTTTTACACTCAACAAGTACTCACAATACTCATCGTGTTGTAGCCTACATTTAATCATAACAAGTCAACCGAGGATTAAACAAAAACATGTCTGAAGTATTTTTTTATTTTGGTTGTAAATTTCTTATGGTTACATTTACATTGTAGGCAAAAGTTATCTTTGCAAATTCTGCCCTTAGGATCTGTTCCCTAAAAAAAACTATAGCAATGTATGTAAAATATGTACATTGTATGTAAAAAAAAAAATATGTAAATGTATGTAAAATACACCTTTTCAATCTTAACACCATTTACCTTAATTTATATTATTCTCAGGTTAGATAAAGTAAGTTGAGTCTGGCCTAAATCAAGCATTTTAAATGACTAACAATTCGGTCAGAAGACTTCTCTGTAATATATGTTCTTGTATAAAGTCTTTGAAAAAGCAAGCCTTGTTGGGCAGTTATTGCAATACATTAAACATCTTTTAGTTACTTTTCTTTTTTCAAAAATATGAAGGCAAATAATCATGCTTTGATTCAAAGGTGTAGACAGCTCTGGGCTTCTTGTCTTTAGCTCTGGGCTAAATTGTTTTTATATTAAGTACAGAAATATGTAAATGTATTTGTATGCTTAGCATACATTATATTTTAGTATATTTATTTTTCACTAGGTTATCTGTTGCATTGCATCCCATGCCAAAAATACACAGAGAGCATTATAAATAATTTTTCTTATCCTTCTTTGTAGAAGACTGCAACAGTAACTTACATTTAAATAACAGGGTAACAAATTAATACACTACTGTTGAAGTCAGCAGAGTTTTCACATAAGAGCTTTTAGTTTTTTAGTTAAACTTTTTCGTGAACTTATAGTGAACTCTCAGAAAAAAAGCTATAAAAGCTTTCACTGTGGTGGTAAAAGTAATAATATGTACAATTTTGGTACTGATATGCACTCTTTAGGTACTAATATGCACCCTTTAGGTACTAATGTGCAGTCAAACCATATCATAGTCTGCCTGAAAAAGTATGTTTCATGTCTACAGTTGGTTTAAATGCAATTTAGTCTCGCCGTGAATCACTTGAAAAAAAATATATTAGGATTTCAGTTAAGCAATGTTAGGAAGAACATTACATTCACTGCATCAAGCTCACAATGACTTATCTAGAAAGAAACGTTGAGATCAGGAAGGCAGAGTAACAACTTAGACCATAATAATAAACTTCTGTGTCCTGAGCAACCAATGCGATTCACAACGCGGCTCTGAAAAGCTAGTGAGCTGCGAACATAGGCAGCAGGTGAAGAAATCCTAGGCGGAAACTCAATGCTACGGCTGTTCCTTCTAGGATTATAAATAATGTAAACCAAAAGAACAAGAAAAGAAAAAAAACAAACAGAAAAAAACAACCTAATTATAATCCACTGTCACAGGTTCTTCACAAGAGAGTCAACTTCCTAATTGCTCTGAGACGGCGAATATATTCTAAAATATAATTTATGCACTACTGTGCGTTTTATGCTAAGAGTAGCAACATGCTAACACCAAATTAGTCTCTTTTTGTAGTCTTGCTATTTGTATGATGGATGCAGCCTTAATAGGCAGCATACCAGGTTTTAAAACCTGCATGTTGGGAATACTCCTTATGATTCATCCATGCACACCATAACAGGGAATACTGAATATTTTGATCCAGAGACTATATTGTAGTACAAATATGCACATGCATTTTAAATATACTCATGTGGCTGGAAGTGGAAATACGCTACACTTGCAAAACTGCCAGATTTCACTTTCATTCATAGCGGTTCCCAATTCCCCATGCAACCTGAAGGCTGCTAAAACCAACCAACTTAGATCCCTAATTAGGTGTCATAGACAGAAACAAAACACAAACCCTGTGACAGGCTGCTCAACCCACTGGGATTTCTTTAGTTGGTAATGCCACGGAACGTGAGACAGTGAGGTTGTGCACGACCCAGTACATGAGCTCTCTTGGTACAACGTGTCCATTTGAAGAGTTAATTGAAATGCAGTACTTTGATTAAATGAAATTAGTAAAAAAAAAAAAAAAGGTAATTCAAATATTTGATGATATTTCTAAATATTCTTCTTATGTATCTCTCATTTAAGATATAAAAGGTATACATGTAACATTCTGACATTGGTACACTGCTTTGTTCCCCAGCACACTGTATCATTTCTATCTATAGGCAGGAGTGCTTACAGTATGAACAGAGATATCAGGGAGAGGAATATTAGGTATTCATGAAAGGATCAACTTTCACATTAAAGACTTTGCAGAGTTTCTAGGTGCAGACTCCCTGGTACAGAATCTAAAATGAGGCTTAATATTTCATGACATTTTAGATGACAAGTTCAAAACATCTTAACCTAGCTTAACAATGTTTCACCAAAATTGAGGATTAATGATAGTGATACCAGTGCTGTTTTTTGCTTGATCATTTCACAATAAGTGTATATGTCAATATATAAACACAATAATGTTTTAAATTTATATCAGTTATGCTAATAGTTTTTTTTTTCAGTAGTGTCTAAATTGGACAAGAGATTTGTGATATTTCACCTGATATCTAAAAAAATTTTAACCACTGGCCAGTAGAAAAAAAAATCCTTGTGGAGCATCTCTATACTGTATAAGCACAGACACAGTGCTATTAAATAAAAGACAAAATAGCTGAAGGAAATCTCTATTTGCTAAACTAATTAAACCAACTAATATGATTCACATTCTTTTGGTGAGGACAATATTTTAAAACATTTTAAATGCAATGAATGTAAGGTAACGTATCAGAAATCTGAAATGGCGAGTACCAAAAATGAAAGTACCGGTATCAGATTGTTTATAGAAAAAGTGGTATTGGTACATACATAAATACATACATACTTATATTATTATAATATTAGGGCTGTGTTTCAGCAACAATGTCATGATACGATATGTATCCCTTACACAGGCCACAATAAGATATACATCATGGTACTAAATTTGACCTCAGCATCACTGTTTATTAAACACCGCATACAATAGGGCCATTGCAGTTACCCTCTGCAGCACTGTATAACAAAACAGGTACAGTAATGACAATATAGGTAATGCTAACATTGGGCACTTCCCACCAGGTACAATATTCTGATTGTTTTCTTCTTATTTTTTAAACATATAAAAAAAAAACATGTTCTCATTCTAATAAATTGATATTAAAATGTACTCAATCTAATAGGCCAACAAAAATAAAATCATCTTTACACTGCTGGTAGGTTATCAATGCTGCACAAATTAAACACTCTTAAGAAAAAATATTTTAAAAATTAGAAGCGTTATAAACTGCTGTGCACGTGCTGCGGAATTGAAACAGAAACTGCTTTATTTCAAACTTTTTATCGACAAGTAGTATGTGTCAATTGTTGCATTGATGTATCGAACACAGCCCTACTAAATATGCATATAAAATATATAAATAACCCCCCCCCACACACACACACTCACACACATGGGGAGATTCCATAGACATTGGTTTTTATACTGTACAAATTCCCCCATACACTAAACCTACACCTAAAACTACCCATAACAGAAAACTTTCTGCTAATGTTAAAAAAATATATAATTTATCCTTATGTATGATTTATAAGTTTGTTTCCTCATTGACACCAAAAACATTTCCCCACAAGGTCAAACTTTACTGGTATTTCTATATAAATTTGGGAAACTTTGGGAAATTTTTGTCCACATAAAGTGTCCCCACACACACACACACACACACACACACAAACATACAAACATGCACACAAACTGGTCAGTATTAATACTTGTTAGTATACTTAATAAATACTTCGTAGTATTTATTAATGAATTAAAATGACAACTTATTGATTATATTACTTAAAAGTGGCCATAAAGACAAAGTTTTTAACATTGCTAATAATAAGAAACAAGCACTAAATCAACATACTTGTACTAAAAGATTTATGTGCTGCTGAAAATTCAGCCTTGCTATCACAGAAATAAATTACATTTAAGAATATATGAATAGAAAACGTTACGTGTGTGTGTGTGTGTGTGCGCATCTTCTTAGCCATATTTTTGGGACAAATCTGTACCCAGAAGTGACCTAAAATGACTAAAACTATCATTGATGTCCTAATTTGTTTTTTTTTTTTTTTTTTACAAAAGTGCATATTTATTTTTTGTACAATTGTAAAATTGTAAAAATGCAGAAACTTCTAATAGCAAAATGTTTAAATTATCACTGAAGTAACCAATTACAATTGCACCATGTTGTAGGAGTGGCCGATATGATCAAAATCTTATTACGATCATTTTATGTTACAAAACCAATATCATGATATCATTTTTTTTAATGTATAATTTTTTTATATCAAATTTCAAGTCTTGTTACCAATTTCAATATCAAAAAGAATGAATACTAGCATAAGTAAAACAATAAAATAAAATAAAAAATCTCAAACTAATTGATGACAAGTAAATCGTCAGTGATAAAATAAGAACAACGAAACTAATTACCAGCATACCGGCAAAAGGACAACAATCTACAATAGAACAAAGAAAAAAAATATATAGATTTACCTGAAAACTTCAAGCACTAGAAATAACTTAAATGTTTTTATAAATTAATCAAATAAAAAACAACACATAGTCTTTACAGTGTAAATTAAATATACATTTATTCTTATTAAAATTACAAGTGATTTAGCATTGAGAGATTTTCTCTTCTGTTTTGTAATGACACACGGCAGGCATCAAGTATATTAGGCTGCTGTCACTGTATGACTGAATGCATGGATCCAGTATACTGTTACTGATGTGTTTTCTTTCTCAACTATTTACATTCACTTAAGACATAAATGGTTAAAAATTACTTGTTTTAGAACTGCCTTTTCTTAAAAAACGAAAATGAAAAGCTTTTGTGACAGCACAGCAACGTCACTTCAGCGTAACCGAGATAGAGAAGATATCCCAAAATCTCTACAAATTTCTTTTGGTTTATCATGCCGACTGGTATATCGACGACCCTATACTTTGATGTCAGCGACACACTCAAGCCAAGCTGACGTCACTGATGTAACTGAACGTGACAGCCCAGTTTGCCATTGTGAAACAGAGAATGGCATTTGAGAGAGGCCACGGAGAGGTCATGTTCTCTGAATATTGTCTAAAATTTCAGTCTGTACAAAACTATTGTATGACTTTAAAAGACTTGGAATTTCAATGTTAAATAAGGTTAGACGCCCTTGAAATTTAGATCTTTCTGCGTGACAATGATTTCCATTGTAGCAAGTTCAATCATGAAATATTGATTAACAAAACTTAAAGAAACAGAAAAAACCTTTCTTACTGTTGCCGCTATAGTGGAAAGTATACATTGCCAGGCTGCCTTATTTCTTCTTGATCAATAAACAAAATGGTGGTTGCTGATGCCAAGCAGACCATCACTCCTAATATTTAACTAAGTTAGATATGTAGGGTCTATGTGCAGAATAGCAATACATTTTATCTGTCATTCACTAACTGAGCACATCTATAAAAGAATAATGTGGTGGTCTCAAACTGCTCTATTCGATAGTGACTCACCAAGGACTTTGACAAATGGTACTGTCTGGCAAACAAGGCAAAGATTTAAGTGGTGGGGAAGATAGGTGATTATTCTCCCAAAAATGTGTGTGGGCTGTCCTCATTCGATCCCAACAAAACAAACAAGCACACTCATTCTCTGATGACGCCCAGTATTGACCTGTCGGCTAGAAAGAATGACCAAGCAAAACTGTTTCGTCCACACAAATGTTCAGGATACATCAAGATAGCTCGAAGAGCCCGCAAGAACAGTCTGTTCAAATTTCCGAAAGGACAAATAAGACATTATAATCGCATTACGTACGATTTGGGGTTCCAGGATTTGTGCCACTGTAAGAGTCAATCTAGCAATTTCATTTTTGATACAATTCTGCGGGAGATTAAATTTACCACTCACCGATTCCTATTACAAGACTGCTGTTCATCATGTGTTTCCTGTCGTTTCTCCTCCCTCTCTTTAGTTGTTGTCATTACCCCAACGGTGCTTGTATATTTTCTTAGCAGTACTTATTAATTATCCCAGATCATGCCGAGATACATGCAAGTAATGGATTCTAAGGACAAAAGATCCATCATGATCATGAAACAGCCTTCGGCTATGAGAGTGAAAAAGAAGGACATTCATTTTGCTGATTATAATTACACAGAAGAGACTCAGTGATGGGCTACAGGTTACGGCCTCTAACTACACATCTTCAGATATGAAAGGTCTGTATTAGTTTGCTTTATCTCAAAGAGGGTTAGAGTCCTTACAGTGATCTTTCTCTAGTTAATTTTAGACAGTGGACAAAGTACGCACATAGAAAATAAACATATTTGCCACAGCTGAGAGTCAACACCTCCTATTGAGGTGTCAACCATAAACACCAAGTTTACTTTGCGATCCTACCAGATAATTTAGACAAATAATTGTCACAAAACTATCTTCTAATGACTGGAATGTGAGGGGAAGCCAATAAACAAAGCATATATCGACACAACAGCTCAAAAGAATAATTAAATATTTGTAAAAATGGATATGATATTCATATGCCTAAATATTAAGTTCTCTATAATGCTAAAATTGTAATCAATTTAATTGAGCTAAAAAAAAGTGCTGTGAACCAACACGGGAACCAGCATACTGTAGATGGGAACTCCTTCAATAGAAATAAAAAAGCATCCCGTGGCACCTCATGAAAATTCTGTCATTATTTACTCACCCTCAACTTGTTCCAAACCTGTATAAATGTATTTCTTCTGCTGAACACAAAAGAAGATATTTTGTAGAATATAGAATATTTTGTAAAACCAAACAGTTGATGGGCCCATAATGCGGCCCATCCACTGTTTCGTTACTGTGATGTGCGTAAAATGTTATTTTACATGGACATTATCAGTAATTATGCTGCTGAGCAGGATGGATAATATTAAAAAAAAAAAAAAAAAAGAATTTCCAGAATAAATTTGGACCATAAATGAGCCACTCCTCTTAAGACAGTCTAATTTCCCTTTTGACTTATGACAGTATTTGCCCATAAAAAGAAAGTGAAAAATAAAATGAATCAATACATATGAAATTAACAACCAAACCCCACAAAATGTATATTTACATCCAATTGAACTTGGCAGTATTTCATCATTATGTTATTACGTAACATACAATCTCACACTACATCCTACACTCCAACTGCTATCTATAGCCTATAGGCTAATTTCTTAAAAGGGCAACACACATGTAGAACTAGAATCCCTATTTACATAATGAAATTTAAAAGGTTTTCACCAACGTTTGATGATTTCATAGTCATTAGTAACACACTCATTCCATATTTTCAGTAAGACTGCAAACATACATCTATGAAAAACTACTTTGAAGGCCCTTTGAAGTCAAAATATACTTTCTTGCATATGGATGTAAGTTCAACTCAAATTCATATCATCGATTATTAATAAATATTGTCAGCAAAGAGGAAAAAATATTGTTAATGCAATGTACCTCAAAGCCACCATCGCCCTAAAAACCAAACTAGGAGTTAATATCACTAAAGTAGTTATTTATCAATGAAAAACATGGCAAACCATAAATCTGATGAAACACTTACCTTTTACAATTAACTGGATGAGCTTTGGGCGTTGGTTACGTTCACTCTGTATCGAGCAGGTGTACAAGCCCTCGTCCGTTACATCCACTTTCTGTATCTGTAAGCTGTATTCATGTTTATCCCCCACATTCGATACGATGGACACACGAGGATCCCCTGACCACTTGTCATTCCCTGCATAAATGATACTGGAACGGTTCAACCATGCTCCTTTTGAGATCCCATCCAACAGGTAGCATCTGAAATCAGAATGATTTATGATCAGAATCATAAATACTTAGACATTTACAGATGTCACGGATGTTACAACATCAGCCAGATAATTTCCATAATGACCAATGCAATGTACCAAGAGCAGCACAAATAAGACTCTGGTTTAAATAATGGTACAAAATAACAGTACATTGACTAGCGCAAAGGGTTAGTTCACCCAAAAAAACAAAATTCTGTCGGTAATTACTCACCACCCTGTAAGACTTTCGTTCATCTTCGGAACACAAAGTAAGATATTTTTGATTCAATCTGAGAGCTGGATCACTCCTCCATAGGCGTCTATGCAATTGAAACTTGAATAATGACTTTATTCAACTATTCGTTTTCTTCTATGTGGGCCTCTGAGTGAGTGTAACACTTGGACTATTTTAACGATGTTTAAAACGAAAGTCTTACGGAGTTGGAACAACATCAGGGTGAGTAATTACTGACAGAATTTTCATTTTTGAGTGAACTAAACCTTTAAATCACCTTGCTTGTTCCACCTTGCCCATAAATTTGGCACCTGAAAGGAAAACTCCTAAAAATACATATGCAATAATGTCAGCCGTAAAAATGACTGTGTCCACGCCTCTTTAGTAGTCAGTAAGAGGGTTTGCACTGGAGCAAGCTGTTAGTAATTCTGGCACTTTGAATGAAATTGGCGAGATAAAATGCATCTTTCCACGCGAAACTCCACACTCCACACTGATTAGAATAAACAAAAAAGAAGCAAGCCAAAAAAAAAAAATTTTCAGATTTTATTTTAGACTCACTCTAAAGTCACTCTGACTGTTTAATAAAAAGCCACGTGCAATTCATAAAATGACATCAGTCCCTGGTGTGCACAAAAGAAACTGTCCAAAACAACAACAACAAAATAACTATTTAATATTTAAGCAGTAGTTCCCAGTTGATGGGTCAAGACCTAAATATGGGTCACACGTCTGTTCTAAAAAAAAAAAAAAAAAAAAAAAACTACAATGTTAAATGCAAACTAAAATGTAAAGTGTATAATTATCCATTTAGGAGAGAAAATTAAATAGGCTTATCCACTTTTTAAAGGAAGGAGAAAGTGGTTCCAATTTCTTTTGCTGTTGATGTCAAAAGCCACGCAGCCCAATTAAAACCAACAGTATTTTGGTGCAAATCCATCCGTCACTTCGTAGAAGCCAAATTATGCAGATCCTAACAAGGACAGGTTGCATGACATTCCTTCTTCCTCAAAAACAATGTTTTTATTTTTTTTATTTCAAGGTCATCCTGTTTTGTTTTTGATTCTGGATTTCTATCATCTGTATTAAACATCTTCAAATTGACAGTTCTGATTTCGAAACACAACACACAAATATTTAAGGCTTTTAAATCTGATGTAATTTCCATATTCCATTGCAGTGTTATCAGGCTATGTTCATGTTGGTGAGATATACCATTTAAGATATACCAGATTTAAAAAAAAAATTTGAAGAAAGTGAAGAAAGTCATTCACACAGGTTTGGAAAGACATGATAGTTCTTTGTCATAATTGAGGGGTAGGGGGAGGAGGGGTGGCCTATACTTTTAATATCATCTTATGGTGTACATTATTTTACTGTTATCCTAAACCTGAAAAGAGATTGTTGTGAAAAATTCGTTCAAACTTTTAAATTCTGCCATATTTACTCACCCTCATTCATTTTAAAACATCTTCAAATCAAAAAAGATGCAGCTTGGAGCTTTAATCTGGTAGCACGTCTAACATATTTGTTGTTATTTGTCAACAGTGGTATGATGAGTGTTATTCACACAGGATACTCTTGAGGTTACAGGTGAGATGGGAGTCAACATATCCGTCATTACCTTGAGGGACTCAGCTCACTTCCTCAAAGTTGAATATTCAACAAATCAAAAAAAAAAAAAAAAAAGAAAAAAAAAAAGAGGCTGATGTTATGAAACAGGATTGAACTTTTGTTTCACTTGGGCTTGTTAAAAAGTGTACACACAATGATAAGACAAGATTCAAAAAGACGCAGTTGAGTTACAACATTGAGTTATGCATGAGAAAAGCCCACTGGAGAGTGTGATTTAGAGCAGATCTTATTAAAAAAATGTATTGCTGCTTCTAGAACACAGCCTCCTAAATTAAAAACATTTCATAATGTCAAATTGTTTATGTGTACAGCATCATTAATCCAATAAAAGTAACAACTGAAATATTAATTGTTGCTTTTATTATTAGTACCATCTTAAATTTAAATGTATGAAACACCATCTGAAATATAACAAGTGATGTCATAATTTTGACAAATAATAGGGCATAACTTATGTAGGCTTAAATTCATAAACATAACTTAGCCTTCACATTAGCATTAATGTCATAAGAGATAAGACACTGCAACATTTTTCACTTAAATCAATAATTATCCAAATAAGTACTTGTGCTAAATGAGCATGCATACAGTATATAGGCCTAGCCATAACTTCACATTAAGTGTTCAACCAAGCATGCACAACTACAAGTGACTGCAGAACATGGAATCACACATCATAAGCACATTCCTAGGGTCTTGCTAGGCCAAAGGCCATAATTCTTCTTCTGGAATCCCCTAACAATAATTATATCCCTTAAAACTCATCTTTGATCATCAAAATGTCAGATTTAAATATTTTTTTCCAGTGAAAATATTTTCTCCATGCTTTTAAATAGCTTGACTGTAACTCTAATAGCTACACCGTTTAGCATACACAGAACCATTAATATGCAAATTTGTCCAGCCTCAAAACAACCAAACCAGCTCAGACTACCTGATCCACTCGGTCAACTGTAGTAAATGCTACACATAGTGGAATTATTGGTTTAATTAAGGCATATATGTTTATAAAGGAAACATGATTTAGAAGAAGAAATGGAAGAGTGAATTATACAGGGGCGTCTACAAATCGATATATCAGAATGGTAATATGTTTTATATATCAGCCCATTCTCATCCCCAAGGCGTCAGTTAAGTGGACATTTGGACATGCTTCAATATCTGACGCTTTAGGCGCCCTTTAGCGTCAGTTAGATGACACCCTAGGATCGCGTGCACCCTACCCCCCACCCCATACCTAAACCTAACCACGTCCTCTAACTGACGCTTTCCTTTAGCGTCAGTTAGATGACGCCGTAGGATCGCGTCATGTAAGTGACGCTAAAGGGCGCCTAAAACGTCAAATATTGAAGCATGGTCAAAGGTGACGCCTTGGGGTGAGAATGCGTTGTATATATTGTTCTCTATAACGTCGGACACAATGGTAATTAATATGATTAGCCTTTGGCTTGACTACATAATCGAACACCTAATAGCATGTTGCTAATGTTACACAAACCAAGACGTCAGACAACTACCTTCTAAATATCAGCATCCTTAGAAACGCTTTGAACATTATAGAATGTCTGTGAAATGCATATAGTTAACACTGTACCTCATACATAATTCACCAATTATATTGCTAGTACTGATTTTTCCTGTCCTGTTTGACTTACTTCGATATAGAAGAAAATACTCAGCAATGGTGTTGAACTGTTGAATTACCACATAAAGCATAATAAAACCCCCTTGTGGTGGTTCTACCAATAGATATCTATATAAAGGCTAGATATCTCGTCCACGCTGCTGGCCAAACAAGGTCGACGTCTGCACCTGGCGGCCATCTTGTCACAGGCAGCTCACTCACTCGTGTGTTAATGGTACATGCACTTTTTAAATAACCATAACTTGCTCAATTTTCAACCGATTTTCAAACGGTTTGGTTTGTTCTAGACGTCAGAGATGTAGTTATGACAGCATACTTATGAATAATAAGTGTATAAATAAATAATCATCCGGATAATATAGCCACGCTAATAACGTTTGTAAGAAACGAAACCGTTTGTAAATCCATCAAGATTTCAACGAGATAAGAGTATTTGTGTTCGTGCTGACCACTCATCTTACATCAGCTTGCCTGTGACAAGATGGACGCCGGTGATGAAGATAGAAACTCCGCCTTAAGACATCTAGATAGATATCTATGGTTCTACCAACCGCCAACACCTAAAATGGCAGTAATGCATTTTTTTTTTTTCAGCAAATAAATCACAAACACATTTTTTTTCTAGATATTTTTATTTATTTTACAATGATGCTAGTTCCCAATCTGAGAGCATGCATTTGGTTAATAGTATTCATTTGAGACAAATTGTTTAGGGATTTATACCTGTTTTTTTTTTTTGTTGTTGTTTTTTTTGTTTCTCCACACGCTGCTGCCGAGTCATCTGCCAAAGGGGGTGCTGGAGTTTGAGAGCACCTTTTATATTCCACCACAGGAAGTGGAAGGAACCATCTCCTGGCAGTGGGCAGAGGGACTCTGAACTACAAAGTTTCTGATAAAACAGCAGCATGTGGATATTTTGTTTGTTAAGTTAATATTGGGTTTCAAGTAGTGTTTGTTTGTACAGTATAAACTTATAGTAGGTGATTGGATTTATTTTGGGTCTTTTTAATTGTAGTCAATTAAGTTTCCCCACCTTTGTGTTTGGCGTGCTAGCCTGTGTGTGTATATATACCACCATTTTGTGTCATTCAGAAGGTCAGATTTGTTATGTTCAGACTTATTTTGTGGGTTTGTTATGTTGACCTCAGTTTAGCTGAGACCCACTTTGATTAATTACTTTTTCTAATGATTTGAAACGTTGTTTGGTTATTTGAAGCCATTTTTTTTTTTGCAAATCCTTGATCTTGTGCCTTGCCTTTACTGCTTGATCCGTGACACCCCTCAAAGACATAAACAACATTAAAAACTTGATTTTCACCACTGTTTTCAACATATTATAATTCCCATATTTCATGCCAGTATTATCAGACTATAAACATATTACAACATATGCTGTGCTCTTTGATACCAATCTCTCATTTGAAAGTCATGTGTCTAGTTTCTGTAAAACCGCATTTTTCCATCTTAAAAATATATCTAAATTACGCCATATGCTCTCACTGACAAATTCAGAACAATTAGTTCATGCGTTCATGACATCAAGGCTAGATTATTGTAATGCTTTACTGGGTGGTTGCCCTGCATGCTTAATAACTTCAGCTAGTTCAAAACGCAGCAGCTCGAGTTCTTACCAGAACCAGGAAGTAGCCCGGTTCTACCAACCCAGCACTGGCTGCCTATTAAAAATCGTATAAATTTTAAAATATTGATTACTTACAAAGCACTAAATGGTTTAGCTCCCCTCTTTTCACGTTTAAACGTCCTTCACGTTTATTGCGATCTCGAAATTCCGGCCAGTTGATAATACCTAGAATATCAAAATCGACTGCAGGCGGGAGATCCTTTTCCTATTTAGCACCAAAACTCTGGGACAATCTTCCATGTCTGGGAAGCAGACACAATCTGTCAATTCAAATCTAGACTAAAAACACATCTCTTTGGCCTAGCATACACATAAAACACTATAGACTTCCTAAATTCAAAATTAGGCTGCATAGTTTAGGTCAGCCGGAACCGAGAACACGTCCCGTAAATCCTGATGTGCTTGGTACATCATAAGAAGGATGGCATCTACGTTAATATTAGTTTCTCTGTTTATCCCGAGGCACCCTCTATGGTGGACCTGCGCCTGGACCCATCCCAACTCATGCTTAAGTGCCGGCCTCATCGACACGACAGCCATCGGCACAACTCGTCTCCATACCGGCGTGATTACTTCGACTTCCAAACAGATGGGAATGGACAAATACTCTGGCCAGAGGAGAACTGGCCCCCGACTGAGCCTGCATGGTTTCTCCAAAAGTTTGTTTCTCCATTCTGTCACCTGATGGAGTTTTGGTTCCTTGGTTCCACTTTTGCCTTGGCTTTTGGCTTGCTTAGTTGGGGACATATAATATTCAACAATATTATTGATCTGTGTTGTATTGTTTTCTTGTTATCACTGTGAAGCTGCTTTGATACAATCTGTATTGTAAAAAGGGCTATTTAAATAAAGGTGTTTGGGTTGATGTCTTTTATTTTGAAATGTTTACTTTCAGTTTGTTACGTCACTTGTTAGTTTACGTGGTTAGCACGCAAGGGGGTGAGTAGCTGGGACGCTCACTTTCTGTTGACCGTTTTCATTTCACTTAGTTTTTGTTTCATTTCATTACTTTTTTGTTTACTGTCATCATCCATCATGTTCGTTTCAATGTTACAATAAATCATCTGGTTCTGCAGTGGAAACGCGTCAACTTTTATTCCCTCTACTCAGCCTCTTAGCGGTTACTGGCTGCCGCTACAAAAGGTGACTTGACTTGACAAAATATTTTGAAGAAATAAGGTCACAAGGGCTTTGATTGACATGAAGCATTGTAAGTCTGAGGGAACTATCCCTTTAACAGTGTGATTTGTAATGTTAGACCACCTATACATTTTTTGACAAAAAACTTTTGTACTATTTGGTAAAAGCTAAACTCTTTGATCTTCTTATAAAAGCTCCTCAGGTAGACTTCCTACATCCCTAACAGTGAAGGTTTCATCACCAATTCTAACCCCTGAAACAGCAGGATGCCTGGTGTTAAAGCACCGGAGAGATCTACTCGGACATACCCCACAATACCTCCACACAAAGGTGTAAGTAGTTCCCACTGGGGTGTAGGATACTGTGAAGGAAACAGTACGGACCTCCACGTGTGCTATATTTCCTTTGTGCCACCTGGAAGAAACAGGTGGAAGAGGTTCAAAGCCGATTTCATGCACTACTAGCATGTGTTAATCTTTGAACCTTTGGACTTCTGAGGGACTTCTGTGTGTGTGTACACTATAACTCACTATAGGGGCTATAGCTAGTTTGGTTTGTAGTTAGACATAATAGACATATTTTTACAGATAAATTAAAGATTATTTTATCTTACAATGTAACTTGAACTTGACAAATGCACTAAACACTCACACAAATAAAACAGAATGAGATTATTTAGCTTCTTACAGGTTCAAAGGGTTCAAATAATGTTACTGTTGTTACATATAATGTGAATTGTGCTTCTAATGCTTAAAAAATATAATGTGATATTAAAGTGCAGAAATGCCACCAGAACAACTATATTGCTTTAATGGAAATGTGAGGAAGGCTTTTAACTAAAACATAACTAAACCATACGCTCACTACTTTAACAATTAATGTTAACAATTCATGGATCATTTTAGCCAAGATTTTACATTTGTGATATGTATGATATATTTTTAACAGGATATTTCTTTTGTTTTGACATCTTACCTACAATTTACTTTGACATGCAAAGTAGACTTTATCATGTAAAAAACATCACTTCTCATAAAATATACATTTTTTCATGAATATCTCTCAATCACAGGCAGCTGTCTATGGTAAAAATGCCAGCTTATCCACTGTCGCATCTTACCCCACTCTCCCCTATCCCAAAACCACTGCAGCCATGTATATTTTGCATCCAGATTTGTATTTTCAGGCCAATTCACATTGTTACTAATTTAAATAAGCATGTGCTCTCAAAGTCTCAAAACAGCAGAAAGAAGAGACTGTAATCAAGTCATGTTTGTTCTTTCTCTCTCCCTGAAATTTCCCTTAATCATCTTTATTCATCCGTTCAAAGCACTGCTCTATGAAGCTCATGAGGGCAAACCTCTTCACTGGTGGGATTTTTCATCTCATGATCTCTTCAAAATCCAAAGATGCTTTATACATTGTGAAACACTGATTAGGTCTTCATCTGGTTTATTCTGATTCAAAACATGAATTCTGAAAAGCAGATTCCCGAGGCCTTTGTCTGTTTTTTGTCTTGAACTGCAAGTTTTTGGATTTGACACATGTAAAGAATCGTACCACCGTAAGTTAAACACACTGAACCTGTATATCTTTTAAACACTGACTACGTTCAGCTCCACCAATTACAGTTGCTTCTACAGTACAGGGTGTTTTCTGTACTCTAAACTAGATTTTCATTTAATTTCAGATTGACCCAGATTTTTTTTGTTCTTCTGATCCCTCTTTCCAGCTGAATGATTCGCTTAAGGTGTGTTTCCTTCCAAAGCCTTTGAGATGGATTCCATAAAGGTTTAAAAAAAATCTGAACACATGCTGTGTTTATTTAAGAAAGGTGTGCATTTTATAAGAAAAATAAATGAGTTTACTACAGTACATCTAAAGTGTTTATTTTTCTTCTCCCTTATACGGTTCAAAGTTTTGGAGTCATTTTTTTTTTTACATGAATCATTTTATTGAGCAAAGATGCATTAAATTGCTCAAATGTGACACTAAAGACAATAATAATATTAAATAAAAAGTATTAAGTTGTTTTATATTGTATCCCCTATAACCCTACCCCTAAACACAACCCTCACAGAAAACTTTCTACATTTGTACATTATTAAAAAAAATCATAAAACTTGAAAAATATATTAAAAAAAGTTGTTTTCCTCATGGGGACCAAAACGTGCCCACAAGGTCAGAAATTACAAGTAATATTATCTTTGTGGACACACACACACATACACACACAAAATAAATTACATTTAAATTAAATTGCAAACAAGACTTAAAGCTGCAGTAGGGAGTTTTGTTGAAAAGCCTGAACATTTGAACAGCACAAAGCTGTGCTAGAGAGGGGTGTGATCAGTGCATACACGAGCGTGATTGACACTGATAAGACATTCCTCCTGGCTCTAATTGGTTGTTACTGACCGGGAGCTGTGTATTTCTGCAATGGCGATAGGACCACTGGGAGGAGCCAGAGGAGCTTGAACTTTTCACAGATTATTGGTCTCATAGTCTACAGTCAGGACATAATGACAGTTTTTTTAACAAATGTAAAAAAAAATTATTTATTTATTTATTTTTTATTTCAAGATGTTTGTACTGAAATGTGTGTTGGCATTGCCTGTACACAACCATCATATAGACCATTTTGCAAGATGTAAACAACACTGGTCCAGAAGCACTTTCTGTTTCAGTTTTTTAACACTACATAAAAGCTGGGATACAATACAACCAACAGAACATATGAAGAGTTCAGATGCAAAAGCCTCTAAGTGCCATTTGAAATTTTCTTCTAGAATGATCATTTTTTTCATCAAGCTTGTATATTTAAGTTCAGTGATTTCACTTAAATTGCAATGATAATTACCTATTAATTGTTATTTAAGTGAAATTACTGAACTTAAATATACAAGTTTGATAAAAGTCATCATTAAAGAAGAAAATTTCAAATGGCATTTAGAGGCTTTTGCATCTGAACTCTTCATATAAAACTGAAATCAAAAAGTTAAAAAAACATCTTTAAGATGTTTTCTTTACATGTGAAATAAAGAAAACAGTTACAAACTGAAACAGGAAGTGTTTCTGGACCTGTGTTGTTTACATCTTGCAAAATGGTCTATAATGATGAACATTAACAAATCTATGCAGTGTTTATATCTCCTTAATGTGTTTTTCCCTGCCTCAAATCGAGCCGTTTCGACCGTGTGATGTCACAAGGTCGGACGCCCCTCCCATGATTGTTGATTGACGGCAGCGTTTCAACACAGCCTCGCCCTGAGCGAGCTGTCATCATAGACCGTCGAATTTCACTTTTTTCATTTTAAATAGTGTGTAATGTTGCTGTTGGTGCATGAACAGTATCTGCAAAGTTGCTGCACTGAAAGTTCAACATAAGCAGAGATATCTTTTAAAAATCAGGAAGTTTAATGCCAACAAAAACGACTTGAATGGGACTACAACGAGATACTTCCCGGGTTTTATATGTAACTAACCCATAAATTTACATCAACCCTCCCTCAGGAATATGCAAAAAAGGGGGCATGGCCATATTTCTGCAGCTTTGTCGAAGAGGAAGAGTTGTAGAGAGCTGTAGCCATATTATGCCATCAAAAGTGTATTATTTTCACCCAGCTGTCAGGTCTTCTGTGTTTGGACTTCTCATGGATGCTGTAGTTCGTCCACAATGGCTAAAATTTATGTTTTATTATGTTCCTGAAAATTACAATCGCAATTTAGCTCTCTGTGGTGCGCATTTACGGAAGACAGCTTCCAGAATCTCCATAAACTCAATGCCGGATTCAACAAGAAACTTACTAAAAACATGAAGCAGTTCCAACTTTAAAACCAGAGGCAGTAGTTTTTGGGCCACAACCTGTAAGTAAGATTTAATCATTTTAAATTTATTTGCATGTATAATCTTAGACTTAATGTTTTAGTTTGATCAAGAACGTAAATAAATGTCAGCGCTGACTTTAGCCACTTAGTTATTTTGTGTATGACAAACGCGTACATTTTGGACCTGAATTTGTAATTATTTACTAAATTTGTGAATGTATTTTCCATGCAGGCTATACTTTGACATAATTTTTCAATTTGATCAAGAACATAAACCAATATGGTTTACGATGAGTGAACTACATTTTGTGAATAGATAATTGGTTCTTCATTATATCGATAAAACAATAACTTTAAAAAAACGGTATTACTCAGACATTTATTCAGTTATATTAAATGTTTAATCAGGAGAAAACCGTACCTTTAAAAGCTAACAAACAGCAGTAGCATTTTTTAAGTAACAGCTATCGAAATTCTTATATGATAGGCTAGTAGAATAGAATAATAATTTTAAAAAACGTACCATTCAGAAACGTTTTGTAAGAGCCGTGTTTGGGGAGTTTCTGCTTGACTCTCTTCATCGCCGCTTTCTGGGTCTGATTCTGGCTCGAACTGATACGGCAGTATCGACACCATTATTTACATTGACCGAAGCACATACAACTTTCGCCCGTAAAGGTAATGGGCATGAAGTTTCCGGACAATGTGTACTACAGTTTAGCCAATCACAACACACCAGTCTATCTAACCAATCTGAGCCCATTGCCTGTTTCTGGGGGAGTGGTTTCAAAGTCAACCGGTCGTTGAATGACAGAGGAGAAAGCGGCTTACAATAAAGGGGAAATGTATGAACAATAAGGCTTTTTAGAAACAAACAAACACAAAGACATTATATTGCACCCCATAAACACAATCATGCAAAAAAAAAAAATTAACCTTTATTTTATTCTTTGCAAATCACTTGCACACTTCCCAATGAATGCGGCATGTTTTCTATATATGACGTTCTCAATATAATTCAAAATCCCACGTGTATAATGAATAACGCGTTATATTACAAACTGAGTATGTTTACATCAGTAACACATTGCGTTCGTGCATCTCACTAAGTTAAGGCCAGTTTATACTTCTGCGTCGAGGGTACGCCGTAGTGTACGGCGTTGGCTACGCACGCAGGCGACGCAGTTGTGAGCATTTATACTTCTGCGTTCAGGTCTTGGTTGCTCTGCAGTACTGCTCCAAAACGCTAGTTGGCGGCGGAGGGTTTTAATGTTCCACTGTGTTTAGATTCCTCACAGCTAGGTTACTACAAGCAATAGGGACTGAAAGAGAGCTGATCATGTTGGAGTTGGAGCTTATTGAGGTGGAAAAACAGTTCACTTTAGTGAAATTACTAAAACTGAAAGGCAGAAATGAGAGAAGACGTCGGAGGAGATGGTACGTGTGGAAATCATAGACAGTGGTGGAAATGCGTGAGAAGGTACGTGCGGAAATGCATAGGAGGAAATGCGATGCTACCAAGCCGACCAATCACCGATCTTGCGGTCCGTGCAGTCGCGGCGTGTAGTTACATTTTTGAAGAGGTGCGCGTCAGGCGACGGCGAAGGGTACGCAGTATAGGACGCGTCTCTGCGTATGCTACGCCGTACCTACTGCGCGCACCCTATGCAGAAGTATAAATTGGCCTTTACTCTAACGTTACCCTGCCAGTAATGTTACATACAAAGATAGATCAAAGTGGCCTGGCCCTAATGTTAAACAAACGTCCTGTTCGAGAATTAATCGTCAAGCCTAAACTTTTCAATTAACTTGAATGAAAATGGCATTATATGACCCCTTTAAGAAATGGGTTTGAAATTGCTTGCAGTGTTATTTATATCAGTGAAACTTAATAGTCAATAGCAATACATATTGACATGTTGATTCCTAAAAACTGTAAAATGTCTGCAAACCCCATTTTATGATCAAATTGTGAAAGCATACAGGAGTGAAAATGCCTCAAACTAAACCGCAAACTCAGTGATATTCTTCCTTCTTCAAAGTGGAACAATTCAAGCCAGCAGGCACACAGCCAGGCTAGTTTGGGAGTGGGAATAGGGAACAGAGTTTTGGGAGGGAAAAAGCTGAAAACGCACCTTCCAGCCATATCTGTGTCGGCTACGCTAGTTTCATATGGTGGCTGCAGCTAGCAGCAGACAGTATTTGATGCATGTTTGGTTATTTTTCCCTGGTGGTCATGATGATGTCAGGCGAAATGAGAAGTCGTTTCAGAGACGGAGCAAGTTATTACATTTTGTTTCAAGATTAAAGACAATAGCATGCACAGATGAATCGGTCACAATAAGAGCAGGGACAAGTAAATAGGGTCAATTTTGATTTCATGTTGACTTCAACATCAGCAAAACACTTACCACATACATGAGAATCGCATTACCAGAGCAATTTGTATTACAAGAGGCATTTAGATCATCATCAAACATCACAGGGATTCAAGCACAGAATGTCACTGGGATTGCAGCATCCTCCTCGAGGATTTCCCCCCTGTGTGTCGTCTGCATATGTGCCTGCCTGTTGTTGACCCCACTATTTATTTTGCGTGTGCCAAAGAGCTAAAGCAAGAGAGGTACTCTTTTGTGAAGACCAAGGATTAAAATAAGATTAAGTTGATCCCAGCCAACAAATCTTGTCTCATGAAGTGCCACAAGTTCTCAACACCAGATTAAATGTCAAAGCCAAGCTATAATATTATCTGTAATGTGTTGAAAACCACCTGGCAACATTCCCATAAGTGCCTTTAGCAATGAGAAATGATGATAATTACATCTGGACGTACATGGACATGGAAACTGAGGCTATTGGCTGCCAAATGCCAAACAATGGCCAAAACTAATGAAGATCACTGAATGTGGAGAGGCTATTAAAGCACATAGGCTCTCATTTCTAAAGGACAGAGTTATTTTTATACAGTTTTTATAAATGAAGAAAAATGCACATTATATTGCAGCTAACTACCATTTACCTCTACTTCCCTAACTCACATTCACATACTTTCACATGCATGCACAATATTATCTCAACATCTGCTATTTCAAATGAACACTGTATCTCCTGTGTCAAAATTACCCATTCAAAACCGGCAAAAATACATCAAGTAATCCACTAGGGATCTCAGCCTCCCCTAGCCATCTGTGCTCCAGTCCAAACCATCAGACAGCTAATAGTTATGGTTATTACAGTGTTACCTCTCAAAGGACAAATTTAAAGTTTCCATTTGGATTTACATCATGTTCGGATTCCACTCACCTAACAAGCTTTAGCAGGATGATAACAATATTCTCCTGCCAACGTGACAGTTCTGAATATGTCTTTACTCAGTTTGACTTATGTGCTTTATTCATTTTACATTAAAGTCAGGGAGCAGGGCATTATGGAGAGCCATATTTTCATTAAATCTAAAATTTGCCGAAATCCTATATCATCAATCATCAATTATGTCACAATTTCTCAATAAATCATTTATTGCTATTTGCCTGAAGGCATTTTGGCTGAATTTGGTTTTATGCAAGACAAGTTCACCGCTCCAATTACTATTAATTTCATGGTGAGATCCTGTTCTCTCTCACACACACATACTTGAAAAAACAGTAATAATTAAGGCTCGGTGGAATATTATATATATATTTGTTTTAATTATATCATTTTAAAGGTCCTTCCAATTATGCAATACCTTTTGAACTTTCAAAAAACAAGGGAAGAAAATCAGCTTGTGTAACATTTTATTTAAAGGTATAATATATAGGATTTTTCGCTGCCAGGGGGCGCTAACCTCTCACAATAACAAAGGTGTATATTGATGACGCAAAGCATTAAGTGGAATTGTGGATCTTGTTGTCAAGCTGATGGATCTTTTATGGATGAGTGAATACTTTGACGTTTTTAACATGAGTGTGGTATGAAGCAGGGCGCGATTGCTATCGGGAGATGAATGTTAGCGCCACACGCAACGCGAGTCCCATGGATATAAGGAAATAATGACATTTCATTCTACCGAACTACCTGTAAGTGCTGAATTAATAATCATTCAGGTCAATTTATTAGACGAATTAAACTTGAGGTTACGCAGCGCTGTTTCAGCTACATTATCAGTTACATTATCACACTAAACGGCATTTGAGTGTGTTAAATGTTGTTAGTTAGTTTGTTTGTTGGCTATATGAGACTAGCAATGAGCTAGATCAACATTGGAATAACATACAGATTATATATTCTAACATTTTATGTTGAACTAAATAACATTGATTAGTTTTATGTTTATGTTATTTGCTTACCTGTCTAATAAAGTAAATGCAACACTCGTGTCTCTGTCAAGTCGAAGTTAGTCGCGGACGTGGAGCTCTCGGCATCTCAAAAGATGTTGATCTTCGTTTGTTGATCTTAGTTCTCCTTTTGTCTCAAAGTCTGCTGAGGGTAACGCGGCTATGACTGGCGACTCCTCACCCATGCTGACACGTCCTGTTTCATGGGTTAAAATCTGAATTTTCTTACGATTTACAAATAGTTGGAAACATTGGGGATATTTTAAGTATTTTAAGTTTTCAACTAAACAAAATATACAACATTGACCTAGTGATTTTTGGATATTTTACTCCAAAAATCCTACATATTGTACCTTTAAGGAAGAAGTTAAACTTTAATAATAAAATTTTAACATTATTAATTAGCCTATAGCTTGATTAATAGAAAATGAAAGGAAATTAGCAGGATGCATAAAATTATTTAAAAACCATGTCAAAACAAATAACAAAACATAACAGAAATCATGAAATCCAACGAAAATCTGAGAAATTAGATAAATAAACTGACAAAAAGCTTTTTTTTTTGTTTTGTTTCGTTAGACACAGGCATATGATTGGGCCATAATGTACTTCCCAAAATTATAAATACAGACATTATTTAATGCACTTTAATCTGGCCATTATGTGTCCTAAAGAGTGTTATTCGATTAGTTTCTCAAACCTTCCTTGTGACTTGTGATGGAAGCATAACTGCAGAAAGGTTTTTTTTTAGTGTCAATGTAGAAGTAATTCACTTTTAATTAAATTAAAACATTCTGAATCTATTTGGCAAAAAAGCTGTTTGGTCCAAATTAGGACTGAAAAAAAATCCTTTTAAGCACACATTGGCAACAGGATCACCATTGGCAAGTAAAAATGAGAATTATGCATAGTAAAACTAGGCATTGTAAGCTCCATATATGGTTACTTCAGGGCTGAGACAGGGTTGAGAATGATGCTTACAATCTTCCAGTGTTTTATAAAGTGAATTTTGAACACTGTAAAAATAATACTTGAAAATAAACTGTAGGCCTAACCCAAATTTAAACAAAATTATATGACTTAAATCCACATTAGATCGCAATCAGAAGTTCTTACAAACACTCCTTGGTGGTTTAAATTGAGTTGAGTTAAAGCATAGTATTAGTTGTATAAATTGTCTTACTGTATGTCGCTTGATGCTGATTGTTGCTCTCATACACCATTCTAGAGAGACAATTTATGATAGGTGGATAAATGTAGCTATATTGAAATCAAACCAATGTGCATGGGAAAGCCATAATGCCAGGATAAAGGCTAATAGCCTGTGAATAAAAACAAAGAATAATAAAGATTAGGTCTCATACCCATCATCACGCAGAGGTGTGAATGGTTTGTCGAGTGACAACAATAGAAACATGAATGGGGCAGTTCGCCACACCAGACATAGACAAAGGGGGCAATACATTTTTTTCATTAACCTTTTATTAGCCTTCTCTAAAAAGACACATGACATGGTCTTAGAAAATGTTTAATGAAATTCATAGTTTTAGAGATAACATCCTCAGAATAAAAAATAGGCATGAGTAGACTTGAGGCTTCAGCTTAATTATGTTTCTAAAGCCCCTTTCACACAGCGCGTTGATCCCGGGAAATTGTCGGAAAATTGCCAGAACGCCTTCTGTGTGAACGCAAACACGACCCGGGATTGATACCGGCATCGATGCCGGGTTGGGGACCTAGTAACATTGACAGGGTTCCCACACCTCAGTTAATTTCAAATTCAAGGACTTTCCAGGTCCAATACCCTCAAATTTAAGTACTTAATTGTGTGTCCAACAATAAACATTCAGGTATAATTGTAGTAGTTTCATCCATGTGTGAACGTCATGGCAACGTACACGCAGCAATACGTAAATAAACTAATGTAAATCAAGCAAGCTAGTATGCACAGGCCACAAAGTTTTGGCGAAATAACAAATTAGCTGATCGGAATAACATAATATGGATTTTTTTTTCTTTCACAAAATAAATTCAAGCACTTTCAAGGATCTGTATCTATGTTTATTTTCAAATACTTTCCAGGGCCTTGAATATTTTTTTTCCTGATTCACAAACTTTCAAGGATATCAAGGACCAGTGGGAACCCTGCATTGAACTGGAAACATTGAACTTGTTGATTGAACTGGAAAAAGTGAGTTAATACAATGGAGGAGATTCATTTAATCATCAGAAACTCAAAATAATAAGTTATCTCAACTAAATAAATTATTATAAAGTTGATTTGAAAAAAGAAAATATGTTGTTTGATAACAAATCTTGAAAATATTTTTTTTACAGTGAGAACCCCAATGAACCCTTTTTTCTAAGAGTGTGGGATGCCAAACATAGTCAAAATATATATGTGCTTAACTTATTCTTAGCCTCTAAAGTGATTACTTACAATGTAGAGGGTTGTTAACCCATTTCAGAGTAAATAATTTATATCCAAAAGGATAAAAAAAAATGTAATACAATATAATACAAGTGCTCAGTAAAAATGAATAAAAAATATGGCCTCTATTACCTGCACACTAATTTAAGAGATTTAGGCTTTTCTGTATAAGGTACACAATAAATTCTGTATTTAGCCTTTTATATCATTTTATCATCACGTTTCAAGTGTGTTCACCTGCATCATTTTCTCCCTAGAAGGTGCAGCTTTTCCATAATCTCAGGGTTTGTGCTAATCTCCCAGATACCAGGTTAAAAGTGTCAGAGCGCCACATTGTCAAAGTGGAAGAGATGCAACAGTTCTGTTCTTTATATAGAGTTAAATAGAGCTAGGCCTTTTAATTACACCCTAAAAAGCTATTATACAAGCTATCATTACAATGATTATACACAAGTGGTCCTGCTCAGGATGATTTGAATTGAATTCTTTGTAAAGCTGCTTTGAAATGATTTGAATTATGACAAGCGGCATACAAATATCACTGAATTTAATCGAACATGGCAAACAGTGGAGCGTTCAGCACGACTCGACCCCGGTATGTGCATAAATCAACCGAGATGGGCAAGTGTCTCTCAACTTTGGGCCCAATTCTAATTCCTATACAACAAATACTGGATAGGGCCCACTGGGACCCTGCCATATTTTGCATGACCTAATTCTGCTCACTGCCTTCCTTAAGTGACATATTTCTCGCAAGCCAGCGCACCCTTTGCCACCTAATGTAGTGGAAGAACTAGGCTATAGAAAATCTCGATCATTCACCCCTGATGTTTTCTTTGCGCTGGTAGATATGATCTCAGCGCTTCAAAAGAGCGAGAGGAGGAAACCCGTTCTTTGTGGTTTCTGTGCCAGTATTGGAGGTGCAAACTGTCAGAAAAATCAGCCTCGCTGATGGTTCATGACATAAACTACCAACACACATGTACTAGGTTGCCGTTTATTGCAAGAGAAAGGCGTGTGTGTTAAGGCCCATTCATTTGACTGGGATGAAAGGTAGGAAATTTAATGAGCGTTCCTCCCTCACAAACGCTGCATCTTTGGCAGGGGCTGAACCTCCTTGGGTAAGCTTTTTCAGAGACCATTTGGCAGAGATTATGCCCAGCTTAACGTTCGTCCCACAAAGGTCTCTGATTCATAACAGAGATTTGAAAACACACTTACATTCATCGAGTAACTATACTGCATGTGAGAACACTTTAATCAGATACAGCTACAGAGCAAAGGGATTAGAAACACTAAAATGTAATCAGTGTGATTAAAACATTAATGCATTCACACACAAAAGCATTTCAACAACAACCCGGCTACGCTGTAATAGCATAGTGCCAAAGAAGAGGGGGAAATATTCCACCATGCTGACAGTCAAATAGGAAAACAATTGCAGAGCATTTCAATACTAGATGAGAGTCAACAGGGGGGACCATTTTCTTTAAAGGGACTATGATAGGTGCTGTGATGCTGCAATAGGGGAAAATTGAAATGCTGCAGAGAAGGAAGGCTGAGTCAAAGGAAGAAATTAAAAATGTGTCCATGCTAAGATGTCTTTAAGAAACAGTGAGCAACATGATGTACATTAGAGAAACCGTCACTGGTTTCTTCTTAGCACTTGTGTTCCCGATACAGAAAATGACACCCAGCCAAAGTAACCATGGCAACACACCCTATGGACATGCACTAGATAGCCTCTGCTATCTAACACTAGTTCAAACACCTTGGTATAGCCTACATAACAAGTAACAGTTCACTTGAATATAAAAATTTGGTCATCATTAACAAACTTCACACGTAGCAGTTCTGTTTTATGATCAAATGACTCTTTGTGTTAGAGTTTAGGGTTCTTTATTCCCGCCTTTTTGTTTTTCAAATCTGTAACTGTCAAAGCCACCTCACTCTCTTGTAACTGGTTTCCTACCAATCATGTCTTCTTCTCTTTTTAATTTAACAAAACGTGATGTGACCAGCTCTGCGTTAAGGATGCGTCTCTCCTCTTCTTCACTAAGTAACAGAGACATTGCATTTATAATCCAAATTGTTAGATCTTTTTTATTATTATAACTTTGATACAAAAACAGACAATATTGTGTGTAAAATATATCATAATATTAACATTTTGTATTAATTGAATTGTTGTATAAAATCACTCACTATCACAAAAATCATATTGTGTTTATTACTTACTTGTGTGATATAACAAATCATATAGGCTTATGAGATAAAAAAAAACTCATACAGTTTTTAAAAAAACTCAAACTCAAAAACTCATACTCAAAAAACTCATGATTACCCTGATACAACCTTTTAGGGGCATTCTAACTGCATTATATGGATCTTATGCACTAGAGAAACAAGGGCACTACCATCTTTAGAATATTGTCTTTGAACTTTCATTTTTGTGGTCACTCTGTATATCTCTATGGCATTGCTGTCCAGGAGTAATTAGCTTTTGAAGTGTATTTACTTAAAGCCTAAAGGATACTCCTCTTTTTTTGGAAACACGCTCATTTTACAACTCCCCCAGAGTAAAACTGTTGAGTTTTACCGTTTTTGAATCCATTCAGCCGATTCTGGCGGTATCACTTTTAGCATAGCTTAGCATACATCATTGAAGTGCACAAGACCATTAGCATTTCTCCCCAAAAAATTACCAAAGTGTTTCGATATTTTTCCTATTTAAAACTTGACTCTTCTATAGTTACATCGTGCACTAAAACAGACGGAAAATGTAAAGTTGCGATTTTCTAGGCTGATATGCAGGGAACTATACTCTCATTCCTGCGTAATAATCAAGAAAATTTACTGCCGTACCATGAGTGCAGCAGGCGCGATGACTACACAAACTTAGTCCCGGTCACGTTGGAATCTGGGCACTATTTTCAGGCATAACATTGCTGCACTCATGGTACGACAGTGAAGTTTCGCTCAACATACGTCACTTACTGCGTTGCTCTGATTGGTTGTAGGTCTATCCAATTGAGTTTTTTTTTTTCTGGTTCGATTAAGACACGCCCCTATGGAGCAGTATCAGACTCACATGAGTATGACAAAAAACAATAGTAAGAGTAGTATGTCTGAATCTATAGAATTCGAAATTCAGTAGAAAAAAAGTAGGCCTACCCGAATGACTTACTACTTCTGTCGAAATTCTGAAGTGCGCATTTCACTTTAATATCCCATGAGGCCACAGGGGAGGATTTATGAATGGCAGTGTAGCGACTGCAACTGGCACTGGTTGGTTACAAGCAATGTTATTATAGTTTTGCATTTTTAAAATAGCTTTTATTTAAATATCATTTTCAAATTTCCTATTAATTTAAGTTTAGTTTTAGTTAGTTTCATTAATGTTTTTTTTTTATTTTTTTTTTTAGTTAAGTGTTTATTTTGTGAATACATTTCTATTTAGTTTTTATATATTTAGTTTCAGTCTTATTTATTTATTTTTTTAGTTTTTGTGGTGGGGTGGGGTCGGGCCAGTAGAAAAAAATCTAGAGAAAGTCCTGAGAGGGTGCTGAGTATTACATGACATCTCTTAATAGTGGACACGAGAAAGTAAAAAATGGCGGACGTTCGTAGAATGGAGACATCAAGTGATATACGTCACGAGTCACGACCATCATGTATGAGTGTATTCAATTTCCCCATGGTTTACAGTTGAAAACCCAAACAAAAACCACAATGTATAGCTATTTCGAATCGCAATACTTAGAATCGCAATTCCTAGAAATGACTTCTATTGTACGGACAAAAACAGACTGAAACATTGCCTTCTTTTGTGTTCCAAAGAAGAATGTTTGTCTTTCAGGTTTGGAACGAGAGTGAGTAAACGATGACAGAATCATCATTTTTGGGTGAACTAACCCATTATCCAAGAAAATCATGTAGCACATAAGCGTGATCCAACTGACGCAATAGAAGCCTTTTACACTATCCACAATGAGTGAAAATGGAAGGCATTGTGAGTTTGTTTTTATGACTATATTCTCAGAACAGGCACTTAAATAATTGTCGTTTGAGTACACTGCTTTGAGCACAATTTCATTAATGGCCTTTTAAAGAGTCTCAAGCTGTTTGTAGAGGTACCAACACCTTTAAAGCATTAGAGAACTGACAACAAAAGAAAAGTTATGTGATTCAAAAAGTTAAAAGTAGTGAGCTAATACAAATTAAATGGCATTGTTCATGTTGGTTGGGTTTTGACAGCTGCAATTAAAATTCTCATGTTCTTGAAGGAAACCAGGCGCTGCCATCTCTCAAGAGGCAACTGCTTTCATTTCATAAATAAGCTCACTTCCCATCAGCTAATATTGTGTCATAATGCCAATCCTCACTGGTTCTGACAAATGGAAAATGCAACATTACACAACCTATTAAGCAAGCACAACACAGATATGCAATACATGAAAGAAAAACATTTGGAAGAACTGACGGGCATCTTAGCAGCTGACAGTCAGTGATGATGGTGTGGCATTCCCAGTCTGAGCAAGGTCTCCAGTCTGCCAAGAATGCAGAGGCAAAGCTGTTGAGATGATTGATGACACGCCTCCACTGGCCCTCTCTTCCCTGCTGACATGCACTCACAACCCAACACTTTTCACTGCTAATTGGACAACCTTGCAAATTCCTTCTCTGAGACTGTGGTCCACTGAATTAGCCGCTGATAACTGCCCAGAATTGGTTCAATTTATGAACGTCCAGAACTGTCATGCTGGTAAGGTGTCAATCGCACTGCAGAGGCTGTTGTCAGCCATGTAATTTCCGAGACGAGTTTGTTTCTCATTAGATGTTTTGATCAAGCTTGCGGGTGACAGTTCATTTAAAGTATAGGTTGAACTTGGTTTGAAATAGTGAAATAGGTGTTTTTGTTCCTAATGAGTCCCAAAGACAAAAATCACATAGCGGCCATAAATGGAGCATCACATGATCTACTTTTGCTTGTTTGATTAGTTTGAATCACATTCTAATTATGTTATCTGATAAGATTCAAGTAAAACAGATTAGGCTATATACTGTATGTAAATTGATAATGTGAATAGCATTCTAAATTCAGATTTAAAACTAGTTTCTGGAAGATCTATAGTGTTTTCAACATGATACAGCCCTATGCTTTTCACAGACACTAACAAACTGCAGCCATCCAGCCAGAAAAATCTAGGTCTGTTATGTAACACTAATGTGGTCAATGGCTATTCAATTTTTTAAAAAACTACTAGACTCAGTGTGAAGCTTTGCCAATCTTAGCAGAAAGCTGAGATCAAATATTTGAAAAAATGACCTTCTAAATAATCTGTCTAAGGCATTTAAACTCTACAGGAACTCTGAGCTTTACAGGCTCAATTGTTAAATTATTGTGTAGAAAATAAGTTAAATGGTTCGGTTCGCGGGAAACCCACATGCCGATTAAAAGTTTAGCCTACCTTGAATACACTGTTAAAACTGTTACTTGGATCTAACTCAATAAAATTAAGACAACATTTTCCAACTATTTTTTTCAAGTTTAGTGAACTAACTGATATTTTGAGTAAATTCAACTTAATAATGTGAATTTCAATGTATGCAAAAATATTAAGTAGCATTTTCAGAAAAAGCCAATAAATTGAGTACCATCAATGTAGAAAATGTCATTTTATACACATTAGACTTAATTAAAATAGGTAACTTTTAAGTGAAAAAAATAAGTAGATAATGTTCTGATTTATTAATTTTGATCAACTTGCCCTTTCTTTGCTTTGAAAGTGTAAATAGCTTCAAATAAATAGATGCTTCTGTGTCAATTTCCAACATTTATTAAATCATTTCCATATCCAAAACAGTAGCAATGAGCTGGACAGTAAACATTGGTATTAATGCATTCAAGAAAACATGCCCTCAGCAAATAAAGTGCAGGTTAGTGGAACACCTTCACAGTACAGTTCTGTGTACATAATGTTATAAAATTTTAAAAATTAAGTAACAATTCAAAATGAGCAGGATGGTGTTAATCAATAACATCTATTCATGCATTAAAAAAAAGCATGACCTCAACTTATAAAGTGCAGGTTAGAAGAACACCTTCACAGTATTTACTGTGTGTACATACATAATATTAAAACATTTTAATATCAAGTTAACAGGCACTTGCTATTTTTCTAACAATTCACATGCCATATCCAAATAGTGGGAATGAGCTGGATAGTATAACCAATCAAGAACTTCTGTATTCATGTATTAAACAAAACATGACCTCAGCTTCAAGCTGCTTGTAAATAGTAGGTTAGTAAAACACTTCAAAAGGATAGTTCACTTCAAAATGAAAATTCTGTTATCATTTGAAGAGTTCAGATGCAAAAGCCTCTAAATGCCATTTGAAATTTTCTTCTTTAATGATGATTTTTATCAAACTTGTATATTTAAGTTCAGTAATTTCACTTAAATAACAATTAATAGGTAATTATCATTCCCATTTAAGTGAAATCACTGAACTTAAATATACAAGCTTGATAAAAATGATCATTCTAGAAGAAAATTTCAAATGGCACTTAGAGGCTTTTGCATCTGAACTCTTCATTTACTCACCCTCAAGTTGTTTTAAAGCTGTATGAATTTCTTTCTTCTACTGAACACAAGGAAGATGTTTGAAGAATGTCAGTAACCAAACAGTTAAGTCAATGGACCCCATTGACTTCCGTAGTCTTTTTATTTTTTTTCTAATATGTTTATTTTTTTCTAATATGAAAGTCAATGGGTCCAGTTAACTGTTTGGTTACTGACATTCTTCAAACATCTTCCTTGTGTCCTGTAGAGAAAAGAAATTCATTCAGGTTTAAAACCACTTGAGGGTGAGTAAATGACAGAATTTTCATTTTGAAGTGAACTGTGTGAGCACAACACTGAAACATTTTAACACTAACATTACAGGTCACAAGCATGACCATCTGACCTCAACTTGGCATAATACCTTCACAGCGTGTGTGAATATTTTGAAACATCTTTAGTCAAACATCTCATTGATCTCACCTACTGACCAGTTTTTAAAGAGCAGCTTAACAGCAGGTCTTTTTTGTATGTATAAAATATAATTACTTTTTTACACTAGGAAGTATGACCTGTGCAGATAAAACATGACAAGGATAAACCATTACAACACCCTGAATGTCCATTGTCCCATTCAGTTATATTGGACCAATGTTATATTGGACATAACACTCATTATGTCCAATCTGCAATGATGTTGAACAGACAAAGAAAACAGCTGTTCACAAGTGCAGTGACAGTTTTTCAGGGTCATGAACTTGGGGCTTGGTTTTGGGCGCAGTGTGTCAAGTCCCACAAAAAGCGTTTGAAACACCTCAAATGTTTTGGAAAGCTTGGATGGATACTCAAGATTAAGTGCATATGTCAACCCAAGCAGGAAGCAGCATGCTTTGGCCAGGTTTCCAAGATTGGTAAGGACTGGTATTCCCTCAATGATGATTCCTACTGCATCTGGCTCACGGCAGACATAGATGCTCATGTTGCATCATGCAGACATAGATGCAGTCTATAATGCTTTAAAATGGCCCTCTTTCCTGGTACCACAGTGTTGCACAATTTACAGGGCCATCCCATCTGTCAATAAAAATAAATAAAGTTAGTTTACATCTAGACTTTTTAATACAAGCCTGATAAAATCCATTAAAAAATGCACTTAAAATACAAATGAAGATTATCCTGCTGGACAAGACAAGAATGGTTAACTTTAGTTCATCACAGAATTTTTGAAAATAATCTGAAACATCATGTCTACTACTGTTCTCTCTTAAATATTTTTTAAATGCATCCATAAAATTGATATAAATATATCAAGTTAGACATCTGTACCAAATAATTACAGAGCAATATGAATATGAAATTTGGGTTATGAGTAAAATACAAATGCATAAAATACAATTTTGTGAAAGAGGATCTATGCCGAATAATTGCCTTAACTATGCTTTACCATGATAAAACAGCTTTTGACTAATTGTGATGGTTAGATAGCCTAAAATACTGGTAAGTTAACCTCTCTTGCCAAAATATTAGTGGAACAACTGGAATGACTGCAAAGTGTGTTGGTGTGAGATGTGTGAATGTGCCACAGTCAAATACAAAGTTTTCCTGTTAATACAAACACGTGTAAAGCACGCTGGATGAGGAGAAATTGGCCTGCACCTTGAGCACCACCGTTGAGGTGTGTTAACCGCGGGCGGTGTGGGTGTATTTCAGGCTAATATGTGCTAATCCACATTAGCTAACAGTGCCCACACTCATAGTTGCAAATGGGTACTCCCTCATCGATGTGTTTTTGGTTAGATTGTGTACTCGTTAAAGTAACTGCTGCACTGGCACATTTACATTCATCTCCAACCGACGATAATCAGTAATCACTTAACTTAGCTAAAATGTAGCTGTGGCTACGTGTCTGTCGTAACTTCGACAGCGTTAGCAGTGGACTCAATGTTTATGAAGAAGTTACAAACACCTCTGAAACATTAAACCTTAACTCAAAGATAACATTACTTATACAACGCGCGCACACACACGTAGATTAATACAGTAAGTTGTGTGGCTCAAGTTAACAAACTGTTTGAGGTAGCAGCGTTAACGTTAGAGCACATTCGAAATTGGCGCTATTCGACAGAGCGATTGTGCAGCAGAAAGACGTTAATTAGGGTAAAATCTCAATTTTAACAATACAAAGAGTTACTTACATGAGGTACATGAAGTATTATCCGGCTCCGTAGAAAACCTCTTTCAAATAAACTTCTGGAACAGACGAGAATGAAGAATTTGCCCGGGCTTGTTCTTCTGTTGCTGCAGGTAGTGGGCGGGTCGTGTCTTTTCACGTCTGATACGTCTGATATAAACTTTTAAAATGAGTTTTGTAAAATCAATTTTTTGTGAAGTCCAATTAAATTAATTTTATTATAGAAAATATTAGGTTACGAAAATATTCACACTTTTTTACTTTTTGAAAACTCAAAAAACAAAGAAAGAAAAATAAGTTAATTTATTTGAATAAATATAGTTTTTAAAATTAAGTTATAAGAACAATAGCACTGAACGACTTTTTACACTGGAAGTAGTTTCAGATAAAAGCGTCAACAAAATAAATACAATTCCTTCTTGCAAAATTGCACTGAATATAAAGCTTGTGGTTACATCTAAGATTGCTAAACTTTATGGTTCCAGAAGCAGCAAAAAATCTAAATACAACAATTTGGCAGCTGAAATAGGAATCGGTTAAATAAATAATCCCTATAAAAGGGCCCAATCATCCAGAATATTACATTTTTTACATTATACAAGGGAAACTGAAATCAACATGGCCTTACATCAAGCAATTTTTGATTTCTTTGTTGGCAAACACAGTGATATGTCACATTAAGCTCTCAGAGGGGGAAAGAAAGCCTAAATGCTATTGATCGCTTCACTGCTTTGTATTCCATTCACTAATAATTACCAATGCAGTCCCTCCAATTACTCGGCTCTACTTAACATTTACAGCCACGTGCAATCCACACACATTGATTCATTATGCAAATGACAGGGACTAATTTAAGGCTTGCTTACATGACTCCATTTGAAAACCTGCAGCCATGGCAATGCACTGTTCACAATTGAATTGAGAGACAATTTCATTTTAATACTGAACAGAGAACATTACAAACATTTAAACCATTTGTCGACAGACAGATAGATGGATAGATGGCTAGATAGATAGATAGCTAGATGTCCTTAGCTGAAACTCAATACTTTTCCATATAATATGGAGCCAATGAGAAATGAGCCTTCAATATTAACAGTGAATGTGGTGAGGAGTGAGGACTGATGATAGGATTACTGTTAAGGTGAACTGCGCAGGTCTGTATGCTCTCCAGTTTGAGAGTAGAGTGGGTGTCTAGCACCTGAGGGACAAAGAAGCTTATCTGGTATCTAGTGAGCCTGCTTCATCAAAAGCCATGAAAATCAGTGACAGGTTGAGGAGAAGGGAGGTTAAATCTACTTAAAAGCCACTACTGTTTTTTTTTTCAGAAGTGCTTCAGGTATAATTACTTTGAAGATAACCATTATCTGGTAGCAATGATTATTTTTGTCTGCATATTTTATTTAGAGACTCATGACTTCTCCCACAACTGGGAAAGGGAATATTCTTTAGGAATTATCCTAGCCTGGTTAAAGTTGTTACTGAGTTATGGTCTGGCAAAGCTTCATAGACAAATCATTTCCAAGGGCCCTATTTTAACGATCTGAAACACAAGTGTCAGCGCAAAGTGCAAGTAACTTTGTGGGCGGGTCCCGGCACTGTTGCTATTTTCCTGGTGGGATAAATGCCTCTTGCGCCTGGAGCAAATCTAAAAGGGGTTGGTCTGAAGTAGCTTCATTATTCATAGGTATGGTTTGGGCATAACGTTAAATAAACCAATCAGAATGAGGCATGGCATTCCCGTGCCATGAGCGTTCACAGCCGATGAGACCTACGTTCTTGTCAGCGCAGTTAAAAGACAGAGAAGTGACGTTGTATGGGGATGGGAGAAACCATCGCACAACAGCGTCGTTTAAACATTAGGCTATACGTGTTTCTTACCACTATTGGGCAAACAGGCCTGATCCTTTAGTAGCCTACGAGTACAATTAGCCTTAAAAATGGGTAACAAGGTTTTTTCATCTTCATGTAAACCACAATGATTTTCTTCATGTGTTAATATTTTTCCTCGTTATTAATGTATGATTAGCAAAAATAAAAACTGCTGCATCTTTGTTGATGAGAGAATCAAAGTGAATGCGCGTTATGCACCCGCTTATGGCCAAGCATGTGCACTTAAAATAGCATTATGAACAACGCGCAACGCGCCACTGACTTTAGACCAGGTTTTTCTGGTCAGTGGCGCAATTGTTTTCTGGAAGTGTAAAATAGCACCAGGGAATGTTTGCGCCGAAACACGCCTCCTTTTTGCGCCGATCCGCCCAGGGAGTGCAAGTGCATGTCCTAGTTTACCGACGTGCGTCTTTTGAGGGAAAAATCCCGCTTTGCGCGCGTGCAAAATAGGAATGACACATGCGTTTGTGTATAAAGTCATTTGCGCCGGGTGCAAGATAGAGCCCCAAAGGGCCGTCACCAACGGTCGTAGCTCAAATGCCTCAGGCGCAATTGGAGAGACCTATAAAACCAATCAGAGCGATGAAGGAGATGACGTATCCTGAGCGACGAACAACAGCTACTTGCTCTACATTTATTTAAAATTAACGGCAAGACAACTAGAAGTGAATGTGCTTTCCATTAAATAAATTACACACAGTAAAAAAAAAAACGTAACAAAAAAAACTTTGCAATGAACTTTGCAATTTGAACGCACAAACTGCGTGCCGTTGAGACTAGGGATGGGACGATAACCGGTTTCACTATAAACCGTGATAAAATGTGCTGACGGTTAGTATTATCGTTTAAAAATTAATTATCATTAAAACCGTGTTTGATTATCGCGATTTTAATAACTCACTGAATCCTGTCGGCCAGTCTGAAGCAGACGCGCAGCACGCAATATTTTTTTAAATTACTATTCGAGAAGGAATGGCGGAAGGCAGTGACCGTGCCCACATTTTGGGTTTTACAAAAGTCCTGAGGGAAACTTGATCGAGGATGGTCACCCTGTCTGCCGAACAAAAAGTCACTGCAATAGAAACACTTCAAATCTACCGAGTCGTCTTGTGTGATCATCACCCGAACGCAAGGCAAGTTAACTTTGACCTCAATACCAAAACTATGTCTGGGAAACAATTGGGCACGAAATGTTGTTTTGAGTTGAAACATTTTATGTCACTCACTTGAAATAGACGTCAAGCTTCCGCGAAGAAAAGTTTGTAGCAAGTGAATTTGAGCCAAAGACGAACGAACAACTTCAAACAAGACTATTATTAAGAGTGATATTTTAAGGGATAGTAAAGTATAGATACATCACGTATTAAACCGATTTTATTTTTACCACATAATTACGGGGACATATTGAATTGATAATGAGATTAGCTAATGTTTTAAATCTTACCCGTTTATGAATTCATTTAGTAAAACAATCATCCAGACAAGATATCACACCAATATTATCAAACTCTGTAAACAATAAATCAACTCTAATTTCATTTTTGCAATACAATCAAAAGTCAACCGGTCGTTCAAATGACAGAGGAGAAAGCGGCTTACAATAAAGGTGAAATTTATGAAAAATAAAACACGAATACATGTTATATTGCACCCCATAAACACAATCATGCAAAGAAAAAAAGCAGTAAACCACCCCTTTTAAGTCCCCATGAATTAAACAATTTACCATTCATACTTTGTTTGCCTAAATTGATTATTTTGTCATGTTGATTTATTTAAGTCAATCCACACACAAAAAAATGTTTGGCTTCGTAATCTTTATTCAAAATCTGAAAATTACCCGAGTCCCCTCTGCAATGGAGGACCTTCCCTGATGACGTAGGTTTGACGATTTGGGTGTCTGCTTGACATCCGTAACCACGCCTCTCCAACTGAAAGTAGACAGGCTGGCTGTGTGTTTGTGAGCATTGACAGCTTGTGAAAGGGGAGATAGCGAGGAGGTTCATTTTTGGTTGTGGCACTCATGGGTTAGTGAGTTACACGCAGGTTACTATCATAACGGTTAAGGTTGCAGCAGTAATAGCAAATAAAAATACTTTTATAATTCCAATTAGAGTTACACCTACTTTTCTAGATCCAATCAGGTGCTACAGTAGTTGGAAAAAGACCTGCACATCATCTCCAGCAGTAGCAGCCTCCGAAGTACCACTAACTCCGCCTCTGTTTCCCACTTAAGCTGATATTAGTAAAAACATTGTCTATGATAAAAAATGTTTGTGGAAAAAAATGTTTTAATAACATGGTTTTGCCGCCGGTAAGCCCGCCCCCGCCATTAATAACTTCCAAGCGTCCCTTCTCATTAAAGGAATTCAAAGAACTCATACCACTCGACGGGATACCAGACAACCCATTACAATTGACATACTCGCCAAATGTATTTCATCACTCCGTCTAGGATACAACTCCACCAACACGGCGCGCACACTAGAAGTTATGTTCATCCTAGCTTTCTTCGGCTTTCTCCGCTGCTCCGAATTGACCATCACATCCAATTTCAATTCAAATATTCACCCTACCATTTCAGATTTACAGATCGTGGATAACGAAACTATATCTTTTTTCATCAAACAAAGCAAAACAGATCGAGCTAAAAAGGTCATTTTGTATATATTTTCATTCTTTTCGCATCGGCGCAGCAACCACAGCCGCACAAAAAGGTCTTTCTCAACAACAAATCCAAACCCTCGGTCGCTGGTCATCTGAAGCTTTCAAAACCTACATCAGATCCAGCCGTTTCCACATCTGAAACACTCACCAAGCCCTTACTAATTAAATAGTTAATTTCCATCACCTGTTGCACTCCGTTCATCGACACCATCACCGTATTCCATGCCCGCTTCGTAAGCATATCCAAAATACAGCGTAATTTTTTACAATTGCAGGCTCCCCCGTTCGTACACAGTGACGGCTCCCCGCTCGTGGCCTGGGCTTTGTCCCCCTTCTGAACCGCTGGTCGAGCCCTCCCGTCCGAATCGCAGTGAGAGCCTTCCTATCTTAATCATCGTAGGACAGCCTCACTCATGTCGCCGCAAGGGCTCCCCGTTCGTCTGGCCGCGAGGGGTCCATTCCCGTGCCCCAGCCCCCTTCGAAGCGCCGGTCGAGCCCTCCAGACCGAGTACAGCGGGCGACCCCGTCCAATTGGCGAGGCTTACCCATCCAACGCTGTGCGCACCCAAGTTCCCGTCGGATGCCGCGAGAGCCCTCCCGGTTGAACGGCTTAACTCGTTCCAAAATCACGCTCGTATAAATCTGGTGTCATCGAGCTGTCAGTTCAACTGCTGGTGGGGCTTATCCGTCCGATGCCGTGAGCATCCAAGTTCCCGTCGGACGTCGCGAGAGCCCTCATGGTCGAACGGTCAAGCTCATTCTTTAGTAAATACCTTCTCATGCCCTTCACTTTTTTGGGGAGAATTATTTCTACGCTCGCTGTCCCACGCTTACCTGGCTTTTTGAGGAGTACTCTGGGTTCGGGCAAAATTCCGAGCTCGGAGCCCTCCCCCGGACAGCAAGCCAAATACACATTAAATTTATATTTGATTTCATGTACGAGTGAACTCGTGAAATTAAGTTTTATGTAAACAAAGTTCGGGAGGAGCATGTTCAGGCAATCAACCAATCAACTCAAGAGGAAGCCGGTATAAATAAAGCTTTTCTCACCTCCTGTCTCTCAGCATCCCTTCACCACCCCATCACCTCACTCTCGGCTGGGTCTACCCCAGTATAGGGGGGAGTACTCTGGGTGCGGGCAAAATTCTGAGCTTAGAGCCCGGACAGCAAGCCAAATACGCATTAAATTTATATTTGATTTCATGTATGTGTGAACTCGTAAAATGTACATTTATTCATTTAGCTGACGCTATTAACCAAAGTGACTCACAATTGCTATATATGTCAGAGGTCGCACACCTCTGGAGCAACTAGGGGTTAAGTGCCACACATTGGTGTCTCAAAGTGGATTCTAACCCAGGTCTCTCACACCAAGGGCATGTGCTTTATCCACTGCACCATCACCACCCCCAAATATTAAAGCTAAAAATCTATTATCATGAGCTATTCTTTACTTAATTTAAGAACAGCATTTTGTGATGTTAAGCTGTATCACTGTCATGTAGAATATGTTAATATATTACAGACAATTGCAAATATTAAATGTAGGATCATTGGCACAAAGTCAAGAACCATTTAAGGAAGATCACAGTCATAATTTATGCTCTTCAGCTCAGTAGAACAACAATGCCAAGGATAAAAACAGATTAGATACACTCTAAGTCATTAACATAAATCCAAAACACTCTCCTTAATAAATGATTAAATTTGTGAGCAAAGGAGTTGCTTGTAAATATATTTTTCTATCTATGCCTGTAGCCTACTACTGACACGTAGCTGTACATTAGCAAAACAGCAATATTTCTACCACACCCATTAAATATTTTAGAGAACTGCTGTTCAAATCAATAATAAAACAGAGGAGATAAAACAGAGGAGAAAACGGCACATCCTTGGGATTAATCAACACTGACAGTAAGAGGTGTGGCCTGAGGAGAAAAGGAACAGGTTCCCACCCACGGCTCGAAGATGCCTTGATGCTGGTTAAAGTACAGGCACTAAAGCATTCACAGACCACCGACATTCTCTGGACATCTGGGACAGTCATGATTACAGCCCTATTCACAGTACACAATAGCTTCCCATTACATTTTTTATACCCAATTCTGAGATACAATAATGTTGTCACATTGAAATTACTTGGCATAAGTGCCAACCTTCACATTTGAAAATGTAATAACAATAGTTACAAGAAACATTCTAGGGTGTACTTTAGTTCAAGCAAAAAGTCTAAGATAACAATCAAGATCGTAATGAGAAAAAAACAGCAAGGTGCACAACTGATGTCTGAATAGCCTTCTAACATAGCCTAACCAATTGAGGAAGTTGACCATTACATAAGCCAAGAAAACCATTTTATGTCAAGAGGAGAACAAATGGCTGCTGGACTGGTCCATAATTTTTTTGCCAAAGCTTGAGACAACCAAAGATAATACGAAGACCTTTAGCCTGCCTAAGAACTGAAATATCGAATGGACCAGATAAAGGAACCAATTGCTCTTTTGAGTGGGATCTTTTCAATGAATTGTTTTAAACGAATCAATAAACCAGCCTCTAACGATTATATCGAGCAGAAACTCTTTGAACCAATAACTGTCGTCGTGTAGCATACATATCCGAAAAGAGCTGCCCGATGAGTCAGCTGACAGTTAGATTTTATAAATAATATTTTATATAAAAAAAAAATGCAGAAACATTTTCAGCTGAAAGATGTATGTATACGTAAAAATGCAAATACTACCGGTATTTCGGTTCTAGGTTGTAAATTACTTTAGGCTGAGTGTTTGAATCTTGGCTGCAACAAACTCAACTGGAACACACAAACATCCACGTGAATAACAAAATATCAGAAAACCACATTAAAGAACAACATACTTTTTTAAAACGTTTTAACGCGTGCAACGTACATTCCGGCGTGAGGAGAACAACGTGATAACGAATTTACCAGTACATAACGTTTTGCTAAATGGACTTTTTGAACAGGTTCACTGAAACTGATTCAAAAGAGCCGATTCCCAGAAACGAGTCAGACTTCCCATCACTTTTCCCACCACTAGTGGTCCTGTGCTAAAAATTTGTGTGCTCAATATTTTGAAATAAAAAGGGAGACAAAATTTAAATTCGCATAGCAAGTCAAAATTACACCAGAAATATGACGCATACGTGTTTTAAATGGTTTTGCAGTTGTACCAATGTGAACGACGTTTGGATCAATTCTTAAGAAGGCAAATGCACGATGATCAATGGGAGAATCAGTCAATTTCTGATATTGCCAATAGCCATTTTGTTTAAATTTGAGCATAATATCAAACAGCAAACGACGAGAATGAAGTTACAAAACTTAAAAAAATAAAATAAAAACTTAAGAGTCAGATAGGCTACTTCTTTGATCTGTTAGCTACCGCCAGACACACCCATGGAAAAAAAAATATTTCATTCAACTTGGACGAGTTAAATTTCATTATAACATGTTTTAGTCACAACGTGTGACACAAATTCATCATTTAAAACACGTGTGCAACTTCTCTATTTTTTTTTTTCCAGGACGCAAACATATCCGCGAGAGGCTCATTCGGACGGTGGGAATCATGAATGACTTCATTGTAATTGTGCAAAGTGTTCCGCTTGGCGGGGTTTACAAAACTCTACCCCCTTCCCCAGCTCCTTATGCAACCCCTTATAGAGACAATCTGTAGCCTACACTTCAGTATCAATGATTGAGCCATTGCATCTCCCAAACTAAAATATATGCCCATGACGGTAAAAAAAAAAAAAAAACATAGTCCCAACCTGTTCTGGTCAGTATGGCAACCAGCGGGGATAGTGACCCAAATAAAAGTGACGGAGCGGCACTGGGGGGATCTGCCGAGTGTTGTTTACAAAACTGAGAGCAGAGCGACCGATGCAGGTGCCAGGCAAGTTTAGTTTGAACACTTCTACAGTGACTTGAGTCTCCTACCTGAGCAGCGCGGTGTCTCCCTGTCTGCTGACCACACTCTCGCTGGACGCATAGTCCACAGTTTGTCCTGCGGGCAAACACGATGGTAAAAAGCAGCAAAGACTAAGAATTATAGCGGTGAGCCACTGACCGGAGACGCACGCATCCTGCACTGCAATCATTATGTCCATCACCGCCGAATGGAGTACGATCCGCGCCGTTATCAAAAATACAAATAGGCTACAAATATCTGGATGAAAATATATTAATCCTTCGCGAAAACCCCGAGAAATGGCGTTCCGTGTAGTTTTCCAGATTTGTTTTGATCGGAACCAGACCGCGGGAGGAAGTCGACTCTCCAGTGGCTTGCACACCATCTAGTGAGGAAATGGGAAACGGGAGCAGAGCTAGCAGCAGCAGACAACCCCCCGGCTCTGATCCTGTTGCCATGCGGCCGTTTCCCAGGCAACCTGTTCCCTGTAGCTCGTGATGGAGCAGTTAAGCGGGTGGTTATTCTTGATACGGCAATACTATTTAAAAAAGATGAGTTTTGACCACCCGAGGTTTAACGTCCTGAAACCTCAAGACGTCCTCCTGCAAACACGCACTTTGTTTTAGAATTAGCCTATTGCGTGAAACGTCTCGAAAGCGAGTCATTGAAAAGGGCGAGATTTCAAATGACAGGGGTCAGGTCGTGTTTGTGTCATCAGTGGCCCGTGCAGCCCTGCTATAGGCTGCTATTCGGCTAGGCTAGCTTGAAATATTTCATAGTTCTCTTTATAGCACGTGGTTTTTGGCTTAAAAATTAAACAAAAATGTCCTTGAATGAAACATTTCATACAGGCCTATGATATTGATATGATATTACATAACACCAAAAATAGCTAAGCCCACACTGTAAATGAAGGAAGTTCATAGTATTTTTATATATTTTTTTTACAAGCTGGGATATAGCCTATAATAGGCTACTACAAGGTGCGCACGATGCCATAAACAATTAAACCAAATGAACATTTAACAACATAAGACGCAAAATAAAACGTGCATAAGTGATAATAACAAACTAAGTGCTTAAATAATTATTAAATTAAAACCCATCAAATGTGAAGTGCCTCAGGGACTTTGGAGTAAAGCTACTACTTTGAAAGTAAAAGTTCATTGATATTGTAATAGGCTACTGTCGCAATCCTGTATGTGAATAAAAGCCAAATTCAATGTTCATCATATCAAGTGATCGAGTCTCATCAGAAATTTTGGACTAAACTTTATAGATTAGTTTTGATGATCTCTTTATGAACCTTTTAAAGCGGCAGTGGTAGTTTACAGGGCTAGTTTATGGGTCTTCATGACATTATATGTCAACAAAAAAGATATGGCAGTTTAAATGAGGATAAACTACATTGTTTTTGGTATCAATACACACAATTAGTCTATATATATTCATTTAGAATTTTTTCCCTGCTGTCCCTGACCCAATCACTATACAGACTAGCGGCACCATTGAGAAAGCCATTGCTACAGAACAAAGGAAAAAGTGCTTGAAGGAAAAATCATTTCACAGCTAAATAATGGTTGACACTTCCCACAATAGAAGCTATAGGCTATACCAAAATCTTTCATTAAAGTAACCTACATTTTTCTTTTTTCCCATGCTGCTCAAGGCTATAATTGTCAGTGCTTTTCCTCTATAGCCTCTCTTTAAGACTAAAAGCATGTTTGGTTTTAGGAGTCACAATAGAGTACAATCCAGTTTACAACATAAAGTGAGGTCCAGATCAGCATTTTTCACTAATAAGCTAGGGGAATTTCTTGCACTCATCGCAAGTTTTTTTTCCTTTTTATTTGGCGCCATTTAAAACACTGCACTTACACAGCAGCAACTTGTATGCATGCTCAAATTCACCTCTCTTTGATGAGGATAATGTGCAGGTTGCTGAAGAATCTTCTAGGTGCACAAACAGGCTTTGATATGGAATATACTGTAGTTCTTCTTTATTGTGCTTGTAGTTTATGTGTGCTCAGTCAATGTTTCCATTTTCTACTCATGATGATGACCATTCCCTTGATTTCCTTTCCTCTCGCTGGTATTACTTTGTTTACTTTTAAAAATATATATTTTTTCGTTGTTACTGCTCTCTCTGCTTTCTGTGATATTACCTTCTTTCTTTTTAATAACACTCGATGTTCTGTACAATCGCAAAACACTCAATGTTGGTGGAGTCAAAGGTTTCTCTTTGAGATGTCCATCTAATACTAGGCCTATATGTCCGCATCTAGATCAGCACATTTATAGGCTTCATACCTTTTGTTTTATAGATTGTTCATCCTGCAACTAATGGATTTATCTAATAAGGAATATATTTACTGTTGACTCACTGACATGGTTGGGCCATTTGTAAAATGGCTCTGATAAAAGCATTTTGAACCTGCTCCTGTTGCGTATTTGCCTTTTAATTGGGAAAGACACGGTTTGGATATAATTGCCTGAATGTCATTAGCGTTAATGGCAACCAAAGTCCCTTCATTCCATTCTGTATCTAAATTGGGCTGGCATAGTTGGTCTGTGCTAATCATTTATGCTGCCAAAAGCCAAACACTCATTATTAGTTCATTCTAGCATCATGCCTCCAATAGGGCAAGAATGCATGCATATTAAATACACTTCAAACATTTTTTTGACTAATGATCAAAAAAACATTGATCAACTACATTGATAATATTGACAATGGGATGTTGTTAAAATGGGTAATTGAGAATAACGAAGACAAAAAAATATAAACCAGACGTTAAAAAGAAAATAAATGCAATCACATAGGTATTTTGCACCTGCTGTGAAAGGCTGGTGCTAATTATAATGTTTTATATTTTCCTTCATAACTCTCAGACACATTTATGTGTGCCAAAATAACTAGACGTGATCATATAATATTATATTGCACTCGGCCAGTTATGGGACCCATTGTAGTTGGGGACATCTGTAACTTGATAAATTAAATTTATCTTGAATAAGAGCAAACTAATAATATCAGTGCTTTTACATTATTCATATTTTGGAAGAGTTTTCACCTTTAGGGACTGTTTTTGCTTTAATTCAACTTATTACTTGAATCAAATAATGTTTATTACATATTTTAGGCATTGCATTTTTAAATTCAGTGATTTTTACAAATAGTGAAAACAACAGTGTGGTTAATGTTAACTTTTAATCAACAACCGAGAGATGGCCAATGAATGAATGAATGAACGAACGAACGAACGAACGACACTATTTTTCTCAGACAGAGAGAGAACTTTGCCAAGTGTCATCACTCTTATATTTTGATTGAAGAAATTTGGTGTGTCATAATTTCCCTAAATTACAATTGCCCCCAGTCTCAACGGCTGAGGTAACAGGTTTGAGCCCGTTCACCCATACAACAAAACAATACAGCAAAACCCTCACTTAATAACTAGAATGACATTTGAAATTCTCTCAAGCACACGGAACTGAGTCTATCTGCTCATGCATGAAAGCTGTGATTATTATTACTCCCCATCCTCAACACACTTCTGTGAAGATGTGAGGGAAATGGGAGCTTTCACACTTTTACACAATGCAGCACCAGAAATAATGGACAAGATAAATGACACCCAGGATTCTACCAGTGGCAGGGTCTTTTGTTTTTTGCTGTCTAGCCAATACCTTTATAAGAAAAAAAAGCACATTTAGACTCCATAGTCCTTATTATTTTACCCCATGTATTAAACAAGCGGTATGCCTAAAAGAATGCGAACGATTCAAAGAATAACGTACAATGTTAGTCAGCGAAACTTTCATCTCTTCATGCAA
>NW_024121510.1:2090371-2262298 GCF_016745375.1 Pimephales promelas | reverse complement strand
CTGTGAGTAGTTCAGGAAATGACCAGCTATATCTCGGCTCTTCCCTTCTCGTTCCTGTGGCTGGCAAATAAACCCTAGGAGAAAGCAGGATGCAACTTATTCAGTTTGGAATTGGCTAGATTGTGATATTCAGCAGAAGATAATGAGAAGTGATGGGGCAAGGCAGACAGGCCAGATAAAAGGCCTCCAGGCATGCTGAAAGCCGTTTAAAGGTGGGCACATTGACGATTCGCACCTCACGTTCAGGAGAACTCTTTATCCACCCATGTTGTTTTTGTCCGCCGCTTCTCATGCCGCATAAGCACAAGCTTTCATTTGTAGTTCCTGACAATTTCCGCGAGCCACCGCGGACCAGAAGCAATGGAGGTGAACGTGTTTGTGTGAGGAGAAATGCTATCCAATTCCAGTGGGGTCCCTGTGGTAAGGGCCCAATATCAGCAGACACACAAGCAGAGCATAAGTAAATAGCCATATAGTGCTATAGTTGAAGAGCCGGTTGGAGTCCATTTCATCTTCACTGAGCCGATTCAGGAGATGCACTGCATTTTTACTTGCCAATTTATATGTATGCTGGTGTTTCCATGTGGTAAATTCAGTTTACCACCTGAATTGATTTCCTTATTTTGGCTTCATTTAAATGCAGCTGAGGCATTTCAACCAAGTTCTCTTTTTTTTCTCTGCAGGGGGACCTCGGCGTCTTAGTGCCATACAAAGACACTCGTAGATGACACAGGCAGTTATGCGCCCTCTGGGACGGCCTTTGAATGAAGGTTTGAATGTTTCCTATTCAACATGCTTTCTGTGATCACACCTCGCTCATATGAAAACAAGCGCCAGGGATAAGATTTGATTTGGTACTTTTGTCCTCCTTCTATAGAAGTATTCTTTTTTTTTTTTCAAAACACGTATTGCATTATAATAAGGCCTGATATTCCATGCACACAATTCAGTCAACTCTCTACTTACGTGACTGGTATTGTTTTTAGAATACCATTCAACGTCTCCTCTGTGTTAGTGTTGTCTCAGCTGCATTCCTTTGTTCGCAGGTTCACGGATAATGTGACAAGAAAAGTGACGTGTTAACCTGGGTCACATTGCATTCAAGACAACAAATTTACCAACGTCCCATTTATGACAGAATCTGCATCAAATTGTTCATCTTTTCAAGCTCTTCAATAACTGCGTTCATTTTTTCCAAATACATTTATGCCAAAGCTCACATCACCTTCGGTTAGAGCTCCTTTTAATATATTGCATATAATGACCACAGGGAATTACAAAGAACTGCTAAATGACCTATTCTGTTATCATAAAGTTATAACTTAAACCTCTCAGCCAGGTGATTACTGCTGGGGCTCGGCTGACTCACGTCTCTGAATACTGATGATATTCGACGATATTCAAAATATTATAAATATTTAAACCATCATCTTGAAGATCATGAATATTAAACCGCTAGATGTTGTATATTTCATATTGTGCATCTCAATATAGTTTGTGATTCTATTATTGGCTACATTTATTAAACAAAGTACTGTAATCCCAAGAGATTTCTGCTTGCCAGTCAATAATAGCACACGTCTATGAATTGTTAAAAGGAAGAGGGAAAAGGTGGTGGATTGTAAAATTCATTACTGATTTAGGTTAAAATGATGTGGAAAAACATTTAGCTCCCGGTGTATGTACGTAAAAAAAAAGGCGGTCTCCTTTTAGTTTGATCATCCATGTGTGCAAATGTTCCTATTTCAATTCCAAATGATCTGGCACATAGAGGTCCATCAATCTTTACTGAAAAAGTTAGCACGGGGGATTCACAAGGGCAAACTGCAAATAGTTTTCTTCACATTGAATTATTTAATTCCAAATTAGCATCACATTTTAACTTGAGATAAATAGATATGCTGTCATAAAATCCTTTTTTTAGCAATGTCTGCTCGTTACACATCATTGGATGTTAGATTATGAGCTCTACATCTTGTGCACATTTGCCGATATACGACTTGAATCTCTCTCTTTTTAAAAAAAAAAAAAAAAACGACTGTATTCAATATAGCCGCTTAGAGAACAACTTTCCGGTCATAAAATATATGTTTTTTGCTGTAGTTATGATCAACACCTTCATTTCCCCCATCTACTTCATCAAAGCAATGACCTGGAAATATGTCACCTTGTAGTGTCACCACGTTCAGTCATCTTTGGAGGCCACCTGCAGTTCGAATGTCTCATTTTCAGATTCTGCACATTTGTAACGCAGTGTCCCCACACGTTTCCATCTAAAATGACATTCTGCAAATACTTGGAAATTACTTGTGATGCGGTTTTATAAAGAAAATTTGCACATCCTTACAGGGTTCTTTGGTACAGTTGATCTCCTGATCTCATCCCTTCTGTGAATTGTGTGCGGAAGGTGAAAGTAAATTGACGACAGACGGAATCTAGCCTTTAAAGAGACAATAATAAGCAAAATATAAACATTAAATGAAAATATTATATAAATGAGCAAATGCAACTGATGCAACATTGAAGCGTATGGTACCGAAACGATTCATCTCGACGCCAGAAGACAACCTCCCCGCATCCTTGACACTCTACTCTCACTGAAATTAAGGCACATCAGAAACGATGCACCTTTTGATATGCCTACTGTTGAGGGAGTGAGCAGTGCTGAACAGATGGAGGGAGCAGCAGGGGTCTGGGTGGACCTACATTCCTATAGAGATTCTCCTGGACAGACAGTGGAAACTGACTGTGGTAATTAATCCATCTTCCTCGTTTCTTTCTCTCTCACTCCCTTTCATCTCTTTATTACAGGATGGGGTCACAGTAGGTCACAAGTGTTTTTCTGCTATTTTAAATTTACCTTTTTCAGCTGGAAAGAAAAGCCAGAGGTTGGTTCGATAATCGTGCCTCATGTTAGAAAAATACAGGATTTATTGTGGGCTCCAGTTTAAGAATATAAAGACAACGGATGGATGGATGGATGGATGGATGGGTGGTTAGATGGATGGATGGATGGATGGATGGATGGATGGATGGATGGATAGATAGATGTTTTAGTTATAGAATTGAGAGCTTATTGATTCATATTTTTAATAAATCAGAAACTCAAGAGATCTATTTTGATGCTTACTGCTTAGTTGAAACCATGAGATATATTTTCTTCAATCCCCACAAAATTAATAAAATGTCGATTTAAGACTATATACGCCATCAAATTCGCGACTCTCCTATGATTAAAAGGGACACTTTCGGTTTTCTTCCCAACGGAGCCTCGATTTCAAAATGGCGGCTGTGTGAAATCAGCGTATGGCCGGGTTCAGGGCTAATGCTGCGTTCAAGTCCTCCTGGGAAGTTCGTACTGTACGAGGTGGAAAGTCATGTTTACGACGTGAGGTGCGTTAGTTTTAGTTAGTTTTATCGGAGCAAAATGGCGGTGTACCTTCTTTTAATGAATTATACGAAAATACATCAAGGGTTGTTAACTCTGTTAATATGAAGAACAAAGAATGTTCATCAGGTGTGTTTTTCTTTTTATGTTTTTATGAACATAGCTTATGAAGCCAATGTAAACTCTATCATTAGGTATAATTTGTATATTACAATGATATAATATTTTGTGCAGAGAGCTTGCTTTATAAATGAAAAAGCCTTGCAATGTCAATGAGTAAACATCGAAATTCAATTAAAATTTACCGTCAACTACAAACGTTGCATCCATTGATTCCCTCATGTTTCTCACTGACACGCCCCCAACTCGTAGCCTTCAAATCGGGGTTTGAGCTTAAAGAAAATCCCGAGCTCCCCACTGGTATTTACGACATTGTGTTGGCGTTAAAGTGCGTTCAACTCGTAATCACGTTCTATCCGAGATGACTTGAACGCAGCATTAGATTAAGCCAGGATTGCCTTATTTCTATTAGAGCATTTCAATAGCTTTTATAAACATTCCTTAGAAAAACACATTACTGATGTGCATCTTGAGACAAAACAATGATATATTTTGATATATAAGTTGCTTTCAGTTAAAACAGCTCAAACATAAATTTAGTCTGGAACTATGTTTGTGAAACATATATTTGAGGTAAAATTATTATATTTGGGGTGAAAATGTATATGAGGTAACTGGCAATTTGTCAGTAAAATGTTAGCATCTTGTTTATTGAACTTGTATAAAATATCCAAATGTCTGAATACCAGACATTCATGCTCATGTTGCTAAACATAAAAATGCAATATTAGCCTATAGCTGAAAGTAGTCCTTGTAAATAACAGTGAGTTGTTTTCATTCCCAGAAAAAGCTTCCTTCCCTTTCTCAGCTCTTAAAAAACTGAAAGTTTAAAATAAACCGTGACACATGGCTTCAGAAAGAGATGGTTCTGAGGGTTTGTTTCTGGGGAATCTGGAATGATTCATAAACTGGAATTAATTTGATTTAAAAAATGGATTTCCTTGGTTTGGATTCCTTCCCATGTTCCATGTTTAATTATTGTCGGCACAGTATCAATACCAAAACATATTAGAAATAAAAATTAATTTCAGGCAGGAAAATATCTGACAACTTCAAGTAATACAGAAAGACATTTTACCCAGTTCAATCGTTTTTGTCAGGACTCGTTCTGCTCTTGAGAGAAGAGAGGGTCTGGGAAGATGACTACTTTGATTTTTGTCTCATTTCAGCTTTCATTGTTTCCCACAGGGCAAGAGATGAAGGCTTTTCCCAAAAGACTGCTGCTATAGACTCGGTTATTTTTCTGAAGGAGGCCCTTGAACACAGAAATGACCTGAGCATTGAGTTTGGAGCCTGACTACATTGATGTAATGGAGGTAAAGCTTCTTTATCAGTTGTCCCAAGACGTCATATAACTGACGTTTTGGGACGTCTTTTGAACATACATCAATATTCGCCTTTTTAGGGCCCCCTTAAACGTCGGTAGATGAGGTTATGGGATCCTAACTCTACCCCATACCTAAACCTAACCCTAAACCTAACCCGTCACCTAACTGACGTTAAAGGTAAAGCGTCAGTTGTATGACGGCCCGGGATCACCGATCTACCGACGTTTAAGGGGGCCCTAAAAAGGCGGATATTGACGTATGGTCAAAAAACGTCCCAAGACGTCAGTTATATGACTTTTTGGGATGAGACTGTGTTACGTAAAGCATTCTCCTTTGTGAGTCACTAAAACACTCAGGCAAATGAGCCAGAGGCGTTTCTTGGATCCATGTGCATATTTAGATTTCTTAGACGTCTCTTACCTGCTGTGACCAACACACATTTAAATTCCGCTGACCAAAATGAGCTCCACATAGTGAGAATAATAACAGGTGCATACTGTATGGTTGCTTTTCCCACCTCACTTGGAGAACTGGATATAGGCCTAATAATTACAGTACTAACAATGTTTACTTGAATAATGGCTGGAAGTGTCAGCACGTGCAAAATCTTTCAGAGGTGAAATTTATTCCATTTAAACATGTAGTATACAAGACATTAATAGTATTTCTATTCCATTTTTGATCAATATCAGCATGTATGTTCGCATGCTCTTGTTGCATCAGTCCATAATTGCCATTTAAACTTTGACTCATTTTATTAAACAGAACCTTGATGAACTGTGATGTTACCATGGCAACAACACTTTACAAGTTTAAGCATCACCCCGGCTTCCCCTTGCAGGAACGAAACAGAAGCCGAGATTTCATGCGCAGAATTACTCCCTGGATACTTCCTGAAGTAACTCCTATAAAACGTTCCCACAAAATGCAATCAAAATGAAAGAAATGCAGGGCCTCCGGAAGCATCAAAAATGTGATTTGAACACTTCTTTTTCTTCCTATGAGAGTTCATTTCCTTCTTTGATATTCCTGTCCTTATTTGCCATAAAGAACATATTAAATCGGAATTTAATGATGAAATACTGTGTCACTGATCTAGTGGGGGTTCAGAAGCATGGCAATGGACCATTACAGAGCATGCTCAAAGAAATCTATTATGGCAGGCTCGTTTCACATCATTATATCCTTTCTGTAAACAGAGAATCAATTGAAGTTGAAAATCGAGGGTAGTTTTTAGGTCATCGTGTATATTTATTAATGTCATTTTCTGTCCCAGAACAAAGTTATTCATAGTTTCACAGCTGTATATCACTTTCTAGACTCTACATCGAGGATCAAGTGATGCAACCCCGTTGTCAGACTGCTAGAAAAGAGGAAATGTCACTGATCATATATGGCTCTGATTTGAATTATTCAGCAGTGTAAAAATAGAATCTGTGAAACCTTCAATTCTGGGTGGAACTGAAAAACTATCTGAAACAAAGAGCTGATGAGATACTGCCCCCTACAGGACTGCGACAGCAATGCAGATCGATGTTTTATCATGGATTGTTTTCTAAATAGGTCAGAATGTTAATGTACAGAAAAAACAGACTTTTTTTGTTCAGCAGTATCCAGTTGTTAGAAAGGAAGATTCAGTATTACGTAATATTCTTCAGATTATTTTAAACATACAATGAAGGATAGTGCAACTGGAGGACATAGAAAAACCGGAATGATATATTTGACTACCTATGTAATTTGAAAAAATAAAAATGTATAGAAACATTATAACATAAAATGATTAACATATTAAACAAATAATAATTACAAAAGTCAGAATAATTTTCATATATATATATATATATATATATATATATATATATATATATATATATATATACGGTATATGAAGAGTTCAGATGCAAAAGCCTCTAAGTGCCATTTGAAATTTTCTTCTAAAATGATCATTTTTTATCAAGCTTGTATATTTAAGTTCAGTAATTTCACTTAAAAGGCAATGAAGATTACCTATTAATTGTCATTTAAGTGAAATTACTGAACTTAAATATACAAGCTTGATAAAAATGGTCATTTTAGAAGAAAATTTCAAATGGCATTTAGAGGCTTTTGCATCTGAACTCTTCATATGCATGTTTTAATGTATATTTAAATACTTGAATATGTACTCTTACAAGAGTATAACCTTAAAGGGTTAATACATTTATATATATATATATAAACATTATAACAAAATGATTAACATATTAAACAAATAATAATTACAAAAGTCAGAATAATTTTCATATATATATATATATATATATATATATATATATATATATGCATGTTTTAATGTATATTTAAATACTTGAATATCTTACAAGAGTAGAACCTTAAAGGGTTCTGACAGGCCATTCATTATTTTGTTTTATTATTTTTTTTATTCAGATTAAATTATTAATATTATAACATTAAGATATTAATTAAACAGTTCAAAGAAATACTTTGTCCCAAGAAAAATAAATAAATAGCTAATTAAACATGAAGGTTTTATGCAATCGTTTAAGATGTTTTATAGAGCGTTTTTGGCAAGAGTTCTTTAAGAAACCATAATAGTGTGGACTATTTATTGGCACACTGCAAAAATGATTTATCACAACTTTTTACCTTTTGTCAAATCAACTTAATTAATGTGGTATAGAGAACATCCTATTTTAAATTGTCTATTTAATAAACCAATCGCCTTTATTGTATCAACATGTTTTTTAAATTTCAATTAACTCACATTTTTAAAGCAACCAGGTAACTTGCACTAGAAGAAAAGGTTCTATATAGAAACTTAAAAGGTTCTATCAGCGCTATGTATTTGTACCCCTAAAAGGTTCTATACAGAACCCTTTTTAAGGGTTCAATAATAAGAACCCTTTAGCGAAAAAGGTTGGGTTCATTAATTATCATTCGTTTTGTCCTTTCCGGATTAAATATTTCATATTATTGACAAACATCAAGACCCTAAAATGTATTTATGAATGCATGTGAATGATCACAAAATTCAAGATATTAGGGTTAGAAAATGTACATATTTATATCATTTTATGTAGTTAATCTCACACGAAAAGTGCCATTTCAGTTTTTTTTCCTCCAAAAATCAGCATGATTAAAATGTGATATTAAGTTACTACAACAGTAATACAATTACAACTACAAAATGTTGCAGAATAATGTAATATATTAATGAATAATAGAAAGAACCTTTGTGAAACTAAAAGGCTTCTTTCTTGTCATTATAGAAACTTTTTAGCATAAAAGGTTCTTTGGAGTTGAGTAAAGAACCACATATAGAACCCCAATGAACCCTTTGAGTGTACTTTTTAAAGTTAAACCAACAATAATTTTCCATAATGACAACATGCCCCATTGTGTTTCCTTTCCCCCTTCTTGGGTAGTAAAGATGATCGTCTTCAACATGTACAGTAATAACACATGTAAAGAGTGCCATCTTAAGGCACAACAAAGCAAAGAACAGCAGCTCTGTCCTGCAGATGATGGCTGAACTCTAATGCATTGTGGATTTATTAAATGAGTGTAAAGATGTTAAAACACTGTCACTTCCTATTGTCAGTGACAAGCCTTCACAATATTTCGCAGAGCCGTGGTGCAGTTGATGGATGACATATTCCTGGAATTAACTTGTTTCATCTAGAAATTAACCAGCTATAAAAAGACTACTTCAGAGAGCCTGTTCCCATAACCTTTTCTGTCACTGCGTCGAGTAATCAATCATTCTGTTTCTCGTCTCATTTTAATTACAAACTGATAACCATTTCTCCTCGGCAAATCATTTTTGGATACCGCTAATATTGTTCATGTGAGGATTATGTTAGTCTCTATGACCAAATCCTCTTGATTATATTGTTACGGCTGATTTATAATAATTCATTCCTGATAAGCCTCAATAGAAGGGGTTAGTTTGTTTAATGGGGCTAAATTAACCTTCAGTAACTCCTTGAAGGCACTAACTGGGTTGAGCTCTCGGAGATTCCGTGTTTGTTGTAATGTTCAACAGGATTCAGAGGATTCAAATAATGGTTTGCTCAAAATGTTTCATTCTGAAATCATTTACTCAAGTCATTCCAATACAAGAACTTCTACTCTCTTACATAAAACAAAAAAGTGGATGGGGGACCAAAGCAGATAAAATTGCAAAAAAGGTGACCCTACAATAGATTTGTGTGGGGAACACACAGATATTTAAGTTATTCACTGACAATTTTGCCTGAATATTCTGCTTGATAGGCTTGGCCTATCCAAAGGGACTTTGCATTTCAACAGATAAACATCTTATCAGTTCAAAAACTATTTTTTGTTAAGCCAGTGTTGAGTAGTTTACTCATTTTGAGTCTCTAGAGCATGTGGCAATAGCCTCAGGCATTGTTCTGCACCCCATGACATTTTTCTGGCATGACTGCAATTACATAAATATGTGCTCATACACGCATCAATTCATCTAATCAATAAAATTCAGTTTCTTTAAACAACTCAAAAACATGGTACGTTAAACTGTACTAATAATGTCTCTGATTCTGACTATTCTAATTTGATCAATAAGTTGTACAAGCAAACCATATTTCTTGGTTCAATAAAAGGGGATATGCTGATAAAAACGAGCCAGCATAATTTAGGAACATGAAAGATCATGAAATCTCAGCATGACAATGGCAGTGCATGAATTGTGGAAACCTGCAAACTGAAATCAATTTAAATGTTTTTTTTTTGTCTGGCGTACTAAGATAAAGTCTATGGCACAAAGGACAAGTAGTCTGTTATACACTCTCTACGGTGTGTGTGATTCTGTCCTTTATCTATTTCAGGTTCATCCAACAGCAAATAAGTATGATGACAAGGAAAAAAAGTCTTTGGGTTCAAATGTTTTTACATAGCTATTATTTACAGAAAAATGTCCACTGTTTATGAATTTGCAAAATATAGAGAGATATAGAGAGCTGCTTTGTTTGAAAGTGAATTCTGTGTGAGTTTTGCTTCATACATCTCTACACTGTTAACAATAGACAATGGACCTTTTTTTTGCCTGTGAAACTTTGGCAAAATGTCACACAGTTTATAAAAAAAAAAAAAAAAATTCAAAAATGCATAAATACAGACACGTATACGTAAATAATATAGACGCATACATTATATAAACACAGACTTTTATTTTAGAATCGATTATTCACGATTAATCGTTTTGACAGCACTAGTAGGGATTCTGATTTATTCATCAGTCATGAGTGGTGAAATATTAATTAAATGAGTTTTAGTGACAAAAAAAAATTTTGCTGATAATTTACTCACCCCCATATCATCCAAGATATCCATGTCATTCTTTCTTCAGTCGATAAGAAATGAAGGTTTTTGATGAAAACGTTCCAGGATTTTTCTCCATATAATGCACTTTACTGGTAACCAAACGGTTCAAGGTCCAAAAGACAGTTTCAGTGCAAACTGTTCAAAGGGCTTTAAATGATTACAGACGATGAATAAGGGTCTTATCAAGGGAAACGATCGCTCATTTAAAAAAAATAAATAAAGTTTAAGTTTTATAAGCTCAAATGGTCGCCTTGCTCTTTTCTGTGATGCGCGTTTGTGACTCTCCAGTTCTAACTCGTTTATCAAAATGAACGAATCTTTTTATGAGTCAATTCATTCATTTCGTTCGTTGAATGAACCAAATGACACGAAAAAAGATTCGTTTATTTTGATAAACGAGTTCGAACTGGAGAGTCACGAACACACATCGCAGAACAGAGCAAGGCGACCATTTGAGCTTATAAAACAAACTTTTTTTTTTTTTTAATGAGCGATCGTTTCGCTTGATAAGACCCTTCATCGTCTGGAATCGTTTAAAGCCCTTTGAAGAGTTTACAGTTTGCACTGAAACTATCTTTTGGACCTTGAACCGTTTGGTTACCAGTAAAGTGCATTATATGGAGAAATATCCTGGAAGGTTTTCATCAAAAACCTTAATTTCTTTTTGAAATTCTGAAGAAAGAATGACATGGATATCTTGGATGACATGGGAGGGGGGGTCACACAGGTCTGTTCATAACTGACATACAATGGGGTCTAGAAAACATAATCAACTAAATGGGTATGGAGACAATAGTTGGCAGCTCTCCAATGGGTGGAGGGTTGTATTTCTCAACACGCATGAGTCGACGAAGAATGTCATCTCGGTCCCTGGGCCAGGTGAAGATTTGCGTGCTTTGAAGCCATGAAGGGACATGGCACTGACAGACAGAAGCAGACAGAAATGTTGTAAACTAAGGCAGAGGCATCATTAAATCTGAAATCTGGATTTAAGTGGAATATATTGGAGTAATCCTTTAGATGTTACCAGAGCATTTTAGAAACAACCACATATGTCTATTGCTGTTATCATAATAGTTAATCACAAATAAGGATTTTGGCTGCGCGAACGAGTACTTGTTTAAACAGAAATATAATTTTCATTAAAGGGATAGTTCACCCAAAAATGAAAATTCTGAAGTTGTTCCAAACCTGTATGAATTTCTTTATTCTGCTGAACACAAATCAAATATATTTAGAACAATATGGTTAACCAAACAGTTCATGGGTCCTATTGACTTCCATAGTAGGAAAGCAATACAATGGCAAAGAATGGTTACTGGCATTCTTCAAAATATCTTCTTTTGTGTTCAGCCGAAGAAAGATTCATTCATACAGGTTTGGAAAACTTGAGAGATAGTAAATGATGGCAATTGTCATTTTTTGGGTGAACTATGGGTTTTAAATAGGTTTTAATCAGTTGCTGAAAAGATTCAGTTTTACCTTTTTGGCACCAGGAAACAAAATGGGGATGAATCTATAATTCCTGGCCCCATTCTGAATGAATTCGTTTTGTAACTAAAAGACAAAGGTTTTAAGTCAATTGACAAGAAAAATAAGAAAAAAATCTATTTCCACTAATTATTTGTAAGTTGTACCTGCTTGTGTATGTAGACAGTGTTGAGTGTTTCATCGTTTTCCATGTAAAACGAGGCGTTGGTCACAATCTCGTGGTATTTTGGACTGATGACAATGATGATCAGATAGTCTTTCTGTGTATTTAAAAAGAATAAACAAAAAACAGACAACTTTATGGACAGAAAGTAGCAATTAGGCATACTTCAGATAATAATTAAAAAGGTTGGTTCGCTCTGAAAATGCTGAAACTAGAAAAGCAGGGTTAATCGTTCAGAAATATGCTAGAAATATATCCTCCCCCACTTCAGGTCTGAATTACATCAATTAAAACTACTTGTTTCAGGGTTACATGTTTTTTATTAGATGGTCTAAAAAAAATGCATAAAATTAAAAGTTTTGTTGGATTTGTTCATGCCATTCAAATTAATGCAAAATAAGAATACCTGGGCATTATAAAATCCTACAAATGCAACTTGTGTATATGTCTAATAAAAAATGTAAAAATGACATATTTATTTCTACTCCAGCTCTGTTTAACTCATTTACCATGTTTAAATCAATTCCTCAGAATTCAATAGATTATAATCTGAAAGTCAGAGAAGAAAATTAATACTGGTTGACTACATTTGTTGTGCTATAGATGTGTTTGCAATCATTTAGAAGCAAATACTATTGAACACGAGTAGGACGGACAAACACTGCCTGAATGACATTGACACATGTTCAGATTCTCAGCACAAATTAAATCGCCTAAAAGCAACTACTTGTAGACATTCATTTTAAAGGGAAAATGTAATAGTAATGTGTCACTATGTGTCAGGGATCAATCCTTGGCATTTATACAGTTTATAAGGTTAAACAGTGACATTTAATCAGACCTATAACAATTAATGCTACATTTTTTTGAGATTTGTAAGAACTGAAGAAGTCCTCAACCAAGGAGAGCACCCACCACAAGGCTCAATGTGTTGACCATAAACAGAAAAAGCAGTAAGCATTGCTGTATAAATGTTCTCCTAGCTTAAGACGTTACAGATGATGCATTTGAATTTGATTGTTTATTTAAGAAGCCAAAGCTTCATAGATAGACCTTCACAAATGACATAGCCTATTAATAAACAAAAGCTGCAAGCAGCATAGCGGTGTTCAAGCAGTTCAGGCCTTTAAGCACAAAAGCATCAAAAGACATTAAGTTTTATGTACTACCATCATAGATGGAATAGACCATGTTTTAGCATGATGATACACCACATTTCAGTGTGATTTTCATTATTTACCATGTTCCAGTATGATTTACCATGAATCTAGCATGATATCTTACCATAGTTTCGTGCTTGAACACCTAATTGACGGATATAGCACCACCTATGGTCCAATCTCCATGAAACTTTGAAACATGAAGCCATTTTATTGGCTTTTGGCTGTATTTTGCCATGGACCACATTCTAAATGTAATGCAAATGCAAAATTTCAACTTTTTTCGATAATTATTGAGGCTAAGTCAAACGGTCTAGGAGTTATGAGCAATTTAGTACTTTTGGTTACTGTAGTATCACCTATGGGCCAATCGGGCTCATACTCTGATAGGTTCTTCCCAATTTGAGGTCCTACCATCTGGCAGAGTTTCAAGTCTCTAGGCCTTATGGTTTGGGCTGCACGATGTGTTTTAGGGGATTTTTTTTTTCTCCTAGCATTTACAATAGGTGTTGATCACAGATAAAAAGTAGAAGCACTTCAGTCATCCACACATGATTTAGGCCAATGAGTGATAAAAACCATCTTGATGTCATATTTAACACATAACTATGCAAAATTGTCTGTTTGGTTGCTTTACAGTTTTCGGTCTTATAATATTACCCAGGAGGTGATTCTTGGTCAAAATAAGCTGCAGTGTGGTCTAGAATTTATGCTGTGCAAGTCAAACTATAAAAAACACACTCTGAAATACTAGGAGGTCTTAGACAATCTCTACTTACTTCGCTGATGTATCTTTCCATGAAGTCAATCTTGCTTATGCTCTTGAACTGTTGTTCAAACATGTCAATCTGTGCAAAAAGAACAAAAAGGACTGAACATGATCTCTGACAGACCCAGCATCCAGTGAAAAGCATGGCTGCAAGGCAATGTTTGGTATAGGTTGCATGTCTTACATGAGTATAGAAGCCATTGTGTCTCAGTAAGGCAACAAAGTTGATGATCTCTTTGACATGTTTTTCACTGTCGGCTTCATAAGTAACAAACACCTTCCCTGCAATAATGAAAAGAGTAAAAAAGAACATAGATCCTTCCAGAATTATAACTCAAGATATTCGATTCTATTTAGTGCTGTCAAATAGCATGATTAATCGCATGTAACATAAACGTTTTTGTGTGTATAACTCTCTCTCTCTTATTATTATTTTATGTGTGTGTATACACCCATATATGTTTGAATATGAAGAGTTCAGATGCAAAAGCCTCTAAATGCCATTTGAAATTTTCTTCTTTAATGATGATTTTTATCAAACATGTATATTTAAGTTCAGTGATTTCACTTAAATAACAATTAATAGGTAATTATCATTTCCATTTAAATATAATCACTGAACTTAAATATACATGTTTGATAAAAATCATCATTAAAGAAGAAAATTTCAAATGGCATTTAGAGGCTTTTGCATCTGAACTCTTCATATATATGCGTGTATATGCACACACACACATTACATATAAACTAAAACGTTTTTGTTAGATGCAATTAATGGAATTATTAATTACATGTAAGGGCTGCACGATTATGACAAAAATCATAATTGTAGGTTATTCCTTTGAATAAACCCCTTCAGAGTGATGCAAGACCCCTCCGCTTTGCATTCTGATCGCTCTGTCTGGGTTTATTTTGCGATTACAGTCGGCTAGATGTACATCCTTTACATATTATTATATTATTAGTCTTTTTGGGGAATTAATTGTTGCAAATTAAATTTAAAGTACTATTAATTAAATGTAATCTACATGTACCATCTTCAACACAAACACTTTATAATCAGGTGACTCTGAAGAAGAACAGATTCAAGTTAAAGATGTTTTTTTTAATATATATTCTGAAGTCAACGGCACACACATCTTATTCAAATTCCACATTCTTTCAGTGTTGCTCAACGTCAGTGTGTACACTCACTTTGCTCCAGGGACAGAGGGGCTGTGCTTGGAGTTAGTTTAGCTCGAGGGTGAGGAGAGGTGTGGCCGCTGTGAGAGATCAGAGCATTGCATAAAGATCTCAGAAAACGAAGTTGAATCCATCACTGAAAATCTGTAAAATCACCTACAATCAATACAAGACCCCCAGTACTATTATACATTACCTGTGAGTGAACTCCGAGGCTGATTGTCTGCTGTTTTCAAGCCCTGTTGGAGATGAAATGAGGACGTGAGCGAGACATTAATCTACATACACTGTAAAAATGCTTTATCAGTAACCTAACAGGTTTTATTAAAACCAAAATATTATTTAAGAGGATTAGATCCACCTGATAATTTAAGTTACTAGCCAATCAGATCAAGTAAAAAAATTATGAATACTTGCTAATTTATGAATAGAAGTAAGAGAGTAATTCACTCAATAATTTCACTTAGACTTTAAGAGTGCTGGCCTGAATGCAAATAAAATAAAAATTTGCAAATATTTTGCAGGCCTCTTTCCTGTTTTTATACTTGCCAATTTCTAACATGCTTTTCCATCATTTGATGAATTACTGCTGACATGATCGATACAATTATACAAATCTATGTCTACACAAACATCTCATTTTATTATTACGTTCACCACCTGCAGTGAATAGCTCAATGTTGAGCTAACCTAACTGTGCCAGACAAATAAAAAATAAAAATAAAAAAATTTACAAATAAAAAAATTAATTAAGCAATTAAGTTTGAAACATAAAATGGAAATAATCATTTTTTAATGGCCTAATCAACAGACTTTGAAATGTTTATTTTAATTAATATCTTAAAATGTAGTTAAGAATTTTTACATGGAAAAAATAAACAATTTAATTTGTGTTTTAAAATGTGGTTAAATAAAACAATAAAATAGTGAATTTAAAGATTTTTTTTCAAATGCACATTGTAAACTACATTTCTCAGCTGCTTTTCTTTATCCATTTGTCAATTAAGACAAATTGCCATTGATCAGTTCACTCATCTGTGCAACCAATCAGCTTTAGAATTGTTACGTCAGATGGACTATTATTGGATCGTAGTAAGATATATTAAACATGTATTAAAGTGATAAGTTTATATATGTGTGTCGATTGTAATGCAATGGAAGATGTTGCAAACACAGCCAGTCAGCCAATTATTATTTTTACAATGTACACAGAAATTATACATTTAAACAAAAAGGGCGACAATGACATAATTTATGTATGATTCAGTGAATACTAAATAGGTTTTTGCATTGAAATACCACAAATAAAAGTGATATTTATTTAACCTTCTGACTAAGTAAGTTGAGTGAAATGGAAACTTGTTGCGCAACTGAATTGCATACATTTGATTGGACACAGGCTTGATAACGATCCCTGATAAAGACAGTGCACAATTATGAGGTCGTTTTAAAGACAACGGAGGGCTTGTTTTGAATGTGTTGGTATTATTCATCACTGTTTACATCAATTTTACAAGTTCCATGTAAAAACCAAACTCACTTATGACTCATAATATCATAATAGACATTGAATTTTAACAAAGAACCGAGGACTTACGTGAAGGCCAGCAGGGCATCTGGTAATGTGGTCTGTAATGACAGCCATGATCCATTTTATACACATCCACAGGGTGCTGACTATAGCAGGGCGGCCCACGGGACGTGCAGGGTGGCATGCAGTAGCTGTGAGGCGCGAATGCAGTTGGGATAGAGTGCAGTGAACGTGGCTGTTCTAGACTCCCCTCTCCCAGACTGTGCCTGTCTGGAGAGCAAGAGTAGCTTGAATCACCGGGATAACTGCAGTAATTTCCAGACACCAAGCAAGAGGGAAGGTTGCCACTAGGGTATTCCACCGAACTTCTGCCCACTGAACTCGAGTGTAGCAGGTCTCCGTCGTGTGGCTCTAGGGTGCTCAGACATGCTTCCGTCTGACTGGGAAAGGGCGTCTGGGGACTGTAGCCGGAGGGTAGACCTAGCGGGGGCTGGTAAGGTCTGTAGCTGGACTGTGTGGATCTGTAGTTGGTCTTTCTGTCTCTGCAAATAACCGTGAAGTCAGCCTGTGCTCTCAATGACTCATTCTCAGACATGCAACTGTCAGCGTGGAAGAGCTGGGAATCGGTGGAGTCTGAGTCACAGATACTGTCCTCAGTAATGAGTTTATCCATAGTCTCGTCGTTCTCTTCTGGAAAGTTGAGGGATTGTAAACTGTAGTGGCCAAATAGAGAGAAATTCCTAGTTAGTGAGAAAGAAAACCTAAGACCTGAAAATTTCAGATAAAGAAATGGCCAATTTAAAAAGAAATAGAAAATCAACATTTGAAGAGTGACAATTACACAATGACACTACAAATAGAATATTGCTGTGGCTTGCAGCCTAATATTTATTCAAACGGCAATGTTTCAAACAACATTCTTTATGCAAAACATAACAACTGGTTCCCAGATGCCAGAAGGCGGCTGCTAGACAAAAATGTTTGATTAAACAGGGCTCAAAAATAAAGACAGCCCAGTGCCAGTGTGAGCTGTCGGTTTATGTTAATATTATATTACTTACCATATTTTATATTATGTTTATAAATTCTTAGTCTACTAGCCATTGGCAGGTAATGCAAAAAGTATATATATATATATATATATATATATGTATGCATGTATATATATATATATATATAAAGGGACACTTCACCCATTTGCATTAAGCTTTGTATCTTTAGAAATCCAGTCATATTTTTGAATGGTTATTCCCCCTGAGATGGTTAAAATGATTATTCAAGTGTTTTACTTCCTGCTTATTATCACGTAAAAAAATCATAATTTTGCATCATAATAAGCAGGAAGTCACATTTCATTCAAAAGTGTAGAGACTACAAACATTAGCTCATTATTATTCCAGGGGGTGGGACCCACTCACCCTACAGACCTATTATAGATCAGTGGGTGGGACTTCACTTGCAGATACTAAAATCAATATATATAACAATAAGTATGACAATGACGGAAGAAACTAAACATGATATGGAAGAAGAGGATTTTGAAATGACGAGGAGGACGAGGAGCTCAGACTGGCTTGAGCTGGGCGGACAGCTGGTCCCTGTGCTCTCGCTGTGCGCTACGAATTTCAACGATGGCAATTTCTCCTGGACGAAATCTCTGAATCAGATGAGCACACGGACGTTTGTGTTTTGATGACCATCCTAGTTTCGCCTGACTTAAACAATGCCCAATTGGCACTAAGGGGCCTAAAGTGTGCCAAGCAAACATCCCACACCATTACTCCACCACCACCAGCCTGCACAGTGGTAACAAGGCATGATGGATCCATGTTCTCATTCTGTTTATACCAAATTCTGACTCTACCATCTGAACGTCTCAAAAGAAATCAAGACTCATCAGACCAGGCAACATTATAAATAATTATAAATAAATAAACAATAAAATACTATAATATTTATAATATTAATACTATAATATTATATTTCTAGGTATTTAGAAAACCCTACGTACGATCCTATTATGCAAAAATACTAGTGATTCTATATGTTCTATTGTATTCATTATATTTTATATTCTAAAGTCTTGCATTTTCAATACTAATAAAAGACTTTTGTTCTTGTATGTCACTGTTTAAGTTTACACAGAGCGTTCATCCTTCGCTAGGATGCTTAAAAAAATATTGGGGACATAAATTAAGAGCATAACCACTTCTCCAGGCACCACTACATCACTGACCACACCCTTAAATACATTGAAGCAACTGCCATATGATTGGTTGATTAGATAATTGCATTAATGAGAAATTGAACAGGTGTTCCTAATAATCCTTTAGGTGAGTATGCGTATATATTTATATCTTGATAAAATTTGTGTCATTATGGGAGGCATATTTTACCTATATTGTAAGCAGTGCTGAGCAGGTACCATCCTTGTGCCTATTACAAAAGAGCTGCAACCATTTCATATCCCTAGTCAGCACAAAAAAATGTAAATGGTTAATAAGATTGGAATACAGGAAGCCTTGACTGGCATGATCACCCTGTGAAATGGCTGTATTTAAGACAATCAACAACCTTTGGCAACTGAAACACTTGCCAAGGAAACTTGCTGAAACACTGAACCCACAAGCCAAGGGTTTATTTATCTCTCTCTCAACAAACAGCGGAAAACACCTAAATATACAATGGAAACCAATATGACACACATGGGAAATCACAATTAACAAAGGCCACAACCTCAAGCACAAATGGGGCAGAGAGGGTACCAATACAATAACGACATTTACCACAACACTTAAAATCCAAATAATGTTATATCAAAATACATGAAATGGGATCTTCTAGCAGACGCTTATTTTATTTAAAAAAAAAAAAAATAACAATAATAGTAACAATAATGATTATGTTTATTGTAAAACAAAAAGAAAAGAAAAAAATTAGCAGGCTGTTTTGGAAATGTTCGTTGTTGTTTTCCGTGCTCACTCTTTAAAATTGCGCTTTCGTGTTCACGCTTTAAAATTGTGACTGCCGCGGGCTGCATAACAACAAGTATTACTCAACCAGTGTAAGTAACGCATATTAAGTTTTAGCTTCGTACTAGTACAGTAGTATAAAAGTAACAGCTTTCAAAATAATATCTTTGAAAAGATTAACAGCTTAAACACTTAAAAAACGTATAAAACTCAGACTCTGCTCTTACAATTTCACCTATTCGATATAAGTTATTTGACGTCCAACATCACATAAACACGTCCATACCTGTAAACTGACCAGCAGATTCAGTGGGGTGAATGATATAATCCCGATGAGTCTCTAATCGCTGGACATTACAGACCGCACGAGCTTTAGCACTCAAAGAAACGTGTAACTTCTTCTTCTTTGAAGAAACGTTACCTACTGCTTGAAAGTTTATGAACACCTGCCTGTTTTCAGTTTTCACACCACAAACTCCGCCCATTTCCCAGAAAGCACATCCTCGTAGATGTTTCTCTGCCTTCATCAAAAGGCGTTCTTATGAGCCGAGTCTTTTTAACGATTCTGATGAACCGATTCACTGTGTTTGTAAATCAAATGACAGTGGGTTGAAACTGTGAAATGGCAACTAACTTGCAAGGATACTGACGATAAGTAATATGGTTAATAATAAATTAGTTAATATTATTGGCAACAATATTATTAATTTTGTCAATACTGTTTGAACAACAACACCGTATTTAGACTAAAAAATGAAAGTAAAATTGCCATTACCTTAATAAACAAGAATTCTACTAAAATAACTATAAGGATGGGCTTTTTAAAGATTCTTTTTTTTTTTTTAATTATTATCTACTCTAAGACTATATTATTGTGGTTTAAAGCAAAAAGGATAAACAATTCAAAGAAGTATTTTGGGGGTTACTTTTTATTGCTAAAAATGGGCAATGAGAATCACTTTCCAGAAACATAAGTACATTATCATAGACATCTGTGGTTTGGTTTTTAGAGCTATACATTTCTGAGTAACACCGACATCCGAGATCTGACTCTGAACTTATAGCTTTTACACCTTTAACTGTAACTTTGCTTTATAAATATGTAAAATAGATTTGCTGTATCAGTATCTCTTTGTAATTTAATTAATTTGCTCAATTACATATTTAGTGCAATGAACATATTTTTATAGGACAACAGATATGAGCTTTTTTATCATGTTGACATAATTAAAAAATAGTGAAATTTAAACCAAAACACTGGTTATCATGTGAAATGTAGGAAAATATCAAATAATGTAAATGTTATACATGCAATCAATCTAACACAGATAAGTGCATAGAGTAAGTACATTAGTGTTGTTTACTGTAAGTGTTGTTTCTCTTTAAACAGAAAGCAATGCTTCATTATTTAAATCATACAATGACAAACCTTCTGATGTAATTTAGCCATATCTGGATACACAGTGACAGACCAGTTAATTTCAAAACCTAAACAGAAAATAGGTCTGACTGTAGATTAGACGAAGGCAAACTCATTTGATCAGTCACTTCTAAGGATCACAGGTGGAGCTTTGTCAACTTAACCTAATTTCATATGTAGACACACTGACTTTCCTTTGGTTAGCAAAGCAGGATTCCAGCCACTTTTTCTTTACAAGGAGAGCCTGAGGGTACTGATGCAATAGATCTCGCAGTTCCTGAAAAGAAAAAAGGGGAATGATGCAAAGCATATTTCTGTTACTAAATCTAATACCAAAATATTAGTATTATTAAACATGAATTTAATTAGTATACGGCATTTTGAATAGGTCCTATTATGCATTTTTACATGTTCAACATTATTTAGTGTGTAATGTTGCTATGTGAGCATGAAAACGTCTGCATTCACGAAGCACAATCACTACATAGAGAGTTATTCTCTATATCTGTAAGCACTGTTTCTTAACTCCTGAAACAGCATTGATTGTAGTCTTAAACTTTTTTATATTTTCCCCATTTAAATATTTACGGCCCAAGGCATTTGCAAAAAAGGGGCAAGGCCTGGTTGAGTTGTGTTAAAGGATAAATGATAATTGGATAAATTCATAAGTCCACACCATTGCTGAGTATTTTCTCCTTAAAACTGCAGTGAACCAAAAACGCGGTTTGAAAACGCCGGTGTTTCTGACGTCACATGAAGATTTTCTTCCAAGGGAAAAAAATTTAAATATGTCATTTTGGTGATCAAAGATGATTTTTAAGGGATAAAATGATTGACTACAGGGGGACTTTAATAGTGTGTTGAAACTCATTGTTAATTTAAAGGGGCATGACATTTCCAAAACACGCTTGAAGCAGTTGATTCATCACAAAACACTGGTCCAGCCGACCAATCATAGCACATTGCACTTTCTAGAAGGAGAGGCTTCATAGAGCGTCATATAAAAATGAGTCAAGCATGAAAACCTATTCAAATAAACTGCAAAAACAAAATCAAGACATTATAGGTCCTCTTTAATAGCTCTTTAAAAAGTTAAGTGTTTTGATGGTACTACCTTTGCATGGACAGGACTTTCTACCTCTCCTATGATATGAGTGACGTGTGAGCTCATGAGATCCTCTTCATCACCATCATATGTGCAGAAATGTTAAGGAGTAAACTATCAGCTCAACAAGATTTATCATCATAAATGTGATAAAGATAGACGTGTTGATGTAGTCTAATGGTTAAGCGCCATAGGAAACGTATAGGTAATGGAGGGACATGAAAGGATATGTGATAAGGTAGCGGGCGAGCTTCTTCTTTTCTGTAGCAGCCATGTTGTAGAAGTAGACATGAACACCTCTCATGAAGTCAGCCAACCCAGGTGTGTCCTGACTATCATGTGACATAGTGGAGATTTTTGTTTTGTTATTGCCAAGAGGACTGGAGGAGAGTGGGGAACCTGCTGCTGATCCTGCAGGGTCTGAGGTTGATGGAGTAGCTGTGCATGTGGTGGAAGAATCTGTAGAAGAGTGTGAAGCGGCTCGTCTATAATAGTATCTGAAAAACAAGTCAAGGAATATTCCTGTTCCTAATGCCGATATCAAATCCATTACTTCTAAAGTACTTCTAAAGCAATAAGTGTATTCATTTAGGGGTCTTGGGGGCTTGATGCTGGTGCCCCTATTTGCATTGGTCTGGTTTCACACTCTCTCGATTCTCTCAAACCCCAGTACATGTGCTTTTATCTTGCTTAGCTACTTTCAAATTAAAGCAAATTGTGCCCCTGTTCCATTCTATTGACATATCAAGCCAAATGCCAAAGTGATACAAATAACTTATGGCTTCAGTTCATGGTTTTAACTAGTAAGCAGTTTTTGTGAAAAATTAGGACTTCTGGAATAGGATACATCGATGTGGAGATGCCTTTGGTGGCCAGATGCTTACGAATGAGTCTTTCTGTACCGTACCAATTGAAGCCTTTAGTGGAGTGACCAATCCGAGGCAGATGGACACTTGCTATTGAAGATAACACAGAAAAGGTTTAATATCAGAGGTTAAAGACAACATTAACGGGGCATTCACACAGAATAGAATGGTGTTCAATGGACAAACACATCCATCTAGCACAGGGGGTGGGCAGCTCTAGCTCTCGAGATTGACTTTCCTGTAGAGTTTAGCTCCAACCCAAATAAAACATATGAACAAGCTAATCAAAGTCTTTAGAATTATTAGAACACTACAGGTGAGTTTAAACAAGGTTGGATCTCAAGTTCCTAGCCCTGATCTAGTGGATGTTTACATAGAAAAAGAGTATAAAAACGAATCGACCTTCTTGGAAACAATCTCAATCAAACCTCTATAAGACTAAAAGGTATGTGCACTGTGCAGTAAACTTGGGTTTTAAAACAAGTTTGCAGCAAAGTTGGTGTAATACACAAGTCATTTGTTTAAAAGTGAATATATGAAGCCATTTCATTGCAACTCGCTCAATAGTTTCACAAATGAGTGCCGAGTACCCTTCTTTTGTTTGGCATCTCTGTATATCTTCTTGAGGCCCTCATCCAAGGCAGTGAGCCGAATGCCTGACAACTTGTTGGCTTTATCCCTCTGCTGGGCAACTATGAGTGCCAGCTAGAGAGACAGGAGACATACAATTATTAAATAAATTAATGATCTAAAATAATTAATAGCAGTAGATTAAAGACATAAAGACCTTGCTGACTTACATAGTCTCTTCCACTGAGCCTTGACTGTTTATCATCAATAGGAAAAAGCAGAACATTCCCAAGTTCTAAGTCTGCAACACACAATTATCACTTTTATCATATAGGCTATATATATTTTGTTCATTGCCCTTTAATTTTGACCCAATCAGTCATGGAATGGAATCTATGTTTGTTGAGTAAGCTGTCATTTCTAATGATATTTATTTAATTTAATTTTAATTTATTGGTATTGGTCAATATTCAATAAAATGTAATGATATTGGATATTGAATTGTGTAAAGATTTATATTTCAAATAAATGTTATTCTTTAAAACTTTCCATTCATCAAATAATCCTAAAAAAATACTGTTTTCAATAATAAAATATATTTCTTGAGAAAAAAACACAGCACAGCAGATGACAGTAGATGACAATGAAGACTGAGTAATAAGCAATGGCTGCTGATAATTCTGCTTTATCATACAAATAAAAAATATAAATTTAAAAAAAATATTACGGTTTTTACTGTTTATTGGCAGCTTATTTGATCAAATAAATAATTCCTTGGTTACATTTGAACAGTAGTGTAATCTTTATCAAATCTCTAATTAATATATATTTTTATATATTTAATATATTGTGATCTACTTGGATTTTAAAATTAGTAATTACAATTTTAGTGTTTTATGCTATTTAGTCAATGTAGAATAATATATGATTGTATTTTTGGCCAATTTATGATAATAACATGAAAATAATTATACTGTTATAATTAAAAATGTCTACAATCACCCCAGTGTAGAGCAGAACTACATTATTATGTGAAACTGTACACAGTAAACTGTACTACCTAAAGTGTAAATACTAGTTTTAGATGCCACAAAAACTTTGTGAAAGCCACAACTTTCAAACATCACATTAATTATGGGTATTAAATCAATTCTGGCAGTTTAATGAAAAATCAGTTTGTAAGCAACACAGTGAGCTGTGTGAACTGATACCGACATCAGTGTGGAATGTTTGTAACGACAGAGCCTGAATTAAACTTGTCTCAGCAAACAGAAAAGGTTTGTCACCTTTCATGTCACCAGCCAACTCATACTGTTTCCTCGGCTCATCTGATCTGAGCTCCAGTGCGGTGAACAATCCTCCTCTGCCCCAGTATCCAGAGTCATCTACATCATATACACACAAATACAGTTAATCACACAAAGAAGTACTTCACTTAGAATAATCAATATGTTGACAGTAGGTGCGTTTCCATTACAGATTTGCGTAAAACTTTTGCCATTTTTTTCTATATGTTGATAAAAAACTATTGCAAAATGATGGCGTTTCCATTGGTTATGCGACTAAAACGTCTTTTTTTCCTCTCGCGATAAGTCATTCCAAAATCATTGTCAGCTAAAAACATATCTAGATCTCCGGATGCACCTTTAGAGAGACATGCACCTTTCATACGAATTAAATAATCAGACAGTATTAGCTTTCGATTTGATTAGTTCATTTTCGAAATATTCCTTTTTCGAATTGCGTGAAAAACCTCCCCATGCAATTGCAAAAACTTTTTTGCGATAAACAGGAGTTTTTGTGAAATGGACGTGCTTCCATTGTGTTCCATTTCAATTTGCGCAATTTGAAGGGTAATGGAAACGCAGCGTTATAGGCCAACTTAGCCACACCATTGAGACGTTTTTAATAGTGACGTACCAACACAGTGCACAATGATGGCATCTTCTCGATCGGTCTGAGGACGAGTTACATCACCCAGCACATAGCGAATGGCTCTGTGTTCTGAATCAGTGGAGCTCCAGCTGACATCATCATCTTCATCAGACTCCATTTCCTCACCCTCACTGTCAACACTTGGCAAGCACAGCGATCTGTAGCCACATGAGTCCCACCATGCCATCCTGCCATTGAAAAACAAACAGAGATACACATAAGCAACACAGGCAATTAAATAGACATACACAGGAACATAAATCACATATACTATATACTAGTTAAAAATGAATGTGAATGCCACAATATATATATTTACTTCTTCCTGTAATTGAGTTCTTCCTGTTGTTTCTTCCTTTCCTCCTGTAGCTTTGCCCTCTTTGCAGCACCTTCTTGTCTCTTCTGACGTCTCTGTTCTAACTCTGATTCTGTAAGAGGTCTCCTCTTCCGCCCTAGGTCAATCAAGGCTCCAGTCAGGGACACCTGATAGGCAGTGACAGACGTTTGTTTTGATTTTAGTTTTTTGCTTTAGTTAAAATGAAGTACATGAATAAATATAATAAAAACAATCTCAAATCTTAATCAATAGCCATCATGAAAGAAAAAGAATGACAACAAATTAAACAGTTAAATTCACATTAAACACTACTGTTTAAAAGTTGAAATTTATATACATATATATATATATATATATGTGTTACAGTGTAAAAGTCTTTACTGTCACTTTTATCAATTTAAAGTCCCTGCGGATGCTGAATAAAAATACAAGTATTAATTCCTTTCCAAAAAAAAAAAAAAAATACAGACCCCAAATTATTTCATTTAAATAGGTGTGGAAGAAATTTTATCTTTAACATGTGTGTTAAGATATAAGTCACCCCAGCTTTGTTACGAAGTGCGCGGCCTTCCTTCCCAGCATCCCCTAGATCAGCTAACTGCTTCTCAAGTAACAGTTCAAAGGTCTTCTCATCCTCTGTACTGGGGTCTTTAGAGTAGTCCTTCCCCTCAAAGTAGTACATGTGGTCTGTAAGTCAGGAAACACATTAACAATTCATTTCATTCTCATTTTCAAGTGCGAGTTATTACAAGATTACTGAAAAGAAGCTAAGAGTTGTACTTTGACCCTCCATGTCCTCATTTTCCTCTTCATCACTCTCATTAAGCTTGACATGCTCTTCATCCGTTAGCCATTGCCCATCTCGAGACTGCCCTAGGATCAGCCTGAGGTCCACATCTTGAATAGAGCTCTCCTCTGACGACAGCAGTTTATCCACACCAAACTTCAGGATCTCACTCAACTAGATTGGTGGGGATATAAAAAAGACAGCATACCGAGAATGTGAACGTGTGCAGTTTCACAATAAGCGAAACCACAAGTGCACAAAGATATGAACCAGGAAACAGTGCACAGAAATGAGCTTTAGAGATAAGAGTCAGAGGACTCTTTCTACCTGAAGGCCAGAAGCTGCGGATTGAGCCTGGTCCAGCAGAGAAAAACGTCCCCCCTCAATCACCGTGTCTGTGAGGCGTAGTTTAGACACAGCACGGGAATAGATGATCTCTTCTACAGTGTCTCTCCCGAGGAGCCGGATCACTTTAACAGGCCTGCACACAAAAAAGAGATGAGAATTTATCTCCATGGTCAAGTAAAGTGCCCTTAAATGGGAACATTTAAAGCGTGTTCAGGACACATCCCTTTTTTTATTCCTGACACTTTAAGACTAGCTGGATAAACATAGATAGCATATGCATTTTGCCAGTGGAGTACCTTGTTTGGCCAATCCTGTGGGCTCTGGCTGCTGCCTGTAGGTCATTCTGTGGGTTGAAATCACTGTCCACAAATATCACAGTATCTGCTGCTGTTAGGTTCATTCCTACCCCTCCTAAAAACAAAGACTCTTTTGTAAGCTAAGGTGTCAATACAGGTTAGCAAATACAGGTACACTACCATTCAAAAGGGCTCAAAAGATAAAAAAAAAAAAATATTTGAAAATCATTTATTTGAAAATAAATCTTTTGTAACATTATAAATGTCTTCACTGTCACTTTATATATATATAGCGTATATATGTAATATATATATATATATTGTATATATACTGTGTATATATATATATATATATATATAAACAGAAATTTCTTGATGACCCCAACATTTTGAACAGAAGTGTGTAAAGAGTTTAAATAAAACGTTAGAATGAAAGTGATGCTGTAATTTTAATATGAGCAGCTCTGAAAAAAAAGAATCTCTCTCTCTACATCAGTCAGGTTTTGCACCACCATCTCATACATACAAATCATGTTCCCAATATTTATGCATTATCTCGTCTCGACTTTCGATTAATAATTCAAGTAATATTAATAATAAATAAGATTTGCATCAAACGCATAAGGCCAATATTGCAACCTTGAACGGTATTTAAATATAACACTCTAAAAATATTATATAAAGTAATGGTAACACTTTATTTTTTGATGGTCCCCTTTGAACATTCTGGTAACTTTGCAACTACATGTCAACTAACTCTCATTAGAGTATCAGTATACAGTCTGCTTAATATCTGCCAACTCTTTATTGTGATGCTCCTCCAAAAGACAATCTATTGACTATAAGTAACTTTGCAACTACATGTCAACTTATTCTATCCCTAACCCTACCAGTCTACTAATACTCTACTAACACTCTAGTGAGAGTTAGTAGAGATGTAGGTGCAGCGTTACTTATAATCAACTGAAATGGACCATTAAAACCAAAGTAACTAATAAAAAAAAATGTGATTTGCACTGCTGATTGGTTTATAAAGTGTGATAGTGTGAGTAGATTTCAGATTGGCTTTCCCAGACTGTGAACTCACCAGCTTTAGTGCTGAGGAGGAATATAAAAACATCTTGATTGGTGCTGAAGTTTTTAATAGCTAGGTTACGTTCCTCTCCCCGGACTGAACCATCCAGACGTTCATAACTGTAACCTGCGGAGAATTGGGAGGGCTGTCAGTTACAAGGCCGGTAGCACATTAACACACACAGCAGCAAACACAGGATGTGATACTAAACCCACATAAACTGCTCTAGATCAGAGGGCTAGATTACTAGAAGAACATGTAGGGTACGGTTACATAAATGTCCCAAATTGAAAAGAAACACACAAAGCTAATACACATTCATTTTAAAATAAAAAAGCCTGTGGTAACACTACGTGGTTTTTGATTTCACTTTAATTTCATCATTTAAAGTCTGTTGAGACAATTTTTGTTTATTTATAAAAAAAAAACCAAGCAGTAAGCACTTCTTACTGTCATGCACATAGTGAGATCACAGGTAGATAAGTAAAGGAAAAGGCTCTGACAAAGTCAAAGTGTGTCTTAGTACCTCTGTACTCCAAGTAATCTTGCAGAATATCCAGCATCCTGGTCATTTGAGAGAACAGAAGAACACGATGGCCCCTGAATACAGTGACAAAAACATTTATTTTATATCACCAAATCAATAAAACACATTTAAAACTAGACATTTAAAGCTACACAATTGTAACTTTAATCCTTTGAAAACTTTGTTTTTACAACCCAAGGTTTGCCGTTTTGAATGAACCATCATTTTTTTTTTTTCACTTTGATCTTGAAACTACCCACAGTCTGAGCTACTTTTCTCAGCGTGACACACGGATGAATTACATATAACCATTCCAACAGTGTATTTTGGTAGAGATATGATTTTGTAAGATTTTTTTTGTGTGGCATTCATTCATTAATTATTTTGTATTTTTTAAAAATAAATAAATAAATAATCTAATCAAAAGTTATTTAATTAAAAATGATATGATGCTTAAACAGTTTGGAAGGTATTTTACATTGCGGCAGGCCAAATATGAAACTAAACTAAAAAAGTTCAGAAAGTGAAATGTCTGTTTCACCATCAATTGATTATGATAACAAAATCAAATCTTAATATCTACAATAGACCAGATCAATATGCTTTTGGAAGGAAGCTCGACTTTAGGTCGACAAGACAAACCCCTCCTGAAGATACGCCAGCATTGTGTCCAACAAAGAGAGCTTCCCACTGGCCTCCACTAAATGCTCCCCCATCTGAAACGGTTCTGGTTCCACACCTTACATGGAAATGGTGCAGAATAAAGACAATTAGTTGGATAAATAAATGTATTTTCATAGAAAATCACAGAAAGTGATTACCATCAAACAAGTAAGGATGGTCCACACATTTCCTGAGCTGCATCAAAATGTTCAGAAGTCGTGTCTTAGAACTTTGATCTGTCCTGAAGGCATCTGAAATTATTAAACACCAGAATGAACACATCCTTTTGTTGCTAAAGTATTCAATTTTTCCTGTTGTGACATTTTGACCTTTACCTAGGTCTCTCGTCAGAATGGCTTTATAGTATCTCTTCTGAAGAGCAGACAGCCCATGAAAAACAACAAGTTCTGTCTTCTTGGGCAGTTCAGCTGCCACCTCTGCTTTAACTCTGCGTAGTAAAAAAGGCTGGAGCACTCGATGAAGCTCATCAGCTGCAGACAAGAACAACAATATTACAAACTCCCACAACAAGGTCACCAGAGTACAAAAGATGAGAATTTATGATCTATATTCTCTAATAGCCACTGGCAAATCTGACTGCTGAGTCAAGGAGAGATTATCTATTCTGACATCTTTTTTTGTGCTCTGCCAAGTTTCTGAGTTTTCTGATGTGTTCAGTTTGGCACCAAATCTATCAAATTTCTCTGTGTCCCTTAGAACCATTATATCTGAGCTCTTTTGATGAGCAGAACAAATTGGTTTAGGGAGAGAGTCGTGGCACTGTAATTTTCAGCAATTAAATCTCTACCAGTGAAAGAAAAGAGATTTTAAAAACATGATTGCTTAACTAAAGCCCTTAAGGTCAATGATGGCAGTTATTTTTGATATTTAACAATTACTTAAGCCAACAACCTTAAAGTCGTCATGAAACATAAGTTGCGATAGTCTTTTCTTCACTATTGAGATGTGTATCCGAATAAATCGGCTTCTTAAACAAAACAAAAAGGAGGGTGGGACTGGGACTTGATTTTGTTTCTCGGAATTGATTGGATCATTATGGTTTGCTATTGCTGCGATCTCATATACTGGTATTAAGATGCATTTTGATCAATAGGATCACAAGTGGGTAAAGGTGTAAACGAAGTCTGAAGTGTTTTGAGCTTGTTCAATTGTGACCACTTCCAGAGGTAGTCGAAAACACAATTGCTGCATGTTTAAGCACTCGTGTGGGCGAAAGCGCTCGAAATTTCACAAAAAAACACTTTCTCTCCGCCTACTGACTTAATGTGTAAACATTATGGGAAGCGCGCTAGCCAGACGGGATTTAAACTTTGTCGGCTAAAGACCCAAGTTTGGAATGAAGACGAAAAACGTACAGCGAGAGACAGGTTGTCCTGACCTTGCAGCGAAATACACAAATCTGACTGCTGAGTCAAGGAGAGATTATCTATTCTGACATCTTTTTTTGTGCTCTGCCAAGTTTCTGAGTTTTCTGATGTGTTCAGTTTGGCACCAAATCTATCAAATTTCTCTGTGTCCCTTAGAACCATTATATCTGAGCTCTTTTGATGAGCAGAACAAATTGGTTTAGGGAGAGAGTCGTGGCACTGTAATTTTCAGCAATTAAATCTCTACCAGTGAAAGAAAAGAGATTTTAAAAACATGATTGCTTAACTAAAGCCCTTAAGGTCAATGATGGCAGTTATTTTTGATATTTAACAATTACTTAAGCCAACAACCTTAAAGTCGTCATGAAACATAAGTTGCGATAGTCTTTTCTTCACTATTGAGATGTGTATCCGAATAAATCGGCTTCTTAAACAAAACAAAAAGGAGGGTGGGACTGGGACTTGATTTTGTTTCTCGGGAATTGATTGGATCATTATGGTTTGCTATTGCTGCGATCTCATATACTGGTATTAAGATGCATTTTGATCAATAGGATCACAAGTGGGTAAAGGTGTAAACGAAGTCTGAAGTGTTTTGAGCTTGTTCAATTGTGACCACTTCCAGAGGTAGTCGAAAACACAATTGCTGCATGTTTAAGCACTCGTGTGGGCGAAAGCGCTCGAAATTTCACAAAAAAACACTTTCTCTCCGCCTACTGACTTAATGTGTAAACATTATGGGAAGCGCGCTAGCCAGACGGGATTTAAACTTTGTCGGCTAAAGACCCAAGTTTGGAATGAAGACGAAAAACGTACAGCGAGAGACAGGTTGTCCTGACCTTGCAGCGAAATACACAAGAAAAAAAAAAGAGATGTCAGTGTAATAGAGAGGGGAAGTTGTTTTAAAAAAAAAATGACAACGGAATATGAATTTTCCAAAAAATATGACGTGTACGGATAAATCATTTATAATAAATACTTCAGTATTCCAAAAAACAAGTATTGTCAGTTTTGATTTCATGGTGACTTTCATGGTAGAAGACATAAGTTGTCTATCAGAGCAAACAGTTTGGTTTTCAAACTGAAACAGCAAAGGTTGGTGATGCCATACCAAGGGCAGGTTCAGTCTGTACGTCTGTATAGGCCCTAACAAAGTCCTCAACATCTTCAGGGAGAAACAGACTGGGCTGGATGAAGGTGAGGAGGGAATAGACTTCTTGCAAGTTATTCTGAATGGGAGTGCCTGTCAACAGCACTCGAAAACTCACTGTAAACTGAGAAAAAGCAGACATCAGATGGCAGTTAATATCAGGGAAAAGCTGAACGATCGACAGGCAGTGCTCGGTTTATTATCATGGGTTTTACACGCTGACAGTGACAATAAAAATATTAAAGCATGCCTATATTAAAATGCAATCGTGTAACCTGTTTGAGGGTTTGGTGCAGCAATGATTCCTGGTTCTTCAGCCTGTGAGCCTCATCTACAACTAAAATCTTCCATTTCCAGCTGTGAGAAGAGAGTGGAGTGGTACAGTTGAATTTGAATCGCTGTCGCTGATACCGATAAGCTGATAATTATTTTATGTCATGGTCAATAACTGAAAAATGTAAAAAAAATTAAATAAAATGTACACTGTTATGTAAAAAAAAAAAAAAAAAAAACACGACATACTAATTAGGTTTCAAAAAGATTAACTTTAAGTGACAGCAAAGGTAATTTAAAAATAAGGCAAATGAATATGATTAATTTAACATTTAATATCCAAAATCGACCAATATATCTGCAGTTATCACAGATAATGAAAAATAAAAAAAAGCTTTAATATTACCCAAAAATCGATATGGTATCAATATGGTCATTTAATTACACAAAAAATGTCTGTGTATTCAGAATTGTGTAAATATACATTTTTTTTTATAAAGTTTCATAATATATGATCTGTTCACCAACATAGATCACCTTTTCAGGAATCTGGCATCCTTGAGGCACATCTATTAAATACGAGAAAGATTTCACATTAAAAACAGTGCAAAAACTTTGAAATCTTTTGAATGTATGAATTGTGCATTTATCCTCTGAAAACAGGCGCACTAACCTCATAGGTGGTGAGAAGAACATGGAAGTTTTTGCCATTTTTGAGCTCTTCCTGGAGCTCTGCCCGTCTCTCTTTATCCCCAGTGTAATAGAGCACAGAAAGACTGGGACAGAAACTGAATGAAAAGGGAAAGTAAGAGAACCTTAACTAATCTTATGTGAAGCTTATATATTGCATTCAATGTAGATACTAATATATGCTACTGTCTCCATCTAGTGACAGTGACAAAATATTGTCTTTCCGGTCAAATCAGTTCATGCTGGATTATTCACACATTCATTGGCATATAGTTTCATAGTCACAATAAAGTAAGAAATCAAAATGTTTAAAATCATCATGAAACGGAAGTTGCGATTGTCTTTTCTTCTCTATTGTGATGCATATCCAAGATGCTTCTCTAACATGAAAAAAAAAATAGCTTGGGACTTGATTTTGTCTGTAGGGAGTTGATTGGATGGTTGTAGTTTGCTATGGCTGTGATCTCATGCGAGTGACAGTTTGTCACATATTTGTATTTCATGCAGTGACTTTAATACACAGACCACACAAGTCTGATCATACATTAGTATCCCTTACCGTTCCAACTCTTGTCTCCAGTTCTCCAAAACGGATAAGGGACAAAGCACAAGGAATGGTCCGTTCATCTTAAGACATCCACGAGCATATGCCAGCAAAGAGATGGTCTACAGCAGAGGATGACATCTCACTTATCTGATATCTGATATCTTGGAATAAATCTTTAATAGATCTTAAGCAAGATAAGCCCATAACATTACTAACCTGACAAGTCTTGCCCAGACCCATCTCATCACCAAGGATGCAGCCCTCCTGGATCTCCATGCACTGTGACAGCCACCTAACTCCATCCAACTGATAAGACCTCAGATTAATAGCTGTTAGGAAGGAGATAAAGTATAGTAGTGTTTGTTTGTAAGAAAACGGTAACACGTTACAATACGGCTTCACTAATATGCATTAATTCATGTTTAAATAATGCACAGATAATCATGAGGTAATGTATGACTCATGAGGAGCTAAACCATTAATTAATGATTACTGCTTCAGCAACTAAAAGTCTATATGAATAATAGATTAAGTAATAAAGTAATTGCTATTAATTCAATGTGTCATTGTGTATTAATTCCTTAATAACATATTGAGGCACATGACTATTAACTAATTGTTAAGTAATATGTAATTTTGGTTTTGACATCCACACTATGGATTTCAATTTCCCACCTTATACAACTGGGATTCCACTGTGCCAGTTCATGGCACAGAAGTGTGTCAGGTTAAGCTTGAGCTCTAGGATTTAAAGGAAGAACACTGAGAATATGAGGCGGGACTCTGCTATTTCATAACACTGTGTCTAGACCGGACAAAGAAACTAGAACCCACTATAATCAGTGACACAACAATGGATGCCACACAATGCTACACGACGACACAACAAAATCCAGACAGTAAACTGATGCCTCACTCTATTTCTGATGTACTCCGAGCTCCTGCGCTACTTCTGTTATGAAGGAGCTTTAATGGTTTAGTCCAGTTTAAACACGGTGTAACAGCGTCAGTACAGATTCTGGTGTGCTGATATTTGTGTGCGGCCCAACTTACATTTGTGACACGTCGTTTGTGAAATATTGTCATGCATTGAATCTTAAATTGGAATACAAATACCTTTCCGTGTTTTTAAAAACATTTTAGCTTCTCATTCCCTCACCTCCTAGTCCCCATTTTTTCAAGTCACTCTCTGTTAGTTCCGACTTGTCCTTTTCTGGTATGTTGCGACTGACAGCTTGAAGAAATATTGACATTGTTGTGGTTTAATTACGTTTTCCTTAAATTCTAACTTTCGACACTTTATTCAGTCGAATATTAAAGTTAAGCTAGGTTGCGCTACGCGCGCCAGATTTGAAGTGGATTACTTCCTGCAACAGTGAGTGGGCGTGTACAAGACAGACGTTGTCCAATGAGTAGTCGGCAATGCAATTACGTATAGTCCACTTCAGAGACATGGCTCTGGTCCACTTTAAAGGCGCCAGTGATAAAAACAAAAACAAAACAACACATTAATATATATATATATATATATATATATATATATATATATATATATATATATATATATATATATATATACTGTATGAAAGGAAAATGACAAATCATCTGATAAAACTTTACTTTATTTACAGGATGATATCATTATACAGTATAAGGCAGAGAAAAATAGACAGTGCAACTTTCAAAAGCCACCCCAAAAATATTTGCTTTTATATAAATATCCCTTTTCAGATATCTTAAAATCTTTCCTAACTATTCTACAACATATTTAAAATAAATCACTTTCAGTAAAAAGGAGTCTTATTCTTTATGTTCAGAGTTAAAGGGTTCGTTCACCCCAAAATGAAAAACATGTCATTAATGACTCACACTCATGTCGTTCCAAGCCCGTAAGACTTCCGTTCATCTTCGGAACACAGTTTAAGCAGTTTAAGATATTTTAGATTTAGTCCGAGGGTTTTCTGTCCCTCCACTGAGAATGTGTACGGTATACTGTCCTATCATCAAAGTAGTCCATGTGACATCAGTGGGTTAGTTAGAATGTTTTGAAGCATCAAATATACATTTTGGTTCAAAAATAACAAAAACTACAACTTTACTCTACAACTACAACACTGTATTCTCTTCCAGTTCTGCGTTCACGAGTCCGCAGAGACGCTGATGATGTCACCAGTGTCACTACGGACAGAACCAGAAGCCAATACAATGTTTATTAAAGTCATAGTTTTTGTCATTTTTGGACCAAAATGTATTTTGAATGCTTCAAAACATTCTAACTAACCTACTGATGTCACATGGACTACTTTGATGATGTCTTAATTTTATTTTGGATAAGGACAGTATTCCGTACATACATTTTCAATGGATGTACAGAAAGCTCGTGGACTAAATCTAGAATATCTTAAACTGTGTTCTGAAGTTGAACTGAGGTCTTACTGGCTTTGGAACGACATGTGGTTGAGTCATTAATGACATAATTTTCATTTTTGGGTGAACTAACCCTTTAAGAAAATGCCATTAAAACTAGCAGTGTCTGTCAATGATGTTTTGATGATCCCGGAATCACAGAATACTTGACCAGAAAGTATCTGGAGTAGTGAAAGGCCAAACCTCAGCCTTGTCATTTCACACATGTGTTGAACAGCATCGAGAAAAACTTCAGGATGGCATCTCTGGTTAAGGAAAAGAGAATGTAAGGCCTTTTAAAAAGATTTCTAACAGACTCAATATTCTAAAGCAGCCAGGTCCAAAAAAGCCTGTGCATGATTACTTCTGTCATTTACCAGATCTGCTTATTGCAAAATAATTAATTTATAACAGAATGCAAATAAATAAATAAATAAACAAATAAAAACTACACATTTGTCAGTCAATCTGTTAATATCTAATGCTGTGCAATTCCAGACTAACCTTGCGAAAGGAATGTAAGACAGGCTATACCTATAGAGAAAAAAAAATGTTAGATAAAATTTATTTCAGTACAATAATAGACACTGAACGCTGTGCTACTGGTTTAAAATATACTTAAATTCTAATATTTACTGCAAAGTGTCAATGGAAACTTACCATGCAAATGCAAGGACTTGCAAAATGACAAACAGCAAAGTGAGTGCAAAGATCTTCCACTGTGGTACAGAGATTAGTGTTATTTGAATCAGGGTTTGATTCATATTATTCAGAAATATACAATCAGATGGATGAGAACTCACCCAAAAAGCTGCACAGAGTGTGAGGACCAGACATGTCTATAGACAAAAAAAATAAATTTGAAAAATGTATTTATTAAAATAAATTTTAATAAATTTGTTTTTGAGAAAATGGTTATTTAAAAAAAAAAACTTTCAAAATGAGATGTAGCCTATATCCAAATTAAACAGGATGTTTAATATGAAAACACAATGCAGCATGAAAATTATTAACATTATTATTATCACCCTAGTCCCCTCTTGGTGTCATTGTCTAAAAAAATTAGTTGTTTCAGGTGTAAAAACGTTAAATGTGCACAGATGAAATGTTTAAAATAAAACCAAGAACATGCATTAAAAAGCAAAAGTAAAAAAAAAAAAAAAAAAGAAAAAGATACATTTTGATTTCTTCTTTACTTTTGTAAACAAAACCACTACAAATATTGTGCAAAAACAAAGACTCTTCTAGCATGTCTGCATTATTTTCACAATTAGATTATCTTGTTTTTATATGAGAAAAAAAAAAGAACTCACTATCATAACAGTAGTAGCAAAGGCTCTGCTCTTGTCACACATGCGTTTCAGCTGTTTTAATGGTCCCATCAAAAACATTGTGCTGTGAGGGTGGATTCAAATGAAACAGAAAACTCAGTAATGTCTCAAAGAGAAAATTCAAATAAAATAATACAAAGTTAGTACAACTTATTATAGCTTGGTGACCGACCTTACTAAGGAGCATATGTTGCCAAATGTGTAAAACACAATGAAGAGAATCAATCCTATTTTGGGAATAAATAGGCAACATACTCCCTGATAAAAGAAAGAAAGGAAGAAAAGGCTAGTTATTAATATAATGGTACACAAAGTTATACCAAATAAAACTAGTTTCTTTCCTAAACTTATCACTCAAAATACTTGGATGTACACAGCAAAATGGCATTTCAACGTAATACGCATTCCTGAGAGCAGGTCAAACCGGTGACACAGCTCTGCTTAAACATATTTCTCCAACTCATCGCCTATCCCCTCTCAACATTAAAAGGAAGTTACCTGTGTGTAAAATATAATCAAAATAAAGTTGATTAAAGTTTAAGTCACTGACCAGGATCGAGCACACAACACCGATGACCATACAGGCGAGGAATCCTTTCAGGCGCGGACCCCATCCCAGCGTGGACGCTTCATTCGCCGCCTTGAGTGAATAGAACAGACAACTGAGATTTAGGCTACATGGTGTTTTATTAGGCTACAACTAATTTATTTAAGTTTAAATAGCTATAAAATTTCTTAATGAAGATTTATAGCAGAGCAGCACAGTTCTTTACCTGCAGTATATTTCTGTTGTCATTGTTTCCATCACGACCACCCAGAACCGCTCTGAGTTTGTCCATGACGAAACATTCAATTCTATGTATTAACTGAATCAATTAACTAGAAATCCCAGATAATGTGTTGTTGTCACATCGTCCAGCTGGCACTCACTTGACATCACTCTTCTTAATGACATCCACTCTGCTCACCTTTGGCGTCTGGGCTGCCTTCAATGAACATTCTCATTTTGCTCAAGCACGCCACCTACCTTCTGAAGTGCACTAAAAGTCAATAATATCTAGCCTTAGTGTATGTAGCCTATGAATGATGATAGTCAGTGGTTTTCGTGTGATCAGAACACTTATTGAGAGACAATTTCTTTCATTCGTCAATTCATGTATTCTCTTGTTTCTTTCATTCCATCCATCCATCTATCTAGATATATATCTATAACATAACTAGTTGGGTCTTTGAATTTGAACTATGCAAAAAGAGAAATATATGGAAAAAATATGTGAATACCAGCACGTCAAATACAGCAATTACTATAAACAAAGTCACTGCACACTGAAAAAAAATGTTTTTAGAAAATGTATTTATCAAGTCAAATTAAATTATTCAATAAATGCATGTGATAAAATACCATAATGTCAAGATTCTCTTACATTGGTCAATACTGCTTTTTTTTTTCTCCCTTGTCTTTTCCAAAGAATAGAATGGAACAAACACAAAAGACTAAGAAATAAACAAACACAAAAGACTAAGAAATAAACAAACACAAAAGACTAACTGAGAAATTGTAATGGCTGTCAAGAATTGTTAAAGCAGTATTCATCGTCTGGTGTCGTTTAAAGCCCTTTGAAGCTGCACTGAAACTCTCATTTGGACCTTGAACCATTTGGTTCCCAATGAAGTCCATTATATGGAGAAAATCCTGAAAATGTTTTCAACAAAAAGCTTAATTTCTTTTCGACATGGACATGAAAGACATGGACATCTTGGATGACATGGGGGTGAGTAAATTATCAGCAAAAGGTTTTTTATAAAGTGAACTACTCCTTTAAGAAAACACAAAAGTATCATTTTTTGATGACTGGAAGTGACTTAAAAAAATCCTAGGGGCATTAAAACATAAATATTTCAGCTTGTAGATCAAATAGTACCATTAAAAACAATATGATTAAAATATGATATTCCCTTGAGTAACAACATATAAAATACTGACAAGGCACACAAAGACAATACTTAAATTTCCAGAAATGTGTCAAACAGAAAATTATGTAATGCCAACAAATAGTCTACATAATGAATCAAGAATAATAAATACATCATATTGACTTAATCTAAACTTGTATAGAAAATAATCAAGTTTGAAGTTGTCATCTCTCATCTGCTCTTCAGAAAGACAAAGCTAATATTTAGTTGGAATGCCTCGATTTTTACTATCCATCTCTTACTCTCTGTCTCCATATTTTTCTTTGGTCTGAGGCCAAAATGAATTGGGATGCAGCGTTGAACGTGTAAGGACTCATAACATCTCGTCTTCAGACTCTACTTCTTTGTCCCTTGGTTTCAAAAGCCCCATTTCCATGGGTGGCATCCTCCGCAGTCTGGCACGCACAGCACTGGAGGGAGAACAATGAAGGTAAACGAAAAGGAATTCAATAAATCTAACATACAGAAAGGAAATTCCATTAAAAAAAAATGCTTTCATAAGCAATATAGATTAAATACACTACAAAAGTTTGGGGTCAGTATGTTTTTTATGCTCACCAAGGCTGCATTTATTCCATAAAAAATACTGAAAAAACAGTAATGCTGTGAAAAATTATTACAATTTAAAATAACTGTTTTCTATTTTAATACATTAAAAAAAGTAAAGATGGCAAAGATTAATTTTTAGCAGCCATTCATCCAAGCTTCAGTGTCAAATGATTCTTTTGAAAATAATTAAAATAAAATAATTAAAGTACTGACCCTAATCTTTTAAAAAGGCATTTAATGCTCCTTTAGATCTAATTTAGGTTTGTGTATTTCATGTTTGAATGAATAGAATATGTTGTGCTCACCATAGAACAGACCAGTACACTACAGCTACAGTGAACAATGCAAACGCGAGGTGCCAACAGTAGCATAATGTGACAAACATAACATTTCCATGGTCTGTCTGATCCCATTTCACTTGACTGGGCGAATACAGTACGAAGCCAATCTAGAAAAATACATGAAAAAAAAGAGTTAAAGAGTGTCAAAATAAGAGTCAAAATGACTTACACACAGATTGCACTTACACAAATACACATAGGTACACACACACTGACCTGCCAAAACCAGCTGCCCTGCAGTACAGTGAGAGTGGCTCTGAACAGTTCTAGTAGAATATTCCCCCTGTGGAAAACCTCCAGAAGGCAGATGAAAGCTTGTCCAAAGATGGCATAAAGAAGAAGAGTGTGCACATGGACATCAAGCAGGTCTCTACCATGGAGATGATAAAGGAACAGAAATCCTGCAAGAGGCAGACATGTACTTTCAATTGTGTTGCAATATCACAAAAATAGAAAATGAGGATTTTCAAGAGTAAAAACGAGTGCTCAATTTAGGTAAAAAAAAAAAAAAATCACACATTCTCTAACATTAAAAATGCATTTACAAAACACTCTTTCACATGAAATCAGTATGGTGAAAATGAAGAACATACCTTCATTAAAGAAAGCAAGACCCAACAGCATTCGGTCTAAAGCCAAAGGGGCGATGTCAGTGCTGTGGACAGTGAGCGATATGGCCTCTGCGATGGCAAAGAACAGGTACATGGTGGTGTGCTGCCAGTTCATCAGCTGCTCCCAGTGCTGAGTGGAAGAATCGTACAGTTGAAACTTGGGCCCACCTGCTAGAAGCTGCTCTGCTAACATACCTATGTAAATGGCAGAAGAAAAACAAATATGATAAGCAGCAATTACAGGGCCAAGCACCACAGAGCGGGGCATCAGACCAACATCAGACCAGACCGTGATTTTAAGCAAAATGGTTGAAAGCCCATAAATACAATGACTTGTAATGTGACCTATGGCTTATTACTTTTAACCAATAGGTGGCACTGACAGCAAATTGATCTGGTGTGGTCAATGTTGGGATTTTTTTTTTTTTTTTTTTTGGTGAGATTTTTGGTCAAACGGCTCAGAAGTTACAAGCAAATTTTTTTTCCCATATTTTGTGACCACTAGATGGCACTGTTTCAAAACTGAGAGATAGTCCCACGTCCATTTTGACGTTCTCATTGTCAAATTCGCTCGCATTTTATTCAAGAACAGTTTGACAAATCAACTTGATATCCACTTTTTTGTCACCGTGGTCTGAAGATGATCTGAGCCAATTTTGATTTGATTTTAGAATTGGGCGAACAGTCAAGCCTGACGTTGTCATACTCAGATTCTAGTCAGAATGTGAGTCTGATACATAGACAGTAAAAGAAATGGACCAAAGATTTCCACAGATAAAAGTGAAGCCAATTGACCTATGGCTACGCTACCACTCACTTGGACAAACAGTCAACATTCGGGACAGGCGCTATATGGCAGCTGTCAGGAGACATTTCACAGGAGGCAATTGGTGATTTTTGAGACAGAAAGATTATATATCATCTCAAAGTCACCTAAAGGGCATTAACTATGCTTTGGAGGGTTATATTATTAATTTTATTGTTGAGAAGGTCGATGAAAAGCTTCAGCTCCAGGCAAAAATGTACATGTCACAGTGTAAACGTGATAAACAGCATATCGTTGCCATCACCGTTTGGTGCTACAGTATTTAAATGAATCATTGAGCACAACATTCTTAAAGGGGCTCTAACCGATATCGGGTGAAAAAAAACCCCCAAAAAAACAAATTTATTTTTTTGGCTGAATCTAAGGTGCTTTATATACACATTTGACAACATTTATTTGTCTACATCAATAACGAAACCTCACATTATATTGACGAAAAGCATGGCAGCAACTCACCGATAATAGAAAATGATAAAATGACAGCTCCTTCTATGATTTCTATGCGGCGTTGTGTAGCTCGAGATGCAAGTCTTCCCGCACCAGCACTTTTGTTCCTGCGGGTGGTGTACAAAAAGGTCTGCTTTGCGGCCCACCACAGACCAGTGATCAGGAAGAAACTTCCAGGCAATGCATGGCCTTTAAAACTTCCCATGATTTCCTGGAAATAAGAATAACGATTTTATTTATTGATAATTAATAAATAAAAACTACATAACCAAATTACCTCATAATAATAACAATTCTACTTCATATCAAAATGTACAGTGCCAATTAAAGGAAAAGACAATGTTTACTGGATTTCTTTAGTAGATTGTGTGTGTGTGTGTGTGTGTGTGTCTGGGTCTGTGTGTGTCTGTTATATGTGTGTATGGTTTTTACATATTTTGAAAACCTTGACAAATCAATTATTGTGAATAGACAGGCAGAACACAATTCTCGGTAAACTAGGCAACTTTGCAAGAAAACAAAATAAGAGAGTCCGAGAGACGCGCTTTTTCATACTCGGGACTGACATATCAATACAAGATCTCACATCACTTTCGGCACTGATTTTGTGGTATCACTTTACAATATGGTTTCATTAGTTAATGCATTACCTAACATAAACTAACACTGATCAAAACATTTGTTTAATGTTAGTTAAAAATACAGCTGTTCATTGTTTGTTCATGTTTTTTCACAGTGCATTAACTAATGATAACAATCACAACTTTTTAACTTTAATAATGCATTAGTAAATGTTCAAATTAACATTATTTTAGATTAATAAATGCTGTAAATCTTGCTCATTCTTTACTAAAGTGGGCTAGTTAACTAATGAATCCTTATTGTAAAGTATTACCGATTTTGTTACTCCATATTTATTGCCTTCCTGAACAATCAGTTCAACACACTTTATATTTAGCAATGAGTTATATTAAACAGCAATGTGATGATAGATGTTTTAAGCCCAAACCAAGGCAAATCAGAAACACTGTTAATCTTGGAAGTATAAAACTACAAAAAAAATGACTCCTGTGTCATTCACCATCCACATGAAGGCTAAAAGTTGATTTGTACTTGACTGAACTTTAATTTTGTCTTTAACATTTAACTTTAAAGATCAATAATATCAGCTATTTTTATTCTTATCAGTGAACGTAATCAAAGCAGTACATAAAGAAATTATACGAATAGCATGTTCCTCCTTTTCTCTTATTGAGAATGATTTCCAGGTATTATTTAATCAACAAGCTGATCAGTACTTGTCCTCAATGTCATTCAGGTCCAATGACAATCGTCATCACTGCCATAATCAGATGTGTGAGTGTCTAATCAGAGCGTGTCCATTAGACCAAGACCTTTTATAGGGATAAAAAATTGCATGTGAAAAGGACGCTATAACAACAGCTGCTATAAAGCAGACACAGCAAGCTCATAATGATCAAGCTCAAAATGGGGGGAAATAAATCACAGTGATTGTAATGAGTTTGAGATAAAATCATATTACATAGACTTTATGAATCTGTAATACATATTTCAAACGAGGGTTTCAAATGTTGTTCTTAAAATTACACTTCTGTCATCATTTTCTCATCCCCATGTTGTTCCAAAACAATTCTACTTTTGAGAGTGTGGTAGGGTGAGAATTTTTTTTTTTTTTTTTTTTTTTTTTCTATTTTGCTATACGACAATGAAAATAAAGGCAATGAGTAGCATCTCTGCAGCTTTGATCTGATTCTGAACACACTGTTTTTCGGGATGCTCTGCTGTTACCATAGAGACAAACTAAAGCTTTGAGAGTCTCTCCAGTGAAGAGGCCCGATGCTTTCATGCATTAAATAACTAACTTACATAAGGACGACATTATTTGGAATTGTACATAAAAAACAAAGCCTATTTTGTCTGAACCAAAAAATAATAATAATAGTACAAAAAGAAACCGCAGTGCTCTTTTAGGTTACACGCACAAATATGGCATAATAGCTAATCCAGCAGGTTTCACGAAAGGATGACAAAAAACAAATAACGTTAGGCTTTTTTAAATAGCTTAAAATCTTACATGAAAAACGATTCAGCCTACACCGTAATGGCTTTAACAACTTAAACTGTTGTTTATTGGATAAAGATCTCTGCGATGCCACTTTAATTTGACTAAAGAGAAAAAGCCTTGTGAGTCCGTTATTTTTTAAGAATCAAAAGTGGAAATAATAACTTCATTTAGGCACAGTAAGTTAGGGGTCTGAAATATGATTTAAGAGTTCTTACCTTATCGTTTGACCAAATAATTAGGATAGTCTTGGAAAAAAATAAGAAGCAACCTCACAGTCGATGTTTTTATCGAGTGTCTGCATTTGATGCTGTAACAGTTCACGAAAAATGTTCAGACACCCTCACACGGTTAATTTTACTACCTCTTGACCATCATCATTTTTTCCATCAGGAATTCACGTATCAACTTCTTTTCCACTTTTCCAGCTGTTTCGCAACCAGATTTGTAGGGTTGATCTTTTTCAGAGCGTCTTACTAAGGGAACCTCCCATTCCATCAACGATTCGTTCGTGAAGCCACTAAACGTCATTGTTTTTGAATTGGATTGGTTAGTTGACATGTCAATCAACAGTTGGTCTCTTTTCCACGTGTGCATTTTTTCTCTGACCGAAGCAGTCTAGACTTCACTAGGCAACAATACAAGGAAATGTGAGTCCAGTGGTTTAAGAAACTAAAAGCAGGCTAGTTGTTAAAAATGTAATAGTGTATTTTTTTGCTATGTTTTTACATATTTTGAAAACCTTGACAAATCAATTATTGTGAATAGACAGACCACAATTCTCGGTAATAGGCAAACGTTTTGCTACAAAAGTTGAATAATATTTTACCGAGATACTGTTTTATAAGAACGGTATTCAAAGAGTTTAATTGGGTTTTTACATATTTTTTAGTTATTATAATTATTTTTATTTATAATTGTACAGGGCGGGACATGTAGCCTAGCCTACGTGCACAAAGGCACGGTCCCTCCTGACAACGGAGAGAAGAACATAATTTCATCTATCTAACAGTATATTCATTATTTATTTCACAGTTTATAACGTGCACTCACTTACATTGAATCCAACTAAATAACAGCCTACAAAATCTATAATCTTTTTAAAAACAAAGTAATGACACCTACAAAACAATAATGTCAAAATAACAGCATATAAAAACGTTGCAACAATGTAGGCTTGATAATTCTACTTGTGTAAATTCCTAAATTCAATTTTAAATATTTAATTCAAAGTATGGTTCTACAAACAACATATTCTACATCTTTGGTGCGTATATTTACATTTCTGGTCATCAAAAAACATCACAATACATTGGTCAGAGTCTAAAACTCCCTGCCTTTGAATTTGCCATGTTTGGGTAATGCAGATGTGCATTTTGTGCAATAAACAAAAGTTGAGAGATGAAATAAGTGAAAACAAAAAGGTCATAAATTTAGCATGCACAGTTTTAAATAGCCAAATGTCCTCATGACACTAGGAAAATAAGCAAGACAGACAGAAAACGAGGGTAAGGAATGCATAGAGCTGAGGCTCTTGAGAGTCATATACAGATGCACATCCATTACACTCATATGTGTGCAAGTAACAGACCATATAATCATGCAGGATTGCTACACACTTGCCTGTACTTAATTTAAGTCTTTAACCCATGCCTCCACCCAGAGATGATGGTCCAGCCCGTTCTCATCCCAAGGCGTCATATGCTGACGCTTTTGCCAATGCGTATACATCCTAGCGTCAATATGAGACGCAGATATATATGGGCCAGAAGGCGCCTCCTAGTGGTCTAACCCTAACCCTACCTCAGACCTAAACCTACACATACTCTTTGCGTGTTATATTGACACTAAAGGGTGCCATGTGCATTGGATGTCTACGCATTGGCAAAAGCAGTATTTGATGCCTTGGGATGAGAATGCGTTGGATGGTCGTGGTTTGTTTTTATTTACATATAAACACACTAAATTAGTGCCCAGGGTCACTGGAAGCAGACAGACATGGAAAGTGAAGAAATATGGACATTTAGGGAAACTGGACAGGAGCAGAGGACCAGGGGCTCAAACATGGTCACATGAACTTGACAGGTGGGACATGACTGTATCTGCCAAAGCCATATCTTAATGGACTGTAAGAAAGGAAAGCAATATTATGGAGGGTCATTCATTTCCAGGCATGTTTGTAAAAATGGAAAACTATTGGAACATGAATTTACTGATAAGTTACTATACACTCACAAATAAAGGGATTTTTTATTATTCCACGAACAACCTTCAATATTCATAGAACCTTTCCACTGCACAAATGGTTCTTTGTGGAAAAAGGTTCTTCATAATATTAAAATATTCTTCACATTAAAAAACAAAGATTGAAACCTTTATTTTTAATTAAATGCTTAGAATATTAATATCTTTTGTTGTTGGTTTTTTGACAAATGAACAGTACATTACTAAAACAAAGACTAGTTTGTGACATAAAAGCTAAAGAAAACAATGTTAAATGAAATGTTATGTTTATTCTCCACCAAAGAAAAAAATAAATAAATCGTTACCCAATTTTCTATGACTGAGCAGTTTACAAGAGCCATAACGAAGGCATGATAGAACCTGCATGACAATGCATGCATGAAAAACAGTTGACCTTTGAGGGGCAAAAATGTGGCCCAACATTGATTTCCATTACAGTGGTGAGATTAGCCACCAGCTTATTTCCAGCACGTGCATTTAACAACCTAATGTATCTTCACAACAGCAACTCCTGACATTTGACCTGCAAATTCAGGATACCAGTTTCAGCATCCATAATCCAGCCTAGCACCAAAATAACCCTAATCATTTATATTCACAGCTGGTTTTCTAATCCAAAAGCTATATATTATTTACTGTTACAACAAGTTGATCGAGAGTTCATTAACACGCATAACCATATTATTGTTCACTAAAAACAAAAAACAAAACAAAAAGTATTTAAGACGTTTTTAATTGTAATATTTCTAAAATGTAAATGACTTAGAATTTGAAAAAAAGGCATCTAATTTTTTGCTTTGTCCTCCAAACAAGAGATCACTTTCAAGGTTCATTTTTAAGCAAAAGTACTGTGGAGATAAACACAAACAAAAATTGACAATTTCAAATGAACATGGTTTTTGATAATACACTGAGTGATTACTGTTTAGTTGAACAACTTTTGGTACCATGGTATATTTTACTGGAAACAATCAACGCTGTCTGCGTAAAGACAGTTTACGGCAGGGCAAGCGATATTCCTCTTGTCCAGGGCAGAACGGTGTCCCCTTCCCTAGTTCACATGTAGGCCCAGAACTCACACTACGTGGACGTGGACGCTGCTCTGGCCATTTTGCCTGCCCAATCTATAACCAGAGACAGAATATTTAGTGTCACAGTCACAGCTGATACAAGCACAGCAAGTAACAAGATAAACATGCATGCAAGGAGGAATTTTGCAAAGAAAAAGTTCATGTGGTGTCACCCATTAACCCACTGCTTCAATAAACATGGGGTATGGGACTCCACACACTAATGAGGTTACACTTTAAACCCCACTTGAATGTTGAGGAGGGAACACATGCAAGATACTGATCAAGCCTTATGTGTACTGCACAAGTGTTGATGGGATGGATTTGGCGCTGTTAGCAGGAAATGCATGCGTTTACCTCTTTATGAAAATGGTGGCTGCAGTGAAGCTCTTGGATGCCACCCCTTCCTTTCCGGAGTTCTTCATGGCAAACAAGACATATGCTATCTGCATTACCCTACAAATAAAGCAGCCAAAATCATCTTAAAATATAATTATTATAGGGCACTGATGCATTTTGTTTAATACATAACTGTACTTTGTTGCAGTACACACTAACATCATACCGTTCAAAAATTTGATGTTGGTAAGATTTATTTTTTTTATACTCTTAAAAGAAGTCTCCTGTTCGCCCAAAGGCTGCAATTTTTTTTTAATCAAAAACAGTAAAAAGTGTTATATTGTGAAATATCATTGCAATCTAAAATAACTATTTTGTATCTTAATATTTTGTTAAATATTTTTAAAATGTAATTTATTTCTTGTAATGCTGAATTCTGAATAGCCATTACTCCAGTCTTCAGTGTCACACAATTCAGAAATCTTTAAAACATTTGCTGTTAATATGTTTGTGGAAACGGTGATACTTTCTTGAATAGAACGTTTAAGAGAACAGGATTTATTTGAGATATATTTTTTTGTCACGCTATCTGTAAAAAAACTAAAAAATCTTTTCATTATTAGTAATCACAACATTTTTCCTTTTGTCAAATCAACTTAAATAATTTATTTAGTTCAGATAACATATAATTTTAAGTTTCTGATGATTAAATTATTGTCCTTCATTGTATTAACTCACTTTTTCCATTTCAATGAACTTAAAATTGTGTGTGTTTTGTGTGTCTGTCACTTTTGATAAATGAAATTTAAAAAAAATCAATAAAATAAATCTTACTGACTACAGTTAGGCTATATAAGCCAGGCAATGTGTTATAGGGATAACTTACTTTAATAAATAAATGAAAGCTGCACTGTAAAAATGTTGCTGCAATTATTAATATATCAACACAACATTTGTTGAGATAACTAATAAATCAAACTTCACTAAACTAAAGTTAATAACTTAAAGTCAAATACATACTTTTTTAAAGTTGAAACAACACATTGTTGTGTCATGTTTTGATAAATAACCACAGCAATATTTTTTTTTTACAATGTGTATATCATTGTTGTGTTGTTGTCACTCCAACTCTGGCCTTCTATTAATGCAATACAGTCTCCCGGTGGCTTAATTTAATTAATTTACAACAAAACAAGAGAGAACATGCATCACAGATAACATGTATGTTATCTGCAAAAACATAGTTTTTGCTCTGCTGACTTGTTTTCCATTAGTTATTTTTGTGAATTGGAATGTGTGCAAAGGATTGTGGGTGATTGAAGGCTGCAGAAGCTATACTTGATGCATCTTTCAAAATGATTGCGAAGGATGCGAAATGAAGGTTGCTATCCAAGAATCCTTCAAATTGAAACGTCCTTTGACAGAGTTTGATGACGTGGCATGCTAAAGTATGCCGCCTTCAGAGGATGAATTGAGATGAATTAAATCTTCTGATTGCGAAGATGGACAGGCAGATTGACAAAGATTGGATGAACATTTTTTTCGTCCTTCCACAGAAGATGTACTGTATGTAGCCTACATTTTTTTTTTTTTTACATTTAGACCACGTCTATTATTGATTGCTTTTGGGATATGATGAGAGTTTCAAGCTGTATAATAAAAATGTTTCTGAAAAAAATTACAGTGTATCTGCGTTTCAGTTTGTGTGTGGACTTTCTGTTTATATTTTTGTTCATTTTTGTTTCCTGGCATATGCGTGTTTCCTGGCATATGACTCCTGGTGAAATGGCAGCAGAAATCCGAGCAAGACGAAGATATAGGCTAAGGAGAAGAGCTGAAAAGATTTTTTTCATTAAGTATTACAGATTACAGTTACTGGAAGAAATCAACGATGACATCTTATTTCCGTTTTAGCGTTCACATTCCATTCCAGCAGCAATTGTTAAACTCCTCGCTACATTACAATTATTGGGATCAGGATCATTTCAGATAGTCATAGCTTCAGCAGTGAGAGGAGGAGGCCCATTCATTCACATTTAAATATGTGCAATTTACAGTTTTGGGTGGGGACTGATTACTTGATGAACTGCAGGTATGGTACATAACACACACACTGCAGTATTACATCAAGCGCTTTCTGCATCTTGGCCATGGCGCTATTAGCTCACTACTTAGGCCCGAAAGTGTCTCAACTTTGTAGATTACTCCATGGATTTCTGCCATCTTGCCATCCCTCTATGATGACGAGACCTTCAGAACATTATATTGGATCGGGGCCAAATACTTCCACCCAGTTGACCTTCCAGACACCCGAGGACTTTCCTGGAGGGACGCCATTCTCATGTGCCTGGAAGACATGAACCACCGATCCAGAAAACAGCCGAAACCAGAGTCTCGTCCCAAGATGGCCCTCTGCGATACATGTTCTTTGTTTCTGCCCTCTGCCAAGCCTTCTGCCAAGATGGCAGCCATGACAGCCCCTATCCCTTTTCCACCAAAGCATTTTGAGAGCCGGTTCGGAGCCGGTGCCTGCGCACGAACCAGTTCTTTGTGTTTCGACAGCCAAAGAACCGGTTCTCGGCCAGGAGAACTGGTTTCAAGGAGGCACCAACTCTTTGCTGGACTAGAACCGTTCTTTTACCACGTCATGCTTACGTCGGGGGCTGGGGCGGGTTTAGATGTGGTCTAAACATCTTTTCTGACCATAATAAAGGATCGCAAAGCCAAGAGAAACGTTTGCAGAAACGCGATGGAGTCCGCCTTTGTAATTGTTATGCTTGAAGTTAACGCAAGCGTTTCTATTTTTGTAATTTTTTTATTGAAGACATTATAAGCAAAGAAGAAAAGTCACAATATAGAACAAATAAATGGAAAGAAAAAAAGACACAATTACAGGGGTACATAACTTATCAGAAAAAATTACATATCAAATGAAAAGATTAAAAGGCTTACATATTTCAATTGTTTTTAAAGCTTTCTTGGTATACGAGTTAGAGATAGTCCAAAAGTAACCTAGCGTTTACTTTCTTTTTAGTAAAAAGCGTTTCTAGCTAAGACGTATGGCGACGTACACAGTGACGTAACGGCGTTGTTCCCTGGGCGCTCTAGTCAGTGGAAAAACAAATAGGTTCTGAAGCGGTTCGCAAGTTGAACCAACTCCGAACCAACTTCGAACCAGCACCAGTTCCGAACCAGTTCTTTTTTTTGGTGGAAGACCAGAGAGGCCTTCAGTCCCCGAGCTCAGCCCACAGATGGCTCCAGTCCCTGAGTCACATAGCTCTCCCCAGGAAAATTTTAGGGGGGACTATACAGTACATCCCCGGCCAGTGTGTGTTAACCCTAAACTGCACCTGGAGAGATTCACAAGATTAATTATCTTGTTTCTGTTTGCTATTTAAGATGCAGTCTTGCTTTCAGTCTTTGTCCGGTCTCCGTTGCGTTACTGTGTGTTTTCCCTGCCGGTCAGCTTGTTCCAGAGAGTTATAATTAAAGTTTTAGTTTGCATCTTTAATCTGAGTCTTCAGTCTGTTCCAGAGATAACCACACCATTACACTTAGTGGACATTGTTTTGGGGGGTGAGCTGTTTTCAAATGTTTGTGCATGACAGTTTCAAAACCTTTTTGGTCCATTGTATGCGACATGTGATCTGGTCTCTTACCCACCATTGATATCACCTTCTGGTTGTGGACATGCAGCCTCTTCTCTAAGCACTCGGAGAGTTCTGGAATGGTGGTGATGTGACATTCAGGTCCCCCTACTTTGGTGTGGCTGTTTTCATCTGAAGACACACGGCGGGCACGAGGGTGAGAGCGCCCCTCCTTCTCCTCACGGGTCTTTAGGTGGACAGGGGCAGGGACCATGTTGTCAGCATGAAGATGGTTCACCTGCATGGCTTTTAGTTGGGACTTTTCAGTACCAAGACAGACAGACAAGGAGAAAAAACATTACTTATGAATGGCATGGGAAGTGATAAGCTACATATTAAAATAATCAGAATCTTTAAAAGATAGAATGATTTCATCAATGATTAATGTTTGTTTGCTCATTTTGAAGAGGTGCATAATATGGAGCATCATTTGGGTAAGCAGTTATAATTTCCTATAGCGAAGGATGAAATATAAACCACCATTGTAGAGATAGGTTCATTATTTTTGAACATGCAGCTCATAATGACTTGTGTTGTGTAGGCATTTTACTTGAAGTCAAGCTAATCATAGGAGCTTTACCTATTAAGCCTTCTGCCAAGATGGCAGCCATGCCAGCCCCTATCCAAGACCCAGAGTTACTGTCTTTCACTACTCTCTCTTAGGACACGTACACTGTTTATAAATAGCTATATTATTTACCAACACATACTGAGCATGAGCATAGCCAAAACTAATTTCCTGACATTTTAGTTAAAAAATGGCTGCAGATCAATACATTAAAAAAAAAAATCGAACAGAGAACCGCCACATTCGAAGAAAAAGTGTATAAACCTATTTAATATGACACTATAGCTTAAAGTCAATTAAAAAAATGTTTTTTGAGCTTTTCTTTCAATGCATTTATGTACCACAAATCATTAAACTTACCTGTGAGAGTATATTTTAATGTTATAAATTATATACTGCATAATATACTGTATATTGGCTTAATGTACTGTATATATTGACATATATATATATATATAGACAATGTGCAGAAGGTTAACATAAATATTGCATGCACATGGGCTAAAATGTAATAAATATTGCAAGCACACCAGCTGCCTTCATTTTTTTTGTACAGTCAACTTGAATGTTAAGGTCAGTTCAACTTAAAATACATTAAACTTACAGTACTTAAAAAAAATAGTTGAATCTAGTATAACTTATTAAAAAATTAGCAACTTATTTTGATGAGTTAAAGCAATGTACAACATACTGTATATTGGTATTGATAATATTTTTTTTTACAGTGATTACATTTAAATTCACAACAACTTTTAGATGAAAATATACATGTAAATGATGATGTCCACTCTTAGTTTTTTTTTTTTTTTAAAGTTAGCAGGAATAAATTACATTTATGAAATGACAAACCATGCTAAGCACAAAGTGCCATGTCAAGTAACATGTCAGCCTCAAATTTCTTTTGTTTACGTGTCATTGATTTTTACTGTTTATGCAAATTGAGATATTTAAATCTAATACAGGAAAAAGTGAAGGATATTCCACTTATATAATAAGTTCTGGTTTAAATCTAACTGGCTCACCAACAAAAAACAAATGCTCTTTTTAGAATACTTTGCTGTCATTGCAGATCATACATTTTCATCTGTTTTTATTTTAAATTAGCAGTAATCAAGCCAGCCATCTCACATTTTTTTCATTCTTCTCTCCTGACCTTTTGGTATAAACACAGGCTTGCTGTACAGTAGGCCTACATTGTTTACTTAAGGAGGCTGTGAGGCCTGAGAAAGAGCATGTTGATCCACTGATTTGTGGGCGAAGAGCCTCTAATCAGAGCACACTTTCCTGTTTTCACTGAAGTTCTCTTCCAAAAACATGCATGCAATATTTTTCCCAGCTTTGTTTTAAAGATTGACTGCATGTCAAAACACAGTGAAAATCCTGCCATAAACTGCATGGATGCCAGCCGAATTTAGCCCCACCCACAACATTTGAGGATGGGAATTTCGGTCTGGATCAAGCATGCTGCACAAGCCCTCACTGTAAAACAAAACAAGTTAAGCTAACTCATTTCATTTGAGGGAACCGATTACCTCAATTAATTTAAGTTTATAAAAACAATAGTAATGAGTTCAATCCTGTTAGCTTGTAAACCCTAGCAGTACTATTACTTGAAGTGGCTTGAATGACTGAAACAGAACTCAATTGAATATTGAATAATAATTGTATAGTTAGTTAATCATCAATTAAGTGATGATTGCTCATTAGTGATGAACACATGCCGTTAACAAGCAGAATCACTGAAGGAAAGAGAAACACAAGAAATAAAAGGTTTAAGTTCACCATGATGGAAATCAGTGTCTGCTTCAGTTGGGCTATCGACCCTTGACGTACAAAGTCTTTCTTTGGCTGCTGTAATTGAGTGTTTGCAAAACTTTTGTTATGACACAAAAGTCAAGGAAAAGGATGATCGGGTGATGATGGTCAAGGTTTGGTGACAATCATCACTTAATGACTTGATTCACTGATCTCATTGAGAGTCTAATCTCTGATTATATTATTAGTTGTATTCAAAAATAGATTCTACAACATCTAGCAATGCTATGACTATCAGAGAGTATAAAGGATTTTACAGAAAATGTAATTCGTTACCCAAACTAACACATATATCAAGATTCAGCATATGAATCTCAACAATGGTGACCATTAAAAACTATTCATACTGCAATGCGTGTTGGGTACTACCATAATACAAACCTTATCTATGGCTCCCAGCATGTATTGCTGCATGAATCATTTTTTTTGATTGTCACCATTATTGAGATTCATATACTGATTCTTGATGTCTGTGTAAGTCAGCATGACACCATAGAGGCCTTTAAAATGTGATTGAAACAACAATGGGCCCTGCAGCAAAATCACAGTTCTTTTATAATGAATAACACAAGTTATTATTTTCTATAAAAGATCAGAGAATCAAGACAAGACCGAATGTCCATTCGTCATTCCATAAATCATCATCAAAACAAAATTTTCATTTGGCTTTTGTGCCATAAAAAATGTGCTACATAAACACTCGGTTACAACGTTTTGATCGCTCCCTGGTGGCCGGTCCTAGTATAGGTCATAAACCCCGCCTCTCCATGTTAGGCTATTCAACATGATAAATATTTAATGAGACTAAACTAAACAATTAAATTACACTTTAAACATCATTAACGGTATTTTATCACACTGATGATTTTTTAAGAGTTTGTTTTTTAAAAGGGTTTGTATTTTTTGATGCGGTGCAGCCCATTCTCGCTCCCAAGGCGTCACCTAACTGACGCCTTGGGAAGCATTTGGACATGCTTCAATATCTGACGCTTTAGGCGCCCTTTAGCGTCAGTTAGATGATGCCCTAGGATCGCGTGTACCCTACCCCCACCCCACACCTAAACCTAACCGCGTCCTCTAACTGACGCTTTCCTTTAGCGTCAGTTAGATGACGCCGTAGGATCGCGTCATGTAAGTAACGCTAAAGGGCGCCTAAAACGTCAAATATTGAAGCATGGTCAAAGGTGACGCCTTGGGGTGAGAATGCGTTGTGCGGTGGTGTGACGTCAAGATTTACAGCTGTGATTGACAGGTTTTCTGAGCGAAGTATACAGTCACTGGAGTACCAACAGATTTTTTTTTCGGGATCTTCTAAGTACTGAGGAGATTGGAGCTTTAAAGGGGTGATGAACTGAGAAATCAAATTTTCCTTGAGCTTTTGACATCTACGAGGTCATCATAAGAATATCCTGTAAGTTTCAGAACTGAAAACATCCTTGTTAGTCCAATAAAATCTTTTATTGACACCAGCCCCAGCAAACGACTCGTTTTTCAAAGACTCATGGGGAACTATGATGTCAAAGAGGATAAAACCCCACCCCGCAGAAGAAGATCAACGACAATAGGTGTTCTGACGATTCATCCTGACCATCGAGATTCGCAACTTACCGGTTATGCGCATGTATAGTTATGCGGTTATGCGCATATATATCAGTTCTGACCAATGGAACAGAGCGAAGGGGTGTCATCCATTTTTACTGAAGCAAGTAGGCTATGCCCGAACCAAAGCTGTTCGGACCAATCAAATTGTCAGGCTGGGCTTTATACGATGATGGACAGATGATTAACTGTAACATACATAATCATCCATATCACCAAATAGGGGCTTGGGATTTTGTTTACAACAAATAATCATGGCTGCCACTGGAGAATTTAGATGTGTAGATTCAGCCATCGCGTCTGTTATAAAAAATGTAGACAGCTCATTCATTTTAAAAGAGAAACAGAGCACCGCGATCAAGGCATTTGCCAACCAATTGAGTGCAGAGGTATTTTCTTTCCTGGTTCGGTTGAAACAACCCAGTGGAGCAGTGTCAAACTCACATTCTGACTAAAATCTGAGTATGACAACGTCAGGGTAGCCATAAGCCATAAACACACAACAATAGTCCCCGATTGGACATCTAGTCTGGACTTTGTCAATGATTAGGGTTGCTCTTTTTTTATTAATGGTAAAATCACTGACTTACTCATTTAAAAAAAAAAAAAAATGGCACCAACAACACCAGTGAGCAGACACCAGAAATCAGTGAGCAGACAGACAGCTATAATAATTCTAAACAATATATTTTTTATAAATATAACAAATGTATTTAAATTATTATAAAAAATACAGTTAATTATTATAAGTAATATTACATTTGTATTATTGTTATAGTATACATTTATTATTATAAAATATGTATAATAACTTTTATTATATTATTTTATATTATATATAATTTTAGTAACATTCCCAATTAGCTCTTTTATTCTGTGTTGACTGTGTTTGTCCAATTGATTTGTCCAATGTGTTTGCAATTGACAAACAGAAAAAAAGTTATCTAAAAATTTGTGATTGCAAAAAAGAAATATAATATATAATGAGCTGAGAATATGAGCTATAGAATATGATGAGCTGTGAAAGTATTCAGTGGCTAATGAAACGCGAGTCTTGCATGTTCGCAGAAAGTACCTCATTGCAAAATAAGATGGATGTTGTATTTATAAAAATAAGTTAAATTAAATAACATTCAATAATATTCAACAATATTCCCTCCAAGAGATATAGTTCATAATCCTAACAGTTGGTTAATTTTACAATGACTTTGAACATTTAAAATCAGAATTTGAAGTTGAATCTCCATTTATCTATTGTGGCATTTGATTAGTAGCATAGGCTACATTCCAATGTTGCATTTATGACTGATCCCATTCCCCTAACATCATTCCACATGTATGATCAACTACCTTACCATGCAGGGCAAAGAAGCACGGCGGTCAGTTTTGTTGCGGGAGGGCCTCTTGAAGCTCCTCTTTCTTTCTTTGTCGTGCTCCTCCCCGTGCCCCCAATAACTGCTCATCCACTTGGTGAAGTTCCCATCATCGTCCTCATCATTGTCCATAAGAATGGCTGGAAGCAGTCGAAGAGACAGCGTGAGAGCTGGTGTGTGGAGCTCTCTGTGAGGCTCCTGTCTCCTGGAAAGAAAAAATCAGAGCAGGGTGCAGCCGACGTGATAAGATGGTCCAGCTGGGTCAGACGTGGCTCCTTTTCCTGCTGCTGCTGCTGATGTTGTCCTGGAGCTTCTCAGGAACTCTTTCGTTGAAGGCAATGTGCGGTCCAGACTCCAGACTGTAGACGATAGGCTGGGCTTGATTTTGTGTTTGGGTGAAATTAGATTCCTCCAGTTATGTGCTCACAGTGTGTGGGTGTAATTGCTCAAAGCCCCCAAAACATGCATGCACAGCTTTTTGTCGAAGTCTTTAAATAAGCGAATCCTCTGTAATCTATTTAACATGAGAGAGGGAGGGGGCTATAGCCTATAAGGGCGGGAGAGAGGTAAAGCTAGGGAGAGAGCGAGATAGACAGAAACAGAGAAAGAGCGAGAGAGGGGATGGTGTTTTTTGGGTTGGTGCTCTGCTTTTAATCTTTCCATTACCAAGCAATGGGCCTGAGGGTGGGTGTTAGTCACACACACTCTGTGCAACTCCAATTCTCCTATACTTTCCACTCAATGAGCACATCAAACCTGTCAATAATTATGGACTGCAGCAGGCGAGAACCAGCATGTGTTATGAGAGTTGGTGTGATCATGTATTTATACTTATACTGTCTGACAATGAGTAAAGCAAGATTACCAATCAGTGCGGAATGGCATGATCGAGCGCGATGGCTAGACTTTGTTCTGATCATGACAAATGCTTTGTAGTATAACCATGCGAGTTGTATTGCAGCAGTTTAATCAGCAAACCATACACTGTAAACAATGCTGGGTTGTTTTAACCCAAATTTGGGTCAAATATGGACAAACCCAAATGTTGGGTTAAAAATGTAAATTGAAATTTTAACCCAACTTCAACCTTTTCTTTCAGCTGTAAATTTTTGTAATTACATTTTTAACCCAGCATTTGAGTTTGTCCATATTTGACCCAAATTTGGGTTGAAACAACCCAGCATTTTTTAGAGTGTAAGATGATAACCCTTCACTTGAAGCTTGCATGTATTAAATAGATTCTCATAATGTACATTGTTATGAATTCTATCCATCCATTCGTCTATACATCTCAACCGAGTCCTAAATATGTTATGAATCATCTTGACAGATTATGTAAGAAAGATATTTTGCAAAAAAAAGTACAACATTTAGGCAAATTATTCTCACATTCCAAATGTTGCAGCTGTACGTTCAGTAACACATGTATTTTCAGGTGACCCCATTTTAGAATATGATAAAACCCCTCCCTTTCAGGAAGAAGCGATCTGGGGCACACAACCACCCCCAAGCCTCGCCTGCTCGTCCTGCTCCAGTTGTTCCCACCGCTGGACTCTGGGGCAAGAGAGCGTACAGTATGAGTGGCCAGAGACACTGAAAACACTCAGCACCTGTGGACATGTTTGATCCTTGTCCTTAATTGTTATGTGAATTCTGGGTCACTGTATGCCTATTTATTTATTTTATTCCTTGTGTTTGGCAAAGAAAAAATTGCCTGCATTATAGTCATTACAGAAACAGATTTGCACAATGTGCATATGTGTTTCTTCATCTACGGGCACTTTTCTCACAATGTAAAAAAAAAAATGTATATACATAAGAGAATTATGATTTTTTTTTTTTTACAGAAAAAAGGTAAATTCCACTATGAATTATTTACCACATTTAAAATAATCTGCTGTTCTTAATAGCATTTTGATGTAGAAACTGTCATTTTTATTTCTAGCATTTTATGCAATGTTTATAAATGCTTACATGTAAATACAAAAATGCTTAATAGATCCATGACAGCTTGATTTTATATTGAGGCTGAATAAAAATATTATGTTTTTGTGATATTTTATGATATTATGTATTGTTTCAAGGACAATTTCTATAGGACAAAACTAAAGTAGTTTTTGAAGGAAGTCTCTTATCCTCAAAGCTGCATTTATTTGATCGAAATACAGTATTATTGTGAAACATTATTGCAATTTTTTATATTAATATATTTTAAATGTAATTCAACCATGTTATGATGAATAATTTCTTTTTAACAATGTAAAAGCATGTACTGTCACTTTAATGCACTGTCAGTTTATAAAAAAGGCATGATAAAAAGTCCTCAGGGCATGTAGTTATTGTGACTTTTACAGTATACAAATTCTAAATGAATTAAATATTTTTTTTTAATGAAGCCTAGAATGTAGATAATATTAATTAATATAATTGATATAATTTAAGATCAGCCCAAAAAGTTGTATTTCTGCTATGGCAACGTCGCTGTCTACGTGCTCGCAACATTGTAACAACTTAGAATTGTAAGACGCGACAGGGCTGTAGCAACATTGTTGCGCGCCATTCAGCAACAGAGAGACCACGTTCTGACAATTAATTTATATATATATATATATATATATATATGCTAGATTATTGCCAAAGGACAGCCGGAATGCGAGCCGTCTTGCCAATGTCTGCATCTAAGGTCTGCATGCTGCCGCAACGCAATTTACATTTATTTAAAATTAAGGATCATTTTTGGCTTCAATATCTCATGGAAAAGAAGTTTTCCCCTAGTGTAAGATGTTACGCTCTTTCCCTCTTCTAGAGAGAACCAAGGTTATAGTAACCGAGTACATTTTCACTTAATTTAGAGATTAAGGAATTTAAAGTTGCTGAATCATGTTGTTATAGAAAACAAGTATGAGGTCATTCAGGGTTGAGTTGAGAGACCAAATCCAACTATCCTGACAGAAGGAGCAGCTGAACGAGAATAAACACTGAGTATAAAAAAAAAAAAATTCAGTTTCCCTCCCAGACTTAGTGCAAACTTCTGTGCAAGCGACAACTGATTTATTTGACCATAAAAATGGTTGCTCTTTTTGTGGTTCTATTTCAGGTGTTTTCTTACATTAAAATAGTCCTAGTTCTATATTCACATAGAATATAAGAATACCTGCTAAATTTGTATAGGCCTATAATTATGTCAAAGGGAGGTCACATACACACACTCTTGATGACGACAGCCTTTAAATGTGGCAGTTAACTAAAAAAATATTTTGAACACTGTTTGTACAGAATAGGAGTTGGTCTGAAATTGCAATTTACAATATTAGTTCAAACTAGTAATTTAAACTCTGTTTGAACAGAACAGGATTAATCACATTTAGCTGCAGTGTGTCCTTGACCAGAAAGTGTTCATTAGGCCTCAGAAGATCTCATGATCTCAATTTACAACACCGAGGAGAAAGTGAGAGTATCTTTTGAGGATAACCACTGTCCTCAAGGCATCTAGAATCAACATCAGTGTGTTAATCATATTCTGAATTTTGAATGGCCTTAACATAAATTCATTGACTGAATGATGAGTGAAAATACCCAGATACATATGGCAATACAGGGAGACAACAGTTTTGTTCCTGTCTCATAACTGCGTTACTAGCACAAATGCAAATTGATCATGGCTAAGAGCTATGATTGATCTAAACTTGTAATGTCAGTGTGCATTCAACTGACATTTTACATCATGTGTCAACCAAAAAACCTATACAGTATAGCAGCCTTTTAAACTGCCGTCTTTAAATATTAAAGATTAAAATAAAATATTAAAATAAATGTTTTTTAGTCTAACAGTAGCCTAGTTTTCAGAGACAGAAATTCAACAAAGTAAAATGTAAAATAACACAGAATGGTCTTCACTGTGTTTAAATTAAATATAAATTAATACTCAAAGTTAAAAATGTTATTCAGACAAGAGCAGGTTATGATTTTATCTTTGTCTTTTGTTGTTGTATTAACATTAATAACACAGACAGCAGCAGGAATATTAGGCTGCTGTCACTTTAAGACCTCCACGGATCCAATATACTAATACAAATGCGTTTTGTTTGTCATCTGTTTATGTTCAGCAGATGTTGCGTACTGTGTAGATGCAAGTATCTATGAAAGCTTGTTTCCGTCACAGAATAAAACAATTTGAAATATTATTGGAACTTTTTATCACAAAATTGTGAGTTTAACACTTTATAACTTTATAAGTTTGAATATATTGCAGGTTATAAAGTCAGAATTGCGGAATAATTGTGGGATATTGTTGAGAAATAAAGTTTAAATGAGTTTAAAGAGCCCCAATCATAGCATTTGAAATGTTCCTATTTTTGTTTTAGGAGTTCCCAAAAACAGTTTAACGTGCAAAACACTTTATTTGTCTTATAATATGCATTTATTTGTAACTGATTTGCTCAACGACTCCCAATTCGTTCGACGATTCATTTTCCCAAACACCTCCTTTGAGTGACGCGAATCTACGGCGATTGGTCAAATGACTCAGTCAGTTGTTATTGTAAACCGTAGGCAGAGACTGTCGGCAACGGAACACCCATAACCAGGGTTATAGCTTGTCAAGTGTTGAAAATTGTATATAGCCTAGTGTTTAAACAAACGTGTCAAAAAAAGTGCACTTTCCACACGGTCCCTTACTCGCGTCTCCGTCAAGAGCAAGCTTTCTCGGCGAAACTCACATTGCGGGGGCTTTTGAAGGGCAGTGCTTATTATATAGAGCGAAGTCATATTTGGCTAAGTCGTTTAGGAGGTAATTGCCATTTTTCAATGAATGTCTGGTGAATATCAAAAACAAAACTAACTTTACCTCGCCTAGAAGCTGCGCGGAGTGTAGGCTAAACACACACAACACAATATTGTGCATGCTAGAGAAAACATAACAGCAAACATTATTAATATTACTTAAAGATTGTGATTCAGAGGAGGACGAACCTGATCCATGGATACTGAGCCCTTCTTTCAGGAACCGGTCATTAAAATGATGAGAACACAAGGTTCGGGCTATACTGTTGTGGTATCTTTGCAAATATGAACTCTGACCACTGATTCTTCACATGCTCGTCCCTGGATAATGGAAACAAGTGGCTGAACTGTCTTTGCAATGTAGAACACAGCGTCTTCTCGACATGATGTGATTCAGCTGAAGTATTTGAATGTGTTCTAGACGTCACTTCAAGTCTGCGCGCGCAGTTGTTGGGAGCGGCCAATGACCTCTCTACGTCACGATGTAACAGCTAATGACTCGTTTCAAAAACAATTCATTTCATAGACTCAGAGTCGACTCTCACTGTAGAAAGACAATAACTTTATATACGGCGCACTTTCAGATATAAATCTTTGCAGGATGTTTTCATTTCATTCCCTTAGAGCTATATTCCACACTAGCCTACATGAACAGTCATTTTCAAAAATCCATGATGGGTGCTCTTTAATCAGTAAATAAGTTTATATAGTAGCCAGTCAGTTTGATGCTATTGTGTAAAACAAACGTGTAAAAAGCTAAACAAATATATAGGAAAATTACCATTCAGAAACGTTTTGTAAGAGCCGTGTGTGTTGAGGTTCTGCTTGGCTCTCTTCATCGCCGCTTTCTGGGTCTGATTCTGGCTCATACCATAGACTGATACTGCAGTATCGACACCATTATGCACATTTGACATGAACAACACATGCAACTTTGCCCGTAAAGGTAATGGGCGTGAATTTTCCAGACAACGTGCACTACAGTTTAGCAATCACAACACACCAGCCCAAACTAACCAATCTGAGCCCATTGCCTGTTTCTGAGAGAGTGGTTTCATATCTTCAGGAAGTCAACCGGTCGTTCAAATGACAGAGGAGGACGTGGCTTACAATAAAGGTGAAATTTATGAAAAATAAGACTTAAAAAAAAAAAAACACAAATACATATTATATTGCACCCCATAAACACAATCATGCAAAGAAAAAAAAGCAGTAAACCATCTCTTTAAGAATGTATATCAATGTCTCAATTGCGAGTTATATCAAGCAATTTTGAGAAAAAAAGCCAGAATTGCGAGATTTAAACCTGCAATTGCAGAAAAAAAGTCAGACTTGTGAGATAAAAAGTTGCAATTTAATTTTTTGTATATTTTATTCAGTGGTAGAATGTTCCCATAGGTAAGGTATCTGCAGTTTGGAGTTATGGGCGTGGCGAAAGATTGGAGAAGAATATTATATGATATACAACACAAAAACGAAAGTTTCACTCTCATATTTTTTTACCTTATTGTAGCACAAAAAACAAGACACACTACTCTGGAGAAGTTCTCTTTCAGACATTGTCTACAGAGAAATAGCCTAGCCTACTTCACACTTTGGCAGTCTATCAATATCATGCCACCATCCCAAGAGGTCACACGTCATAAGCACATGGATTCAGCCCAGACAACTTGTCTAGCCTACATTATTCACAGTCCAGAAGCCAGAACAAAGAGCACTGACAGTTTAATAAAATTTGACTGTGCCAAATGAAAACACTAAAAGAGGAAGATTACACATTCAGTACAGACAGTCGACTTGGTTCAGGGGGACAGTCTAACATGGGACATTCATAATTGAAAATAAATAATATAACTTAACTTTATCTGAGGATGATGGTTATAGTTCAGTTCAGTCATTTTTAAAGATTTAAAGGTTAAAGTCGTTCAATATAGCATCACTGGCCCTCTAGTGGAATTTATTTGTATTGCAATCACAAGTAGAACCTAAATCTCAGAGGTATTGCCTACAAATTGGACTTAATTGAGTCTTACAATGTCACACTTTAAAGGTTTTCATTACCCTCTCATAATGAGCAAAGATATTAAATAGAAAATGAAGTAACTCCATTGTACTGACTGGACACATTTAGCAAATGCCATGTTTACACTGTGATGAAATCCTATTATAGTCAAAATCTGACTGCTTACAGACACTTTATTTTCTGGGAATGTGTACTTAAGAAATCGTTAATTTTTGGACCTTAGTGTCTAAAAAAATATTTAAAAGTTTTTCTTCTCCCGTTATACTGCTCATAAAAATTCACATATTTACATAATGTCATTTCGGATTACAAATATAAGAACATTTTCCATTACATTTCCCAGACCGTGACTTTTATTTTTGCTGACTTTTGTTTTGAAAGCTTTGGCGTCACGCTGTGGACCAGGAACTACTTTCCAGCAGCAGTTGACACCATAGACAGGTTGACACTGGTGATCGCCTACTTGCTATGCCCTTGTTAGCCACGCAGCTAACCTGAGTGCCACATTTGGAAAGATGAATTGAATTTTATATCGGAAAGATATCTGATAGACCCCTATATATTCCGTAATTGCCAATAGCAGGATGTTACGAGCCGGAAGTGTAGTGACCTGGTAAGTAGAGTCACGTTAGCTCTTTTGCAGCTACATAATTTAACACAGATACAGACTGGAAACCAGGTGATTGGATAGATGAATAGAAATGCATAATCCCATATGTGATATAAATACACTAATTTATCATTTTAAAGGACTGTTGGACTGTAAATAATCGCCCTTAATGATTAATGTTACGTGGTATCGTTTCCTAAATGACACTAACGTAAATAGACACTACCCGAACACTGTCTCACATTTCACGTTTTTAGATAAATTACCTCAATTATCGACAATATCAAAATTCTGCGTTGATATAATAATAATAATATACTTAAAATATAACAGTATTAATTGCTGTTTTAATTTAACTCCCATTTTAAAGCCAAGTTAGCCGTTGGACATCTGTAATAGGAACCACCAAGATCTTCTCTAAGTTTTTGTTTTGTATTCTTGATTGAAAATGTATTTTAATCACTTAAAAGGCAACATTTTCAGGCATTTGATGGTCAATTTCCCCGCTGTCAAATGTGGGACTTTAGGTTATACAGTGCTCTTGCATGCTGGGTGTGCTTGACGGAGACCTGTCAACATTTAGGCTAGGTTAGGTTAGCTAGCTTACAATAGATTGATATCTTTCATTAAATGTTTATTTCTTAGTTTAATTAACAAAAAACACCCCTAAATGTCGTCAATTGCAGCACACATATATTGTCACTTAATCTAAAATGATAGCAATCGCGTGAACCATTAGTGTTTTGGGTATAATTTTCAACCCATTGTAACTCTAGCTTCCATAGGTTCAAAATTTACTTTTCTAGCTTTGTAAGACTTGTTTGTCTGCTGTAAGCTGTCAAATTTGGCGCTTTATATCATATACTATAATATGCTGAGAAATTGGCCGATAAATATAAAGCCAACTTTTAAAAATAAATTTTGAGAGCCTGATTACAAAATCAAAAGTCTTACCATTAAAAGCCCTGTCCCAAGCACACAATTATAATGTTATGTAGCCTATATGACAGACATGCGCTGCACATGTTGAATTTAACTGTATTTTCCTTTTCAAAGTGATTCCAATCATATTTCAAGCAATTTTGGTGAACAAAAAAAAAATATATATAAAAATAATGTGCGCAACGGAATGTCTCAGCTAAAGAAAATAGTCCATTATTTATGGGCTTTATATCGGCCAATTTAAAAAAAAAATGTATTGAGCCGATAACATTAAAAATGAACATATATCGGCCTTTACTGATATGGTGGCCGATATATCGTACATCCCTAATTGTTATAATATGGAAAATGTGTCAAAATGATCACAGTGTGTCTCTCTCCACAGCATTGCCTGCAAGAATCTGCTTCCCTCCAGAATGGGGGTAAAGTTCAGAGTTCCATTGCAGAAACTGCACCCGCTCTCTCGTGCCATCCATCACCGCTTCTCTGCTAACAACAATCCACAAAGACCACCTCACTGCTCAGCGGCCCGCCATTACACATCTCTCTCCAGGCTCCCCATGCGTCCTCCCAAATCCCGGTCTGGAGGACACGGCTATCAACAGCATCGCACATTCTGGGTCGCACGACTTGCTGCCAGACTGCTGAAACTGAGGTACATCTTGCTGGGGTCAGCAGTTGGAGGTGGATATACAGCAAAAAAGGTATGCTTAACTATTTGGTTGTGTTGAACCAATTGAAATGACTGACATCAAAGTCATTTTACTTACACATGCAGTCTGAATTTAAATCTGAATTGGAATGAACACTGGGTGTGCTGCTTGTCCTATTTCAAACAAAATGCAGATATTTGGTTTTCATTGTCATCATGTTGTTTTAACAGATTAAAGGAGTAGTTACTTAAAAAAAAAAAAAAACTTTTGCTGATAATTTACTCACCCCCATGTCATCCAAGATGTCCACGTCTTAATTTCTTCAGTCGAAAAGAAATTAAGGTTTTTGATGAAAACATTCCAGGATTTTCTCCATATAATGGACTTCATTGGGAACCAAACGGTTCAAGGTCCAAATGAGAGTTTCAGTGCAGCTTCAAAGGGCTTTAAACGACACCAGACGATGAATCTAGGACCCTTCAAGTCATGACTTGAAAAAAGATTTGTTAATTTTGATGAACGATTTTGAACAGGAAAGTCACGAACGCTCCTCACAGAACAGAGCAAGGTGACCATTTGTGCTTATAAAACTTAAACTTTTTTATTTATTTTTGAAATGACCGATTGTATCGCTAGATAAGACCCTTATTCATCGTCTGGTGTCATTTAAAGCCCTTTGAAACTCTCATTTGGACCTTGAACCATTTGGTTCCCAATGAATTCCATTATATGGAGAAAATCCTGGAATGTTTTCATCAAAAACCTTAATTTCTTTTTGACTGAAGAAAGAAAGACATGGACATCTTGGATGATATGGGGGTGAGTAAATTATCAGCAAAGTTTTTTTTTTTTTAAAGTGAACTACAGTACTCCTTTAAGCACGTGACTTATACATTTATAGTATCAGCCATAATATCAGTTATCAACAAAAATGCTAATTGGCTGTTGGCTTCAGGCAAAATGTTTATTAGTCCACAGTCCACAACTAGTCAATAAATACTGTCTGTTCTGTTTTTTACAGACTTACGATGAATGGAAGGATATGTTTCCTGATATGAGCCAATACACATGGATTGTGCCAGACTTCATTTGGGAGCTGAGTGAAAATATTGATTTAGGTAAGTATTTCAGAGAGCCATATTTTGAAAAAAAAAAATGCTTATGTTTGGGATTCTTCGATATGAAATTTTGTCTGATATGATTACCAGTAATTATTTTTATCTGAAAGCCAATAACTGATATATTGGCAGATAAATCTAAATCCATATTTTTATATTTCTTTGAGAGCCTGATTACCGAAACAAAAGGCTAACCATTAAAAGCCATGTACCAAGCACTTTAATCAAGATTAATCAAACACACAGTAGCCTAGTTAGAACAAGTATAAGATTTTACACTCCAAGAGTCAAATTTATTTATCAAACAATAAATAAAAATGTATTGCGTATAGAAATATGCCTAAATAATGCAAAAGTTATTAGACAAGTACAAAAAAAAAATTAAAAATAAAAAGGCTTGTACCATGGGTAAATAAAATGGAACAGCCTCCACATGGACAATAATTTATTGAAACAAAATGATTTTAATTAAACCATATGAAAATAATGTGAGAAAAATAAAAGTTCTATTTAATAATGCATCAATGTTCTTGCAAATAAAGACCCATCTAAAATTAATATAACTTTTTAAAATAATATAATTGCTGTTTGAGCTATGTGTGCTAAGGCTAGTCGGCCATACATCGGCCAATATATCGGTATTACATTATTTAATTCTGATTCTACATTTTAATATTTTGTGTTTTTAGTGCACGACACGTGCACTGGATACATTTGGTTGGGTTGCTAATTATGTAATTTCTGTGCTCCCGAATAAAGACAAGCTCGCCAAAGCTTTACCTGAACTAGAAGAGATAGCCAAACTACTACCTGATATGGAAAAGGTCGGAGAGAACTTCACTTTCCTGAAGAGCCTCCTCTCCAGTGGTAAGCAATGTCTTTCACACACACCTCATGATGGATATAAAATGAATTGAGAGACATGACATAGAATAAAAAAGGAAAATAAATTAATATTTAAGCAAGGATGCAATACATTTATCGAAAGTGACAGTGAAAGTGATAGCTGTGCTGTTTTCGAATGGTTTCACGATTGAAACTCTCAAGAAATATTTCTTGAGCACCAAATCAGCATATTAGAATGATTTCTGAAGTATCATGTGACACATGAGAAATGGTCAGCTTTGCCGTCGTAGTGAATGTGAATGTGTTTGAATGTTAAAATCTTTAGTTTAACATGCGGCCCATGTGGTTTGTCTCTGTGATTTTTGCTAACTAAATGGATCAGTATATTCTTAGACACTGCATTGCTTATAATCATTTTCATGATGATTCAGAGATTTGTCACGCAAGTCTGGATTATTTATTTGCTTAACATGTTTTCCATTGTACAGTGCCTCTGACACTGCTTGTCTGCTAGAATCCCAATCCAATGTGTAAAGGAATGAACGCTCCATGCTTTTTCTACAGCCTTTATTTTATTTTTATTTCATTTGTTCCTCTTGTTCCCCCCTTCTCCTCTCCCTCCCTCCACGTTCTTCACAGGTTTGGGTAGTGAAGTCAATGGAGCTTCTGGTCTGCGTCTGTTATTAGGTGTGTAAATGCCTCACTTAGCGTGCCTCGATTCCTCCTGATCTGCTTCACTGATGTAAAATGGATTTAAGTTGATGGTTGGGTGTGCACCTCTAAGGATGGATCAGCAAAACAGGGAATAATCTTTAAAATATTATAATGATAATGTTGTTAGTCAGAAATCGCTTTATTGCCTGTACAGAGCTACAGGTTTTTTATGTAAGTTTCCTGTTGCAGTTGCGTTACAGTGTTGCGTTGTCTTTCAAAAGTCTGGGGTTGGCTGTATTTTTTTTCGAATGTTTTCTATTTTAATATATTTTAAGAGTAAATTTATTCCTGTAATGCAAAGCTGAATTTACTGCAGCGATTACTCTAGTTTTCAGTGTCACATGAACAGAAAATTTAAAGAAACATTTATTTCAAACATATTTTTTTTTGTAACAATGTAAATGACTATACTGTCACTTTTCCTCAATTTAATGCATCTTTGCTGAACCAATGTATTAAGTTCTTTCAAAAAAACAACTTACTGACCCCAAACTTTTTAAGGCTAGTGTATATTTAGTCTAAACTGGATCACAAAGACTCAAGTGTTATTTAGTTTGTTTGACTTTTTATAATAGACTCTTAGCTGAGATCTTTTAACTGGATGCTACAGCGTTCAGTCACAGTCAGTTTCAGATGGATTTACAGTTACAGTAGAGATGCAGTTAATGACACTAACAGTATCTGTGAATGTGGATTTCTCCGATTTGAATTGTCTTGCCACTTGGTCCCTTGACTTCACCTTCCCCTCTAATGATTTTGTGAGCCCTTCCCTGTGTTTGTCACTTTCTCTCTTTCCATTGGTATTACTAATTTATTCTGTGTGATTTAATCTATGTGTGCAGTTCTTATAGCTCAAGAGTTTTGAAAAGTACACTGACTGTATCTAACCTGAATTCTTGCTAACTTAGAGAGGGAACGATTACTTAGAACTGCATTTTTATATAATGGTCATATATTTCTGTTCATGTTTTCTAAAGCATACTGCACATATTTTCTCATACAGTATATATTCTCATTACTACACTCACTACAATCTTAAAATAATATGCTCTGTTATGTAGTCTTAAAGTGTACCTTCATAAACTATTTCTCAAGTATTTTTGCACCATTTACTTTTCAAAGTCTCTTTTGGGATATGGTGACTTGATGTAATTGCTTTAAATATATGCTTTCTCATGCTAATTTTGTTGTCACGTGACAGTTTTTTTTCTAAATGTGAAAAAAGGGGAACAATAATTTGTATTTGTATGTTGTATTTGTTTTTTCTAGAAACTACAGGTGATTCAGCCCTGAGAGCACCAGATATCCCACCAACGTCTGCAAACATGTCTGACAGCAGTGATAAACAGTTCAAGAAGGTAAATGTCTCTCTTTTCACTGCATAAATGATGTTTCATATGGCTTTTCTGAATGCTAAAGTTAGACCATAATATTATGACAGCTCTTTTCATCATTTAGTATATCCAGCCATTATAATAAGTAAAGCAGCTTCTGTTTCGTTATTTGCATTTTTCGGCCAAGGTGTGTTGCTTCGGCTTTTTTCCAGCTTTAACTGAGTTGCCTGTTGCTTTGCTATTGTTTTGACTATTTACTAAAAGGGGCAACCACTATTGGTTGATGGCTATCCTAATGTTTTGTAGTTCTGGTAAATATAGACACCGTTTCAGTAGCTTGTGGCAGGAAAATTGCAAATGCTGAAGTTAAGTTTCCTTTTTAATTACTCTTTCCCTGCCTTTGCTGAGTTATCTAAACTTTTATGAAAAAAAACACTTCCCTGCCATTGTCAAGATTTTACTGCTTTCCGTGTAGTCACTGTTGTAAAGTAGAGGGGGCTACTTACGCATCAAAAATGTGTTTTTTCTCAGCTTTTTGCTCAAAATGGAGCTTTTTTTAATGAAATTTACCCATATTCAAGTGTTGATAAAAAAAAAAGAATGCATAAAATTGGCATAAAATGGTTTGTTTTTGTTTAAAGGGTTAGTTCACCCAAAAATGAAAATTAAGTCATTAATTACTCACCCCCATGCTGTACCAACCCCGTAAGACCTTCGTTCGTCTTCGGAACACAAATGAAGATATTTTTGATTAAATTTGAGAGCTGTATAACTACCACATTGGCTCCTAAGGGACTGCCTCTTGACGGCCCAGAAAGTCAATGAAGAAAATGTTTAAATATCCCAAGTTACTACCGTGGCTCAACTATATGTTTATCAAGCGACGCGAATACTTTTTGTGCGAAAAAACAAACAAAAATAACGAGTTTATTCGACTATTTCTTTTCTTCCTTGTAGGCCAGAAACGAGATTTCCTTAGATTTCCACGACGCATGCGCGAGAATTGCGATCTGAAGTAGTGTAAGCACTATTTAACCCCAAAAAAGCTACGGACTGCAGCTTTAAAAGCAGAGGGTCTGTTCTTTTGATATATTGCATGTTCAGATATTCATATAACAAAATATTCTGGGGGTCATGACATGTTTGTTAAAAAAAAAAAAAAAAAAAAAAAACGCTGGCGTTTTCTGGCAACAACATAAAAAAAATCTGGATAGAGTTAAGCTGCCTCATTACTGGAGTATTCTGGATACTCCATCTGGCGCGTGCAATGATGACACAGTGAATAGTGACGATTCTCTCTGACCAATCAGCAGTCTGCATTGTTTTCACGTCACATTTTAGTATCGCGCTCAGAACCTCGCCGGAGGTGATACAAAAAGAAGTATTCGAAAGCAGGTACAGGTACTGTACACAGGTAACTTGTACACAGTGGAAAACCAAATAAAGGCAATCTGGTACTGAGTTGTCTCTCTCAGTGTATGTCTCTTTTTATTGTTTGACATGCTGAAACATATTTTTTTTTGTCTAAAATGTTCTAGATGTTCTAAAATGTAATTTTTTTGTGTAACTTGTATGCAAATCCAAAGGGTTCACATATCGTTTGTCTTTATTCCAGGAGATTGATGATTGATGATTCATTTCTGTCTTTCGCAGCTTATTGTCAGTCTAAAAGCTTCCCTGTTCCCTCTCATCAACTCCATGTTTGTCTGCCATGCCATGGTCATTTTGTGCTCTCTGAGAAAACTTGCTTCTCTGAGAGCAAAGGATTTACTACTTGATAAGCAAATGTTTAATGTCAGTCTTCTGTTTTTCGTTTTCTTTGTTTCATCACTCATAAATCACTCTTTGTCTACAGTGGAAAGCTATGTACCTTTCAGTTTATCTCAGATTAACACTGAAGTTTTTTATTTTAGCATTCCTAAAAGAACATATATCCCATAAAATGTCTAAACAGGTTACATTTACATTTATTTTGAACACTTTATAAGTTTATACTTCTATTCATCAAGGATGCATTAGATAGATAAAACTTGACAGTAAATTTATCTTACAAAAGTTTTTAATTTCAATTAAATCCAGTTCTTTTCAAATTTCAATTAATCAAAGAAAAAATGCTTCATGGTTGCTTCACAAATATTTAACCGCACAACTGTTTTCAATATTGATAATAATAAGAAATAATTATTTAGTATCAAATCAGCATATTAGAATAATTTCTGAAGGACCATGTAATTTAAAGTAATGACTGCTAATACAGTTATTTGGAATTGTAATAATATTTCACAATATTAGCATTTTACTATTTTTTTTTTTTTTGATCAAATAAATGCAGACTTGGTGAGCAAAAACCTACCCTATTTTTTTGGAATGGAAGTACGAGTGTGTGTAAGACGAAAGGATCCAATTTATATATTCGGAAGCAGCAGTGTTTGAAAGATGTGTAGTAAATATTTGCTCTCTCCAGCTTCAGGCTTTGCTCTGTTCTGCTACTCAAACACTTATTCCTCAAATGCTTGCTTTGCCTTGTAGCACTACGTTTAGATGTGCCCTTAGATGTGCCCTTACTACAATTATAGCAGCGTGACAACATTGACTGTGAGTGCAGGTCTTGAATGTGACCCAACATTATTACTAGTGCGAATAAATGTTCTCTTTTTAAATTTCCTCTGATGTTCGCAGTTCAGCTCTTCCCCTCCCGTTTGCTGAGAGACCTTTTTGGTCATTTCTTACGGTCTTTAATAACCAAGTTCAAAACTACTGTATTTATCAAGAGCAGTGAGGCGGACCATTACCCAAGGCTCTGCCATGTCCTATTGGTTGGTAAGCTGGTTAATTGACTGCCCCTCTCTATCACTGTGCCGTCCCTCAGCAGGGGCTGCTCAGCGAGCTCATTCTCATTCAGCAGCAGATCCAGCAACATGAGGAGGAGATGCGGCGGGCGGCAGCCAATAATGCTCCGTCTCCGCCGCTTGAACCCAGTCCCAGCCCGGCCCCGAACCCCAGCCCCTCGCAGTCCAAACGCAAGGTGAAGGTCCACTCCCCCACCACCCCTCTGACGCTGTTGCTCTCATGCCAGTCTTTGACTGCCCCACACCATTCGATTTTAGTTAAGTTGTGCTTTTGAAAGGATATATTGAATTTCTGACACTTCTGACAAGTTCTTATTAGCTGACCGTATGAAGATGATTATATTTATAATATGGCTAGCAGAATGATGGAGGTATTCATGACTGGTGTGAGAGAAATACAGTTTTAATATACTTAAGTTAGAAGCCAAATAAGTAGCTTGTTCCAGCCATACAGGCGCCTGTTGGAAATTATATGTCCTAAGCGAGAATTTAAGCTTAATCCGCTTTTGCGTTTTGATTTAATCAAAGCGTTTGTTTGGTTACATGCTCTTCCCATTAAAATGCTGATTTCAATGTGATCTTATTCCATCTCATAGCTTATATAGTCGGGTTCAAAGTCCACTAGATCAAAACTTTTTTCAAAACTTTTTTTATTTATTTAATAAATAAGTTTTCATTACAAAATATAGGGGATATTGAGGCTAGTTGGGTTTAGTTGTCACATAGCCTGTCTCTATTTAAACTTAAAATTAAAAACTGCCTTTAATTAGAATAACTTTTATTGAATTATGTCATCTAAAAATGTAATTACAATATTATGTGTTTTTTTAGATTTAATTTACAATATTTAGATTTAGTTGAAAAGCTTATAGTTTTTTATGGATGGCTATACAAATTCCTTTCTAGCTTAGAATTTTCCAAAGAGCATTTTGTGATCTTCAAGGGAAATAAATCTGACTTTTATACAAATATTTTCACATGATCAGTTACAAATGTGCTTATTTTATTAGTGACCTACAAATAGAGCAGAATCTATATAATGTATATAATAATTCTCATTCAATGAATGATACTGTTTCTTGGTTTATAATTTTAGCTACAAAAGAAACATTTATTTCTAAGATTAAATCAACTTTATTTTTTGAATCTCAGATTTTCAGTGTGGTCCCAGACTTTTGAACCCCATGGTTTATGCCATAGACATTGATTTCTATCTATCAAACTGAGTGACTTTAAAAACGTTATCCTTTTAAAACGATACAGTGATATGTTTCAAAGTTTCATTCAAGTAGCTTTCAAAAATCCCCTATTCTAAACAAATTGTTACTATGAAAGTAAAAACAAACTTGCAGTCCATCTAAAACTAGTAGTATAAAGTGAGTCTTGTACATTTTCATAATTTTTGCAATAAGATCAAACTCGATCCATTCTGCCTCGCTCATGCAAAACTCATTTCTTTACACAGTCCCACGTGTACAGTTTACATTCACTGCATGGAATGGTGTGCCGTCCTGCCACATGGAGTGCAATGCACTTAACTTTAGCTGTTGGCCAGCAAAACTAACCTGCCTAACACCAGAAACAGTTACATAGTCTCTCTGCACATAGGCAAACGACATGTTATTTAGCAGTGAACAAAACACATTTTGTTTTTATGTAGACGTGTGTTTGTGTACGTTTGATGTTTACCTTTTGTGTCCTTTCCTTTGTGTCCAATCATTCACTGCTTTTCAGTGATTTGCCTTGTAGTTTGTGGTGTGTGTGCTCAACAATTGCATTGCAGGTGCGGGCCAATGAATGATTCAAGAAGCACTTTTGATGCGTTGATTTATAATCTAAGCATTTTTCACCAATCGTTGTTTTGTGTGTGTTTGATGATTTGTGTTAAGAAGAAATGATTGATTAAATGCTTGGAAGTGTAATTTCTTCTCTTTGCATTAACTTGCCTTTCTTCTGCTGGGATACTCGCTGGAATTGAATGCATGAGATGTGGATTGTTTGTGCAATGACTCTTACAGGGAGATGATCAGCTGGTCTGAAAAGAAATAACATGATCATAGTCTGCTACATTGTTTTTTGTGCTTACAGTCATCTGATAAAGAAAGAGTTGATCAGCTTCAGGAAGAACTTCTTCGGACTCAGGTATTAACTGTTAAATGTAACTGATTTTAAACAATTATTTTGAGTTCATTATCATTTTATACTCCATTTCTCTCATGTTTGTACAGATGAAGTACCAACGGATGCTGGAGCGTCTGGAAAAGGAGAATAAGGAGCTGAGGAAGGTCGTATTGCAGAAAGATGACAAGGGGATTCACCAAAGAAAAGTCAAGGTCAGTCTTTTTTTTTTTATTGGTGAACACAAAGAACAAATCTCTGGGTTTCGTTGACACATTATCCTGTTTTTGATCCTGTGCAGAAGTCTTTGATTGATATGTACTCTGAAGTCCTGGACATTCTCTCGGATTATGATTCCAACTACAATACTCAAGATCACCTGCCAAGGGTTAGTGTTATACTTATTTATTCTTCTTTTTGAATGTCAAATATTTACACAAGACTAGTGACTAGTAACTATTTGGAAAATCAATTAATTTGTAGATTAATCTTTAATTATTTACATCCAAAAATGTCTATAGAATATATATTGCATTGAGTGCAAAATGGAAAGTCAAATGTTAACAAACACCAAGTATGTTTTACAGGTAAAAGTTAATTCTGTACAGAAAACTCACATTCTCTCCTCTGAACATAACATATTTCTGCAATCTGATTATGTCCCTGTAATATGGCCTCATAAAACACCTTCTCTTCTTTAGGTGGTAGTGGTTGGAGACCAGAGTTCAGGAAAGACTAGTGTGTTGGAAATGATAGCTCAAGCTAGAATCTTCCCCAGAGGCTCTGGAGAAATGATGACCAGGTCTCCTGTCAAGGTGCATTAAACTAATTCACTTCCTAACTTCTCCTTGATAAACACATCTTAAAGGAATAGTTCACTTTAAAAAAAAAAAAAAAAACTTTTGCTGATAATTTACTCACCCCCATGTCATCCAAGATGTCCATGTCTTTCTTTCTTCAGTCGATAAGAAATTAAGGTTTTTGATGAAAACATTCCAGGATTTTTCTCCATATAATTGACTTCAATGGGAACCAAACGGTTTAAGGTCCAAAAGACCGTTTCAGTCAAACTGTTCAAAGGGCTTTAAACGATTCCAGACGATGAATAAGGGTCTTATCAAGCGAAACAATCACTCATTTAAAGAAAAAGTAACAAAGTTTAAGTTTTATAAGCTCAAATGATCGCCTAGATGCACGTTCGTGACTCTTCTTTTCGAACTCGTTCATCAAAATGAACAAATCTTTTTCCGAGTCAATTCGTTCATTTTGTTCGTTGAATGAACCAAATGACACGAACACGCATCACAGAGAAATATATTCATCAAAAATCTTAATTTCTTTTCGACTGAAGAAAGAATGACATGGATATCTTGGATGACATGGGGGTGAGTAAATTATCAGCAAATTTTTTTTTAAAAGTGAACTACTCTTTTAATATTATCAATGTTGAAAACAGTTGTGCTGCTTCATATTAGTGATGTGTTACCTGACTTGTTTTATTCTGAAGGTGACATTGAGTGAAGGCCCTCACCATGTAGCAATGTTCAAAGACAGCACTCGTGAGTTTGACCTCGGGAAAGAGGAGGATGTAAGTATATTAAAATGATGTAGTACAAGTTTGTGAGTCTCTATATTTGACTGTCAGGTCACCGAGATGAGGTTCTTTTTATTTCTAGCTTGCTGCATTGAGGCACGAGATTGAACTCCGGATGAGGAAGAGTGTGAAGGAAGGTCAGACAGTCAGCCCTGAGGTGAGACCCTTGTTCCTTTGTGAAAACATTTACACTTGAATCTGCCTAAATGATTTAATATTCATCATTCATGCGTTTTCTATTTTGTCTCAGACTATTTCTTTAAGTGTAAAGGGCCCAGGAATCCAGAGAATGGTGCTTGTTGACTTGCCGGGTGTTATCAGTGTAAGTTTTGTGTACATTTCCATACAGCTTTATTCATCGCACATAATATAAGTTTATGCACCTATGCAGAACATGTCACTCTGGTTCTTGACTTGATTAAAATTATGTCATTGGCTGTTTCATTTGTGTACAGACTGTGACAACCGGCATGGCTGCTGACACGAAGGAAACCATTTTTAGCATGAGTAAAGCCTACATGCAGAATCCAAATGCCATCATCTTATGCATACAGGGTGAGTTTTCACTCTTTCATTAAAATATGTGTGCTATCACTTTTTCTAGCCAACACTATTAATATTTCTCTGACACTTGTTTTATTTCTCTCTTTCAGATGGCTCGGTAGATGCAGAGCGTAGTATAGTAACTGATCTTGTCAGTCAGATGGACCCTCAGGGCAAAAGGACCATCTTTGTTCTTACCAAGGTTGACCTGGCAGAAAAGAATCTAGCTAGTCCGAACAGAGTAAGACTCGAGATATTTCACTACACAAACTCCCAATACTAAGTGCTACCTGCTATATTAGCCACTAGAGGGAGCTCCATTTTATCCTCTTACACTAAGAAGGAAATATTAAATGCTTTTATGTGCAGTTGATGGCATTCATGGGAATGTTTTACACTTCATATACTAGATCAAAATATTTTGTCACTTGCCTCAATTTATTAATTTTATCTATTTGTAGATCCAGCAAATTGTTGAAGGCAGATTATTCCCAATGAAGGCATTGGGCTACTTTGCAGTAGTAACCGGCAAAGGTAAGAAAAAAAAGGATATTTCTCATTTGCATTTTGCTGGACATAGATGTCATTCAAACCCGTGATTGTTTTGTAGGCAGTTCTAATGAGAGCATAGACTCCATCAAAGATTATGAGGAGGACTTCTTCCAGAACTCAAGACTGCTGAGGTAGGACTCAAATGCATATTTTTACCTTACCGTTTTTATAATCTGTCACATTTTTAATTGGACTGTCTTTAACCAAACTGCTATAGGGATGGCATGTTGAAAGCTCATCAGGTGACCACAAAGAACCTGAGTCTTGCTGTGTCAGACTGCTTCTGGAAGATGGTGAGAGAGTCTGTGGAACAACAAGCAGATGCCTTTAAAGGTAAGATAGAAAAGAAATACAAAATATGCAGATTGGTGTGTCCCCAGGACCAGAAAATCACTTTTCTAAAGCCACTTTATAGCATTCTGTGAAGAACAGACTGAAAGAATGTTTTTTTTTCTTCCCAGAAACATTTTATATTCACCCTCTCTCTCAGATAGGTCATTTTTGTCTTCACTATCCTTTTAGGACAGTGGTTCGCAACCAGGGAGCCAGTGACCATTAGTGTAGTAATAACAATAATAATACAAGAATCCCACAAGGTTAAAACAAATCAGATTTTCTAGACTTATAAAAGTCATGTTAATGAATTAAAATATTTTGCACTATTTTAACATTTTTATAGTTAATAAACATTTTCTTGTTATTCATTCAATTATAAATTTTGAGTAATTTAAAAATACTTATTTGTTATATGTATGTATATATATATATATATATATATATATTAAGAACATTACCCTTTTCTCCTTTGAGTTCTGAGAAGCAATTTCTATTTGCTCCATTAGCAAAAGGAAAAATCCCTGATAGCATTTCTAATGATTTTCCAAAAGGGGGAAAAATATTGAGAGATTGATTTCGGTTGTCGGAAGAGAAAGTTGTTAAATGTGTTACAAACACCATCACGGCAGGTTTTCTGAAATGTAATTCCAAGCTAATGTAACAAAGTGTAGTATTACATATGCACACAATTTTTAAATCAAAATAAAAAAATGGAATTTCTACATTTACGATGTGAATAATTGGAAACACACCATCAAAGTCTATGAACAAAGGTCCATCCTTACTCTACATCAAAAATAACTGAAAAGGTCATGGGTCCTCTTATTTTCCTTATGGACAAACAATGAGGAGCCTTGAAGTCAGAAAGGTTGTTAACCACAGCTTTATGAAATAAAAAAAGTACATGGATTGTGCTTTTAAGTCATTAGTTTGATTATTGCTATTTTTATCCCTTAATAAGACATTAATTTTCAAGGGCATTTTGAGAAGTGTACACATCAGCTCTCAGGAGACCCAGTAAATAAACCTTAATAGAATCCAAACCAACAGCTTGACAGCCACTTAACTCTGAAACCCACCTCAGCAGAGCTGTTTCCCCAGTCCTGTGCGTGCTGATTCCCGTCACACTTCACCTCGGCTCAGACGTTCTGCACAGGGCACGCTGTAGACCTCCACGCTGCCAATTAACAGGCCACCCCTGCTAACGCTCTACCACTAGATTTATTACCTGACCCGGGACGCTCCTCAAACCTTTGTGTGGGCTATCGATCTCCACAGCTGCACCAGGGCCGGCCCGATAACCAGAGCAATTAGCGTCATCTCCATTGTGTGAGCGAGACGTCCGGCCCGTGTGTGTGCTGGGGACGCGGGGCCCCGGGGGGGGGGGGACGTGGGGTTGCTGATACAGTGCACGTCTGGCTCCAGGTGCATTGATCACGAGCACAGTTCGGGGAACGAGACAGAGATGGGAAGTGTCTGAAGAATAGGACTGAAAAGTTTTAGTCAAAGTTCACTCTATTATTTTAGGTGGCTAAGTGAACTTTGAACACATTGTTTCATAGAAAATCAATTTTTTTTTGTTGTATTACATCAATAGCCAGCCAAGTTGCTAATGTTTTAACCTTCTATACATCTGACCTACTTGCTACAGTCATAAACTGAAATCGAAACACTTTTCGAGGTACTGAGATTTTTTACTGTTGTGACCTTATGTGAGACATACTGTCCATGCAATTATACAATGGGAAAGTCCACCCAAAATTGAAATGTCAAAACTTGTTTGAATTTCTTTTTTTTTTTTTTTTTTGTAACAGAAGAACATATTTTGAAGAATGTTCAATACAGTTTTGGTTTACATCGGCTTCCAGTGGAAGGACAAAAAAAATACTATGACAGTCAATAGGGAGTCATAGTCATACAGTTTTGGAAAGACATGTGAATAAGTTATGACAGGTTTGTTTATTTTTGGTTGGACTATCCCTAGTTTTAAAAACATTAAAAAATGGCTTAATATTTATAACCCTTCTGATTTGTTTCCTTTACAAATCTTTACAAATATTAATGAAAATGATTTAAATTCAACTTTCCTTCCTTGTTGACCAGCATCTCGATTTAACTTGGAGACTGAGTGGAAGAACAACTATCCTCGCTTACGAGAGCTTGACAGGGTAAGAATCAGCTCCTGGCTGATCTAGACTAGATCTTTAAGTCTTGGATACCTCGTTAAGTTTATTTTCATTTAAGTAATGCATATAATCAATACAATATTATGTAGTATTATTAATATAAATATGTTGCTAATGCTGTCCTTGCAAAAAGAAAGTGGGACTGACTTACAATTCTGTAATGTACTGTAAAAGCTCCTTAGTGAGCTTAAGTTTATGTTTTATGCTGTGTATGTCATGCTCTTTATTCATAGAATGAACTCTATGAGAAGGCCAAAAATGAGATCTTGGATGAGGTGATCAGCTTGAGTCAAGTTACACCAAAACACTGGTGAGCACTTCTCTTTTCATTAACTGTAAAATTAAATGTCGGACTCAAATTGATAATGCATGCTGTCTGGATGGCATCTAACTAATTTTGTTCTACCTTGGATTTACAAAAACATGAAGTTGGTAGTGTAGTAGTGTGTTTGTCATTCATTTATTCATTAGTTCATTCATTTTATTCATTATTATTATTTTATACATGATATACATATATGATATTTTATTCTATGATATTAATTATTTGCCAAACATATCTTTTGATATCACACATCCAAGGTCAAAAACCATGGATGATATTGAACATGTTGTATTGCGTTAGTAGCATATATCCTGTCCATCAGCAAAACCACAACTCACTATACTCACTCTTTGACTCATTGTTGGCTGACTGACTTTAAACTCAGCTTCTCCATCTCATGGCTTCAGGGCTGACTCTACCATCAGAATGGAGAGCTGCAAGCTGTAACTGGAGTTATGATCCCAAAACCCAGAGGAGCAAGCTAAATGAAATAGATCAGATGTTTGTAGGCGGTCCAGTGTGCTCCACCATTCTCTCAAATCAATGGCATGATGAATAGCTGGAGGGTGGCTTCTCTGGGCTGCGCTAGTTTGGTGTTATTGAAGATGTGTGTATATTGATGTGCCACGATAGAACAAAGCAAACAGGAAGCTATGAAATATGGTGCCTTTTATGATAAATGAGCTTGGCCGTCACCCTCAGAATAATCTCATCTTTGTCTTATTGTCAAGTCCTATACTGTACTTTCCACATGACTGTTTAGAATTATGAAGTACATTTTTGATGTTATTTGATAGTTGAAGTGACTGAAAGTGACAGCATTGGTCTCTATTTGATAGTATTAGTCATGTACATACATTTTGTCTTTGTAGGGAGTCCATCTTACAGAAAAAGCTTTGGGAAAGGGTCTCAACACACGTTATTGAGAACATCTACCTGCCTGCTGCTCAGACCATGAACTCAGGCACTTTCAACACCACTGTAGACATTAAACTCAAGCAGTGGACTGATAAACAACTTCCTCATAAAGCACTAGAGGTAATCATTGCTGGTGAAATTATATGAAACTATTTCTTAGTTAGTTACATTTCCCAAATCATCAGGTACAAAAAGACTGTTCATGCGAAATGTAGAAATTTTGTTCCCCTTTCTTTCCCTTTTGCTCTCTTCTAAATGTTATATGATATCATATTGCCAATCAAAAGTTTGGGATCTATAAGAAGTTTTTTGCTTTTTCTTTTCTTTTTAAAGAAGTCTCTTATGACTGTATTTATTTGATCAAAATTGCAGTAAAATAGTAATATTATCAAATATTATTAGATTAAAAGAACTGTTTTCTATTTTGTTAAATGTTAAAATGTTATTTATTTCTTTTGTGGCAAATCCAAGTTTTCAGTAGCCATTACTCTAGTCTTCAGAAATCAGTAGTATTTTTGAAATACTATATATATTTTTTTGCAGCAATGTAAAAAAACAATGTAAAAATACCCCAAACTATACAGTCCTGTATAACATCATGTGGAAAAAAAATTTCTCTTGTCCAGTTTTTAAACCTATCTTCTTTTCTTTCCTACTCAGGTTGCTTGGGAAACATTGCAGGAGGAGTTTGCTCGTTTCATGGCAGAATACAAAGGGAAAGATCAGGATGACATCTTTGATAAGCTTAAGGAAGCTGTCAAAGATGAGAGCATAAAACGACACAAGTGGAATGAAAGAGCCATGGACAGCTTGGTAAATATCATGCACAATACCAGAAACACCATAAATTCAATGTTATTTTGCTAATGGAGCACACAAGGGTTTCTTGAGTTCTGTTGGTAAATGTTACTCATGTATGTTCGGTATAGAGAGTGATTCAACACAACGCTTTGGAGGATCGTTCTATCACAGACAAGCCCCAGTGGGACGCTGCTATTCAGTTCATGGAGGAAACGCTAATGTCTCGTCTTAAAGACAGTATGTCTACCCCTCATAAACACGTTTCTTGTCTCTCTGTGCATGGAGTGTGTGACTCATCTTCCTGTGTTGCAGCTGAGTCAGTAATAGCAGATATGGTGGGGCCAGACTGGAAGCAGAGGTGGCTGAGCTGGAAAAATCGATCACCAGAGCAGGTTCGACAGACGAAACTACATATTTGTCCACAGTCTTATATATATATATATATATATATATATATTTTTTATGATCATGGAGCCTAGGTACTAGTGAAAAGTAGGGCTGTACTCAACCAAAGAAAATCTTGGTCGACTGAAGTCCTGAAATTTTCGACTAAAAATCGACTAAAAATTAAAAAAAAAAAGTTCAATTAATTATCTGCACAGTACTTAGTAGCCTTGTTGTCCTCCTAAATGAATTTAAAATAAAAATAAAAATAGTAGGATATTTGCAGTATATTAAATCATTTTGATCTAATTATTTTGCACTGAAATGAGATTGACACTCGAGTCTGGTGACGAATATCATAGCCTATGTTTTCCGAAAATAGTACTATGTTGTCAACTAGTGATAGAACTGTTGAGGAATATGCAACATAATTTAGACAATTATTTTTGTTATATGTTATAATAATAAGTTAAAACTGTCAGACACTATCATTTCAGCCGCTGTTCATGTCCTCACCCAGAGTGAGGCTTAAGAGCTCTGCGTCGCGTCTGAGACTATTAACTTAAAGCTTTTACTCTTAATAAACACAAAAGGCACGTCCACTTTAATAAAAAAAAAATAATAATAAACAAACCAGATCAATAGCAGAAACGAAATAAAAGTGCTTAACTGAAAAATAAAGCATCTTAGGCTCAAAACAAACACAGTCAGCACAGCGCAATTGCGCTTTAGGCTCCAAATAAAAAATAAAAAAGTTAAGTTATTACACTAAAACATTAAAATATGCTAATTCTGATATGTTCATATCCTACTCAAAACAGACAGGGCAAGTTAACGCAGACAAGTGAGTTTATCGATGAGCTGTAGAAAACTGTTGCTTGCAATATTGCATTCGACCTTTTTCCTGTTATCAATTTTAACAAAATTCTGCCACACTGAGGACTGACTATTAAGCGCTCTCACAATTAAATAAATAATATTCAGCATCAAACCTTCTATAGTTTATTGTTCACTCTTGGGTTGGGCTAATCCAAAAAAGGTGAAAACAAGGGGGGTGTTCTGAAGACAGACTGTTACCTGTGAAACAGAGGTACTCTGAAAACACCCCCATTAGCAGTAAATGCTTTCCACTTGATGAAATGAGCGCGGCAAAACTGATGAAATGAACGCGGCAAAAAATCTATCAAGCAGAATTTTGGTCGAACCAGAACGTATCGACCAATTAATCGACTGGGACAGTACAGCTCTAGTGAAAAGAGAGTCAACATAAATTTCTTTTCTTATTGTAGCACATCCGTAATGAAACCAAAAATGAGCTAGAGCGTCTGTTGAAGCTGCATGAAGATCACACAGCTTACCTGGCCAATGATGAGGTCACTACAGTACGCAAAAACCTGGAGGGCCGAGGAGTGGAGGTGGACCCTGTACTGGTCAGTGAGACCCTGAGTGAAAATTATGTAGAATCGCTGTCTGCACATCTGAATGTATGCTTTTTTATACTAATATGTATATAACTGATTTCTCTATGTAGATCAAGGACACGTGGCACCAGCTCTATCGACGTCACTTCCTGCAAAAGGCATTATCACATTGTAACCTCTGCCGGCGAGGTTTCTACTATTACCAGAGACACTTTGTAGATTCTGAGGTAGAGAAGATGCCTCTAATACAAATTTTTTAGTAAAATTTAGAAGTTTTTTTTTTTTTTTTTTTTTTTTTTTTAGAATGAAATGTTTGATTCAATTTATTTATATATGCTTTTTTTTATTTATTTATTTTTTTTTTATTGGTTATAGAAAACCAATAGATAAATTGGCTGGTAAATTGATTGCAACAAAATTTAAATAAAATTATTTTATTTTATTTTAAAATTAAGATAAAATTGGTAAATTGATTGCAAAAAAAATTAAGCATTTTAAAGTGCAAAAATAAAATAAATAAATCAAATGCATTTTAACATTTAATTAATCACAATTGAATAACCACCATTGGTGTCTGTTTTCAGTACTCCAAAATTATGAATTTATTTAAAAATGAAAACCAGAAATTATGAATTATCCATAACAAAACAAAAGTAATTTGCTCTCATTGTATAACTGAGCTGAATTATCATGGTAGCATTTTTCTCGCTCTTTCGGCCAAAGACTGAAAAGTGTTGGTGTTTCCTTACTTTATATAGTTTTTTTTTTATACAGCATTTCTGTAAAATAGCTGTTTTTTCTCAAAAAGCTTACATTTTGCTAATAGTTTCGCGTATTTCTCTGTGTTCCAGCTTGAGTGCAATGATGTGGTTCTGTTCTGGAGGATCCAGAGGATGTTGGCCATCACAGGCAATACTCTTCGACAGCAGCTCACTAACACCGAAGGTAAGCTTTCCTGCAAAGTCTTCAGTTTTGGTTGTCTCTCATTACTAATTAAACAGACTTCAGTGAACAGTGACAGACTACTGGTAGCATTTCCATTCCATGGTCAAACACCACAAGCATTTGTGTGTGTGTGTGTGTGTTTGTGTGCAGTGCGGCGCTTGGAGAAGAACGTTAAAGAAGTATTAGAGGACTTTGGAGAGGACAACGAGAAGAAAGTCCAGCTGATCACAGGCAGGAGGGTTCAGTTGGCAGAAGACCTCAGTAAGTTTAGCCTTGTACTTTCCCTTCATTCAGTTAGTGAAAGATCAGCAAGACAGGTCGACCAGCAGAGGGCAGTGTTGTTTTGCACTTAAGAGACCATTCCTTTGGTCTATGTGGGTAATTTATCCATTTATCAAATTTCACTCCAGCATTAAATTTCTTGGTCCATTTATAAAATTGAGGAATATTAAATTTTTTCATGAATACTCCCAACCCCAACCTGCCCAATGCAGCAACAGTTCAATTGATTGATCCCCCCCTCCCCTTTAATGTTTAAGAATAAACTTTTTGAATATTTATTTATTGTAATAAGCAGTCATAATAGTTAATCAGTTCTACATTAGTTCTAGCCTGGACCCCGCCCACAACATTTTTCGGTCTGGACTTGATCCATTGAGGAATAATTATGATTGGTTCAGAATTAGTCGGGCCAATCAAATTGCCAGGTCGGGCTTCATACGATGATGGGCAGATGATCTGCAGTTATGGAATCATCACGTTATCAAAGAGCGCTTGGGTTGACCTTAAAGTTGACTGCAGCTGGAGAAAGAGATGTATAGATTCTGCTGTCGCGTCTGTTGTAAAAGAAATCGACAGCACATTAATTTTTAAAAGATGAACAGAGAAATGCAATCAAGGCATGTGTCAATCGGAACGATGTGTTTTCCGTCCACAAACACACGAATCCCTACGGGATTTGGCAAAAGTTTATTTTATCATCTGGCTCCGATGGTCGTCAAGATGGGGCAATGAAAACCCTGTGGTAGTTGTGGTTTCTCCTTTGGTCGCACTCATGGAGAACCAAGTAAAAGAAGCAACGCTCATTATTTTACTACAACTTCCAGCGTGCGTGTAGTTGAGCTCTGTTGACAACTTTGCGTAGGTCATAAAAAACACTTATCCAATTGATTGCAGTTTTTTTTTCCCTGGTTCGGTTAAGACACGCCTCGTAATCAAAGCCCTATGGAGCAGTATCAGACTCACATTCTGACTAGAGTCAAGTCAGGCTACATTTGTTCTGCATTTGTTCAAAAATGTCTCTCCCCCCAATTTGTGTTTGACACATTTGAATTCTAAACCTTTTTAACCATTCGTACTTCAGTGTCAGGTGTCTGTGGTTGGAATTCCACTGTTTTCAATCCTATTTGCACTGTACCTTCTTCCTCATTTTAAATTATATTAGTTCAGAAAAGGGTACTGATAGCTTTTCGCACACTCTTCTCACACACTCCCTCTCATTTCTTTCCTGTTCCTTCCTCTGTTGAGGCTTGAACCCTTAATTGCCCTTCACAGTGTGGGAGACAGTGTGAGAGAGCTCCTGGCTGCACACTGCCTGCTGTCTGTCATGTCTTCAGCCCTGGTTACTGTTAAACACTCTGTTGATTAAAGCAGCAATTTGTGGAGGCACGACTGACATGCTCAGACTTGATCTCGTGCAGACACACGACTCGCACACATGTAAATCCCAGTGCTGTCATTACTGTGATAACAGAGAGTGAGGTAATGGCCCTCCCGCCCAGGTTAGTGTATGCTTAGACACAATGGTCAAACTACCCATACACTGTCTTGAGTCATAAAGAGCCACTCTGCCTTCTAAATGAAGTATGCCTTTGTGTATCTAAGAGGCCTCTCTAAATGTTTAGTCTCTTTTGATCAGGATGACTTGTGTAAATGTCTTTGCAGTGGACAGGAAAAAGCATGATGGCTTGTGATTTTATCCCATAACTTAACAAATATCTTCCAAGAATATTTTTAGCTGTCATTAAAGCATTGCAAAGCTTTCATATAGACGTTTTATACATTCTGCCTGTTTTAAGAGACTTAAAGTCCCTGTAAAGGCAATTCTACAAAAAAGTTCTAAACGCATTATAAATGTTACATATGTATTGCTAAAACATATTACAAAGACTGTGAACTGTGAAGTACTGAAATGTGGAGTTAAGACCGTTAAACAGTTTTTCACCATTGCAATTTTACGGATTAATTAGGCGGGGCTAAAACAGGGCTCGATGACGCACTGGAACCCATGAGCTGCTGGACACCCCCCTATTTGATGACGCACTGAGTCTGATCTCCCTCTCTCCACACACACACACTCCTCGAACACATTCGCATTCACCGCTCAATCGCGAGTGACTGTCAGTACTATTAGTTACTACAACTGAGCCTACAGTTTTCTAGCTAGCTATGCCTTCGACACGGACATGCATGGGCTACTACCTGGATGCGATCATGTACAAAATGTACAAAAAAGCAGCCAGCGGACACGCCCCCAGCGTTTAAAAGCAGAGAATCTGCTCATTTTTTCATGATTTTGATATCTTATTTTATGTAGTTCCCGGATTTTTTTTATCATTCAAATTTGGCTGGGTGGCTAATAACACATTTTTCTGTGGAATGACAGACTCAGAACACAAACTTAATTTTGACTTTACAGGGACTTTAAGATTTTAGGACAGATATTGACCATGTTAACCAGCAAGAGTGCTCAATCGGCTTTTGTATATGCCCGAATGTAAAGACCAGTATGTTTTTTTTTTTTTTTTGGTCCTGTGAGCATGTCCTCTAGTCCTAGTAGATGTCTGACCCTCCACTGTTCAAGCCCGATGCTTGGCGTTGGGTAATCCTTAGAGTGGATTCCTGTGCTGTAAAGCATGACGTTGCCTGGTGGATAACCAGCACTTAGGGAAAACACAAGCATGACCTCCCAAGAAGTGGCTGTTATGCTAATAAAAGCAAGTCTGGGCATGCATGCATGCATCAGTGCCCTAGTGGTTGCCACTGCACAAAACACATGGTCACTCTATTAAGGTGCAGTCAGTCTTTATGAAAGAGAGGGACGCTGTAGTGACAGGTCTTGGATTGTTAATAATGGTTGCCATGATATGAAAAACAATGGCTGCGTTTAGTAAAAAGTAACAATTAGGGCTGCCAAAGTGATCAAATATGACATCATTTAAATGTTTAATAGTGTAAATTGCGTTAGCACATAAAAAAAATTAAAATATAACTTTTCACTTTGAAAATGCTTACTTTTTTTGAGGCTCGTAATTGCGCTTCGAGTGACCATTACGCTTTAAAAAAATGCATTACATCACATTTTAAAGCAAAATATTTGATATTGATTTTCAAAATTTGTTAAAGATTCATAATCAAATGTTTAATCTATTGAAAGAACTATATAATAACAATACATTGAATATTTCTGATTAATAGACACATTAGGCATTCGTCTGACTCTATTAATAAATAAAATTATATGTTTTGAATTGGGGCAGAAACTGTTTCTTATTATAAATTATTTCAGACCCAGCTGTTTTCATCCTGTGCGGTGCGTTTGTGGTGTGTGTGTGGTGCGTTTTGTTTTAAGTTTGAAGTGTAAAATGGCTTTTCTATTTGGCACAAGTTTACAGGAATCATAATGGCTTGATCATGTGCAGTATCATATTATACTCATTTTTTTTTGTACAGTATTGTCATTTTTTGTGTACATGGGTTAAATCAAAAGCATGTTTGTATAGATTTCAGGCCAGGGGTTTGCCAATGTGTGTTAAGTATAAACATACTACTTTGTCTGTTCTGTGTATACACAATTTCCGCAGTATGGTGTTTTTGTAAGTGCATTAGTTTGGCCACCCTTTTTGATCCAGTTTTGTGATTTCTGCCACATCCTGAAGGGATATGCAAAGAACATGAGTTTGGACTGAATCCTGGCTATTTCCAATGCCTTTTCAAATAGCAGGGAGGAATTTGTGGGCCTGTCTGGCCTTGCCGCCTTTCCTGCGTGAGGTGGCATCATGTTCCCAGGGTTCCTGGAGCTTTTGATGTATTTTGATGTGCTGTCTTGGTTTCCTCTCTGAGAGAACAAACACTCTTATTTTGACCGCACTCACCTCCTAAATTCTTAAACCATTTAAACAACAGCAAGATTTTCAATCTGGCCCTGTTTCAGCATCAGTATACTTCTCTCAGAGGATCTCAAATTAATATGATAAATGCTGAATGATTTTTAGAGTGATTTCCCCCCCCCCCCCCTTTACCAGTTATCATCTTACAAGCTGAATCCAACTCTCTAAAAAATGAAGGTTCTTCATTGCCATGTATGTTTCCATGAAGAACCTTTCCATTGCACAAAAAAAGGTTCTTTATCAGTGTAAAAAGGTTCTTTAGATTGTTAGAATCTTTTAAGAACTAAGAGGTTTTTGGGTCATCCCAAAATGTATCTTTGATGGTTTTGCTGTGAAAAACACCTTTTGGCATCTGGGGCTGAACCTTGGGCAAAAAAAACCCAAATGTTTAATAACCCATAGTTTATTCTCTCAGTTGGTTCTTGCTAAAGTTCCATCAACTTTGAAGTATCACTTTCTGACCAGGAGTTTTGACAAGCGTCTCTTAGATGTTTGACTTCTGGAGTACTTCTTGAGATTTTTTACAAATCAGTGAAGCCCGTTACTCATTACAAAGCACTCTGAGCGTTGTGCTTCAGTTCACTTTGCTGACGCTTTGCTAGAGCCAATCTTAGACTGTATTGAGTTCACAAAATTGGACCTTTTATGCCATTGATATATTGCTGGATGGTGATTTTTAGAAGGTGGAAAAGTGGGGGATTTATTTTGGGTATATGTCTCCAAGCCACATCTATCCCTCGTCGCCCACCTTACAAGACCCAACAGGAAAAGATTCCAGAATCCAGTAGCGGACGGGAGGGGGTTAGGAAGCAGGGGGATTTCAAGCTCCATGCTCTTTAAATCACCTATGAGCTGTTGTTACACGCTCCCCGTCTTGCTCCCTGTTTGCCTTCTTTTTTTTTCCTTTTTTTTTGGACTGATTGGAAAAACTGACAGCCCCCTTCATAAAGCGAGAGGTGTATTGATGGGCTCATAGAACCTGGGGCTGGGCCAGGGGTTGAGTCCGGCTCACACGAGGCCATGAGGGGCTATTACTCCCACAGGTGCAGGGAGCTGAGCTGCTGACCCTGGCCTCACCTGTCTGCCTGTTTGAAGATGAGGAGCTGGGGGAGGACAAGGGCACTTCCCTTAACAAAGAGAAAAAAATTTAGCCCCTGGGGCAAAGTCTGGTGTTAAGAGCGATTTGCCCTTACTTGCAGGCAGGCAGGCAGAGAGCTGCTCTGGTTTCACACTTGGGGATTGAGCATGTGTGAGTGAGAGAGTGGGAATGCGTGGGATTAGATGTGCAAGATGGCTGCATTCAGGCTTGTTACTGTGGCTGCTGTCTGTGGGTTATGTTGTGTGCGCGCACAGTGCCGAGGCAGCTGTATGGCACTGTGCCTTTCGCTGGAGCTCTGCCCACATCGCTAATATGCAACTGCAGGCACGTCAGGCGATGGCTTTATGAGTCTTTGATTTACCTAATAGACTCAATTCAATTACAGCAATCCAGGCCGTGCGGGGCTCCCTTTGTTGTCATGACATCCGTAGACTTGGCTCTTAGTTGCCGTTGAATTTTTTTTGAATGGTGGAAAATTGATGTGTGAACGAGTAATTATTTTTTAAGTACTTACTTTTTAGGCTTTTTAAGGACCTTCAAAATTAGTCTTTGAGACATGGCAACTGAAGTGTGGATGTCTTTTTCCCACTATCAGAGCATTACTCTCACTTTTTATGGGGTGATAGGACATTATTGCAAAGAGGAGGGGAGAGCAGGACAAAAATAGTCTGGGACTCAGACTTGCAACTCTACAGCAGTACTACAAGTCTACTGGCATGTGAAAGTAAACGTGGTTGAAGTTATTTTTTATTGAATTTTTGGAATCCATTACTTTTTGTTTTGGTATCCATTACTTAATTAGACATAATTTAAGGGTACAATATGTAGGATTTTTCGTCACCAGGGGTCGCTAACCTCTTACAATAACAAAGGCATATATAGATGACGCAAAGCATTAAGCGAAATTATGGATCTTCTCGTCAAGCTGATGGATCTTTTAATGGATGAGTGAATACATTTATGTTTGTAACATGACTGTGGTATGACGCGGGGCACGATTGCTAATGAGAGACCCAGTTGTCCACGTCTGTTGCCATGGTTACTATGGCAGTACGGGCGGAAACCGAGGGTAATGCGGATATGACGCCATTGACTGGCGACTCCTCACCTCTGCTGACGTCCCGTCTCCTTGGTTAAAATTTTCTCACGATTTACAAATAGTTGGAAACATTGGGGTTATATATTACAAAACATTGGCCTAGTGGTTTTGGATATTTTGCTGCAAAATCCAGACCTAATTGAAGGTTACATCTTCTCCACAGTTTCACCTCCTGCATTAGGATTATACAGAAGTTAAACCAGATCAGTGTTATGCGGGTCCTTAAGAAACTCTGTTACGTTCAGTCTCCCCCTCATCACCTTTGCATCATTTTGACTCTCTCATGAAAGGATGACATAGAAACCAGTTGAATTGCTCAATGGAAACCAGTTTAAGTGCTCAGTGAAAAAAACGCTTCTCTGTTTCCTCGTAGCGTTGTGATGTACTGTTGCTGCCACTAAGCTCTGTATACACAGGGTTTAACTGTGTTTGCATGAGGCGTTAGGTCACCACAGAAGCTGGTGTACCACTTCTTTACAGTGTATTTCACTCTCACTCTCTTTGCCCTCTATCTAATCATTCCCTTGACTGTATGTTCTTGCCTTTTATTGGATTATCTAGAGCTGGGTTTATGAAACATTGTGCATATGGTGCAACTCAGGTGTGAACTGTTGATCATGTGAGTGTTATCATCTGTTCGTGATGTTGCCCTGGCAGCTAGATTATAGTGGCCTAGGTGCGGTAGGGGCGTCACCAATGGCCGTAGCTCAAATGCCTCTGGGTGCAATTGGATATACCTAAAACCAATCAGAGCAATGAAGGAGATGACGTATGCTGAGCGACGTTCATCTCTTATCCACCTTATTCTGCTCTAAACAATGCGCGCTGACATGGTCGTCATCATCTGGTTGCCAACTTCGGGTTCGAATCTGCACTATGCGTTTTTGCTATGCGTTTCAGATTGACTAAATCAAAAAAAAAAAAAAACCCCAAAACATTCATCGAGTTTCAGTTCATTTATGAGACCAGAGTCCAGTATATATAAGGTCATTGTACATATCCTGTACATTTCAGAAATCAAAACTTCCTTGTTAGTCCAAAAACAGCTTTTACTGATACCAAACTCAGAAAATTACTAATTTCAGATTTTGTTGCATTATTACGTCAGAGTGCAACGAAAGACCGCCTCTGCAGAAGAACGCCTACTTCTACATCATTGCCTCTTTAGCCCCGCCCATCGAAATTATGAAATGGATGCAACACAGTATTACTCCAGCAATATATCAATAGATGTCTCTAAGCTTACAAGACATTTTGCAATCCATCCCCCCCTCCAAATGAGTTACATTGCCCCCCTACCTCCCTCCCTTCTCCACTGAACATGAGCGAATTAGCCACCCTTAAAAATATTGTAACTTGAACTTTATTTGCCATATCCGAGACTTTAGTTGTTCTTGTTGCTTTTCTGCAACAGATGAATAAAAATCTATTCGTTTTTGTTTTATTCTTATATATCTCTAGTTTGCGGGAGTCCCGCAAATCGTTTTATTCTCCTGCAACCCGCACACGCAGATTGAGTGCATGACTCGCACTCGGCCAATCAAATCTAGTGCCGTGCACTCTATTGTGTTGGGAGTGCACGTCTCCAGATCAAGGGCCCGGTCCAATGGATGGTGTCGGGAAATGTCGGGTCGGGTCAAGTTCGGGCTCGGGCAGAGAATCTAAGCTCTAGTTCACTCCTCCTACGCTAAGGAAACGAGAGTTGACATCCAGTCTCTTTGGTAGAGAGAGAGAGAGAGAGAGAGAGAGAGAGAGAGAGAGAGAGACGAGAAAAACTAGCAAGCATGCAAATGGAAATTATCATTTCTGAAAAAATTAGAGCTAATTTTTTTTATTGTGCGATTAATGTATTTATTGACTATCGCGACAGGCATATATATATATACTGTATATATATATATATATATATATATATATATTCACATTGTTGGCAAATTTTTCAACTATGTAACAAGTTTTTGGAAGTGTAGTACATGTCTAATGTAAAATGTACCTGGAACCTAATTACCTGGGGCATCTCCAGTCGACACCCAAGCGTCTACAGTCGACACTTAATAATATCTTTATACTCTAGCATCTGCATCTTCAGTCGACAACTGGCTTCGAGTTCACAATCCCTAATTTGTTCCCCTATAACTAACTTTCTGCGGAGCATTAATCGCCGACAGACTTCAGACAATGCCTTTGAATATGCTTTAATCATGGACGGAGGATCTCGATCAATTCTCAGAAACTCCCACCAGCAAAAGGAATACAACAGTTTTTATAGAATAGGAGCATGGAAACATTGTATAATTTTCCTACAATTTAATTGGTTCTTCATAGGCAAACCCTTCTGTTACTACTACTTTCTACTATTACTACTACTTACTAAATTACTCCTTATTTTTTCCACGGTGGTAAGTGTCATTCTGGTTGTCCACCTACTGTAGGTAGGTAGAAGCAAACTCTGTTTTCTTGATTACTTCATAATCACAAGGTTTGAAACCTAGACATCTGTCTAGTTCCATTTCCCCTATTTGTTCTTTATTTACACTCAGACACTCAAAGTCACAAGTTTTTGACCAAAAGGAAACATTTAAGATTCAAAAGCATATGGATGTTGTTCCTGCAAGAAAAATAAATGTTAGTTATGATTAATTAAAAAAAAAAAAAAAAAAACATCACAGAAGACTGAGGGTCAAAATCAGGATGGAAAATACTAAATAGCTTATTTCTTCTAAATTAGGATGTGTTTTGATAATATTATAAGTGGACCTCAGAGAATATTAAAAAAAAATGCAAATATAATATTAAATAAATACATTTCAGTTTTTTTTATAGTAAAATAATTGACATACTGCTATAAGTAACTCCATATACGACACTTAATGTTCTTTTCCAAGCCGGATTGGGCATGTGGTTGTCTCTTCAACTGGAAACCATTGAGTCATTCTTGCTGTTGAACCCTGTATTGACCTTATAACTTGTTTTTATTGATTTATGCAAATTATTGTTCAGTTCACTAAAGACATGTCCAGAAACTGATTCAGCCAACAAAACCGCACGCTTTAGGATGTCACACATCTTTTTCTGGAGAACTATATCCACTTGCCTTTCATCTGCGGCCAGCTTCTATGTTTTTCCTCCTCTCACTCCCGCCTCTTCTTTCTCACACGCTCCCACCATATTCCCTGCACCCCGTTGCTCTGATGTGAAAAGCATATTTTTGGCCTGCCCCTCTAGTGACAGAAAGACGATTATGCCTTTCTTTCAGGCTGAGAGGAAACCGCTCCCATCTCTAAAACAGCTGGAGCGAGCCCCCCTTCCACCCGAAGCTGGCTTGTAGCCCCAGTCTTCCCATGCAAGCCGATAATGGGCCGCCCACTCCTACCAACGTATCCCCGTCACCCCACCCAAGTGCTCTCAGAGGTCCTGCTCTCCACATATTAATCTCTCAACACTCGTCATCCCAGTGAAGGAAGTATTTTCCCACTTCTCTCTTTTACCGTCACCTACCTCTGAACCTGGGGAAGCGGAAGTTAAATGAGTGGGAAATGGGCCGTTGATCTTGCATTTCCATTTCAGCATTCGTCCCATCCCAAAAAGGACCTCTGGGGTTGTCAGGATCTAGTCCCGTTGTTAGTCGGTCTCCTGCAAGGCTGTTCTCAAAGCCTCTGCACACCACACTATACATCTATCTGTCAGATAGTATGTTATGAGGTAATAGGAAAACCATACATTTCTTTCCTCGCTGAGGAAAAACAGAGCACTTGTTGCAATGCCTCACCTTCTGGACCAGTCATGATGACACTGCATGACATAGTGCTGCTCCTTTATCATGTCTTTTCTCAATGAATAGTTAAAAGAACGGATTTACTGAAGCTATAATTTTTGTCCCCGGCATCACTTTAATATATTCTGCAAACTGCGGCAACAAAGTGTGTTTTTCTCTTTTAAATCCAGAGTCCTAATATTCAACCCTTAACCTAGAGCACAATATCCATCAGAATACGTTGTCCAGCCTAATGATCCATTAAATCAGGACCTGATGACAGGCCTCTTGATTTCTACACACACATTAGCCAGTTAATATGGCTGTAATATTCAGACTTAAAGAGATAGTTCACCCCAAATTAAAATAATTTACTCTCCCTCAGTATGCTGGTTGTTTACTGTATAACAAACAACTGAACAACCACAATACAGGTTGTTCCAAACCTGTATGACTTCCTTTCTTCTTTGATATTTTGATTGTTTTTGGCTTTATAATGAAAGTCACTGTGGGTCCAAAACAACATGGGTCTAAACTGCAAAAAAACACAGACATTTTGTAGAATGTCATCTTTTGAGTTCCAAAGAAGAAAAGTGAACTATCGCTTTTAGATGCCCATCAGTGGTGCAAGGAATTAGGGGTGGGATGGAAATGCACTGTGACCACCTGCAGTTGTGAGAACTTTATGCTGACTGACATGCAGTTATGAGATTGTTCTTTCCAGCGAGGGTAACTTTTGGTCTCAAATACACGTAGAGGGGCGGCCATCTATTGTCCGGTTCACTGTTTTCTGGCTGTTCCACGTCTTGACTTGCCCTGGTCTTACCTGTGCCAAAGCCCTGTAATTAAATGCTTATTGGAGGCCAGGCTTGAGGGAGGCTGTGAAGGGTAGGTGAGGAGTTCAGCATACACCTGGGTTGACACAAGGCTGTCTGCACAGCCCTTATACGCAAGAGTCTCTCATGCAGCCTAAGGAATGAGTAAAGTCAACTCCTGTTAGATGCACCATCAGATGTTGGTCAATGTTACTGACTGTTTGGTGTGTTGAAATGAATGCTACAAAAAGTTCTTCATGGTCTGTAGTGGATAATATCATTTAAAGCCATGTAACGACGTCCACAAAACATTTTACTTCAATATAGGGATTGGGAATGATGGGTTTTTTTATGTTATGAACAATCATTTATTTTTTTTAGTTTGGAATGACTAGATGTGTAAATAATGACAGAATTTTTGGGAGAACTATCCCTTAATATGTCCAATATCTACCAATTCAGATGAAATCATATTTTACATTTATCTTGCATGTAATGCGATATATTTTTTTTAAAATTGTAGTCACTGTATCACATTGTGATAATTAGAATAACGCTATAGTATATGGCCTAAAATGTTATCCTAATAAGTGGATCTAAAGGTACAGTAGAAAGACCATAAAAATGACTTTTTCATATTCGGACAGAAGGAATACTTGTAAGATTTGTTTGTTGAGTGTAATCTTTAGCCAGTCATGTCAATGCAAGTTCTGGGAAATCAGCCTACTAGTGACTTATTAGTTGTCTCTTCACTTTATGCTTTGATGGGGAAGTGTTTTAACTTCAAGAAATTATGCATTTCATCTAACTGGCTGTTAGATTTCACAGACTCAAGTAAGCCAGTTATCTGAGGTAAGCTGGAAGCTACCCTCATGTTGAACCCTGAGGTTTTCCACAGCAGAGCTCCGGCAGCAGTTCCTCTCCTCCTTGTGAGCATATGTTTTAGAGATAACTTGGAGTGCTGATTTGTGGGACTGCTGTTTTCCATGGTGTTGTGACACCCCAAAATTAACATTCTGTCGTCATTTACTCACCTGCACACGCCTAAAGTTATTTTTAACCCTATTGGCTTTCATTGCATGTACAAAAAAAAAACAAAAAAAAACGGTACTATATTTAACGTGATTAAATATATTATATTGTGCTCTACAAAGGAGAGTCAGTCATGCAGGTTTGGAACAACATTTCAGGGTGATCTATCAATTTAAGGACCTCTCTGGTTTTCTGTTCCGCTTGAGAAGCTTTTTATCTTGCTTGTCACACAGGTTTACACGTGAGGTGACATTGATTTTCTTTAGACCGTCTTCAGCAGTTTTGTTTCCGGGAAGGCATGGTGGGAAACGTGAGCTGCTGAAAAGGCTGTTGCCACATTTTAATTTCTTTGCCATTTTCCCCATTAATGGTCGTGCTACTTGATGGCAAATACCGAAGGCCACCATTTATATCAAAAGGGATTGAGTTTCTCTTCAACTCCATCTCCTTGGCGGTATCCCGTGCCCTGACTCTCGCTTTTTTCCTCGTCCTTCTGTTCTCCACAGCCACACTGTTTCACAGTCTAATTACAGGTCAATTAAGGGCTTTCTCCAGCCTTCTGCCGCTCCGGCCCAGGAGGCTTAGAGGCCCGCAAGAGTGGGAGTGAAAGAGATATCATTTCATGTGGAGATCAGGCGAGAGCCCCTTTCAAAGAAGGGATTGAGGAGGAATCCTGAAAGAGAGAAAGCCACCACACACCTCCTAAAAAAGAAGGCTGCTGGGACAGGGGCCAAAGGATTATGGGAATATTCATGACCAGATAAAGAGAGAAGACCTATGAATGGATGTGTCCAAAAGCTCATCTCTTAGGTAAACAAGGGTCTAAATGGAGTTTGGACCTGTTCTCGGACTCACAGAAGCAGGGGAAGGAGCGGTTCTCTCTCCTGCTTCACATTTCCGAGGCACTGAAAAGACCGGTCTTGTTTTGGCCTTTTCTTAGCCGTCATTCTGCGTTCCTGCGTGTGGAACAAACAGATGGTGACCAGAAATAAATATCTGTTTCTCACAGTCTTTTCAGACACTTTAAGCCCATATACACACAAGTTCACCTCATCCTTAGCTGTTCATTCTTCTTTAAAACCTCATTGGCTGTAAACGTACACGTTTTCGATTTGACAGTTTCCATGGACTTGCGGTTTCCCCCCACATCACGTCCTCTTGATTCATTCCATGCCCAGTCTCCATGCCGAGTCGTGTGCTACAAAGTATTCTTGGTGTATTATAAACAAACAAACACAAACTTTTAGCATTCAACATCACATAAAATCTAGGGATGCCATTTATCTCGGTTTTATGTTTTTGTTGTAACATTTTTTTTTCCTCTCTATTAGCTGGTTTTGTATATCTATTTGCCAATATCTGGATATTTAATTGTTACCACTTATTTCTGGATTTAGAGAGGTGGGACCAAGTCATTGTTTTGCAAGTCACAAGTAAGTGCATTCAAGTCCCGAGTCAAGACAGGCAAGTCCAAGTCAAGTCATCGAGAGCTCAAACTTCAAGTCTTAAACGAGTCATTGGTGCTTTTTGCACAAATTAGTGTCTCAGTGTTAATTACTATATTAAATGAAATGTATACAATTTACTGTATATCGGGAAGGCTTTAAAAGAAATCAACTTCAGAAAGGAACCACACACAAGTGCTTTGCCATAACTAACCTCAGATTAGTTTTATAATTTATATACAGTACTGTGTGAGGCTGTTTTCCTCGGCATGGAATGCCATTGAGTAAATTCTTGAGGCAATGACTGAGGGAAACTGAAAATATAGGGAACTTATTAATAATTAATAAATAATTATTAGATAATTCTTCAGGAATTATTTATAACCTGAAATAGTATTCGAAAGTGAAAATATAAGGAAATGAATTGTTCTTCAGAAAAGAACATGGGTGGCTTGAGTTTCATCTCCACACCTGCCGTGTCACCAGGCCCTTTCCAAAACTTAATGCCTGTTATATTTTCTAACCTTCACCATCACTCTATGTCCCTAGGCACAACAAAGATACTCAAAAGTCTAAGTCATGAGATTGCTTACGTGTTCAGAAGGTGCTGAAGGGTCATGTTTCCATGCTTCAGGATATTTGTGAAAGTTTATGTGTTTGTATGTGTGAGCACGTGTGCGTTTTTTGTGTGGATCAAAGTATTGAATTTCAGACCTTAGAGATGTCAGATGTCCACAAAGGATGTCTTATTTCTTTTATCTTACACCTCTGAGAATGGGGAATCCCCACACCACAAATGCACCTAAAACGGCTGCACAAGCTTCGGATGACAGTATTTCGTTACGGCCACAAACTTGTCGCCCAGTGTCCACTTTAAAAACCCAGTTAACCTGATGTCATATGAGACCATGGATTGTTTTTTCCCACACTATTAGGCCACAAATGGTCTTGCATAAATATTTAACATGCATAACAGCTCTGCTCTAAAACCTAGTGAGCTGCCTCGCTGCCAACTGGTCATTAAACCTCATAAATTACTGATTTGGAAGTTTCTTATGAGGTTTTCAACTCTTGACTTCAGTTTATGTGACGCAAGATTTAACAAGCACTAAAGGTTACACTTTATATGGAAACACTTAATTTTACGGTGACATACTTACATGAACTTACTATAGTAATAACAGTAAATTATAAATTAAACCCTAATCCAAACCGTAACTATAGCAAGTTGTTAATTCATATTACTCAGAATACGTTTGAGTTGTATACAATGGAACTACATCACCTTAAAATAGTCTTTATTTTAAGGTGTCATTGTTGCAGTGTAATTATACATTTAAGTTTTGAGCAATATTAATTAACAACATAGGGTTAGGATTGGAGATGAAAATATCTCATATCACAATTATAGTGACCAGAATTATCATGATTATCAATATCATGTTTTTGTTAAAATGAGATGAGAATGTTCAAAAAGAACTAATACACAATAAAATTATTAACTCTATGCACTTATTTTAAGCATAAACAATAAAGCTGCAATATGTACAGATTTTGTGTTCAAAATTTATCAAATGTATAATGAGCGAGTACATCATGAAACCATTTTCAAAACTGTGTTTTTGTCTTATCTTAAATCACTATGGTACACATAGACAAGTGTTTATATTCGGACCATTTTAGACAGTCGGGAATAGTACATGCGTGACACACGGTTAGAAATAAACAGAGAGAAATAGCTCAGTTTTTTTACTTTTTTTATATATTTACTTTTTATGAATGAAAGTAATTTATATTTATATTTTTTCTTGCATCATCAACCATCTTGGAATTAATTCATTTGTTTATGAAAGAAACTGCATAAAATTAATCTGAATAGATCACACTAAACTTCAAGAAATGTAAGTCACATCTAATAAAAAAAAGAAAAAGAAAGAAAAAAGTCATATTTTGTATATATAAAATGGAGCCCTATTTTATTTTATTTTATTTTTTTCATTGTGCTACCCCCTGGATTTATGTTACATTTTACCACCCACTTTCAATCACTGTAATATATATGTATGTAACACATATATTTGTTTTCTTTTAAAGGGATACTCCACCCAAAAATGAACATTCTGTTGCAAACCTGTATATGTTTCTTTCTTGCACTTTGGCACCATTGGCTTCCATAGGTTTTTTTTTTTTTTTTTTTTTTTTTTTTTCTACTATGGAAGCCAAACAACTGTTTGGTTCCAATCGTTCTTCAAAATATAGGCATGGGCGGTAATATGGTATACCGCGGTATCTAAAAATAGCAACAGTATCAGTTTCAATAGCATCATAAAAAAACCCAATGCATTTATATAGGAGACAAGGATTAAATATAACTTATTTAATGGCTAAAGATGCTTATGTTTGGTTCTCATCACACGACAGTGTGGAGGAGAAAGAGTTGGGGAAAGAGAGGGAAAGATGGCAAGTTGCGCACCGAGTGACCTGGTTTCGAAGAAGAACATGACTTCTGCAGTTTGGCAGGGATGGGCATTTCAAGCAAAAATAATATTTGAAGATCACCTGGTATTATTCGTTTATTATTTGAAAATCGCAACCCTCCACCACATGCACACACACGCATGTAGGCACACGCATACAGCGGAACAGATCATGCGACGATTAAATATACAGTAGGTTTGAAAAAAAAACATTTTGGTTTTATTTATGTTTAATAATATAATGTTTTTTTTTTATTTCATCTACGTTGATTATATGAAAAGGGAACTGCTTGAGATGTATGAGATAGGATCATAAAATGCCTAATATCGGAAAACATTTTGAATGAGTCAGACCACTTATGACCACTTGTTTTGTAGAAAGCCTTTCTTTTAAAGTGAATTTTTTTTTTCGTATAAATTGTATCTTCATTTTAATAAATTTTTCATCAATGAATTGCCAGGATTATTAAATAAGAAGCAAATATAGTAGACAATATAATCAGGACACGGAGGTGCCGGCGTGTGACCTGGAGCACGTCTCATAAATTAACCGAAACTGTGACCTGGAGCACGTCTCATAAATTAACCGAAACTCGGCGTATAAGATGCATGCCTTAAACATCTGAGAAGTATAAAGCTTGAAATGTCTACTTTTAAACAAAGAAATTAAAAACTAAAAGAAGTGGGCTGTTCTCTGCTTATGTAGGCTAATTCATATGAAGTGTGCATTACTCTCTATGGTAATACACACGGGAATACCGTATACTGCAGTTTGCAAAAATATTGCAAAATTTGGATACTGCCCAAGCCTAGTCAAAATATCTTCCTTTGTGTTCAGCAGAAGAAAGAAACTCATACAGGTTTGCAACAACTTGAGTGTGAGTAAATGATGACAGAATTTTCATTTTTGGGTGGAGTCAACTTTTGGGCTAAATTGTGAGACCGTAACAACACCTCTTTGAGAGATTTACCCATGCAGGAACCAACATTCTAAACGAGAAAGAAAATTGAATTTCATATTTTAAAGGACATTATCTTGCATCATCTTCATTACCTTGCCCCCCTCTCTTTCGCATAAAGTTGTCACCTATACCCACTCCACCTCCATGACTCCCTGAAGGGGACAGGCTTTGAAGTAGCATGTGAAGGTGAGGAGGTGCAATAGAACACCGCCTCTTCATCATCTGCTCCTCAACCGCACGCACCTTTGAGGGCTGAACTGTCAGTGGTCACCATCTGGTGTTTGGGCGACAGAGAATATACCCACAGTGGCTTTTGACGCGACTTGATACTTTAACTGCAAGAAAACCTGCAAAACATTCTTATGCATACGAGTCCACTTGAAAGTGTGTCTCTGCAATGATGTGGCCAGGTTAGGGTTTTTCCCAGAAGAAGCTTGAACTTGAGAAGATTAGTCAATTTCATTCAGTTCAGCACAGGGGAGATGGAATGGTAATTGAAATGGCATCATTATTACTACATGTATGTGGTTTGCTTACATTTGCGTTTCTCTTTTCAGAAAAAGTACGTGAAATTCAGGAGAAACTTGAAGCCTTCATTGAAGCTCTTCACAAAGAGAAATAGAGAAGTAGGTGGTTTTTAATTTCTACTGCATGGATGAAGGAGGGAAACAGTTGAGGGAAAGTGGTAGAAATTGGCCTATGGCTAAGCCACGCCCTCAAACACGATCAGCCAATCACAGTGCGCAGCTAACCCAATACACACGGACATTCTCTGCTTCCACTTCCATTGAAATGCATTGCAGTAAGTCAGTTTTCCTTTCGTTTTTTCTTGTTATTTTAAGTTTAAAATGGTCAAACGGTGTTCATGAGGTACATGCAACTCTGACACTAGTTTCCCGAGACGCTGGGCGACGGTGTGTATTTATTTTACCCTTTCCCAAGCCACATCTCAACCAAGATAAGTGTCTGCTCTGCATTAAGTTATGCGATTAAGTTATGCGGTAGACCACAACACCAACTAAACGCGGATAAATTAAACAAGGATGTCTACATCTGTTCTAAGTTAAGTCAACAACGTATTTGAACGTTATCTTTAAAATCTCTTAACGTTAGACGTACATTAGAAAACATTAACGTTAGCTTCTAGCTGCGTTGTACATCACGTCACTTAGCTTCATTAACGTATCTTTAAATAACCGAGATAACAAATGTTAACAAAGTTGAATGATTCATGTAAATACTGTAGCACCAGACGGTGATGGCAACGATATGTGGTTTATCACATTTACACTGTGACCTGTACGTTTTTGCCTGGAGAGCTGAAGCTTTTCATCGACCTTCTCAACAATAAAATTATTAATATAACCCTCCAATACATAGTTAAGGCCCTTTAGGTGACTTCAAGATGATGTATAATCTTTCTGTCTCCAAAAATCACCAATTGCCTCCTGTAAAATGTCTCCTACTGTGACAGCTGCAATAGCGCCCGTGCCGAATGTTGATGGTTTGTCCGAGTGACTGGAGGGGGCATGGCTTAGCCATAGGTCAATTGTTTATGATGGCATTTATGATTAATCATTGAATTATAATTTATACTTTAATTTATACTTTTGTAGGCTCATGTAGTATCATTTTATTTAAAAAAAAAATTGTAATAAAGTGAGGGCTGCCTAAGTAACAAGAAATGCACTAAAAACAAGAAATGAACTATGCCTTATGAATTGTATGCAAAAAGACTTTAAAGGGGTAGTTCACCCCAAAAATGTTATTATGTCATCCCATACTCATCCTCTTGTTGTTTCAAACCTCTATGAATTTATTTCTTCTGCTGAACGCAAAAGAAGATATTTTAAAATATATATGGGTAACCAAACAGTTGATGGACCCCATTGACATTTAGTAGGTGGAAAATATACTTTGGAAGTCAATGGGGCCCATCAACTGTTACTGACATTCTTCTAGATATCTTCTTTTGTGTTCAGCAGAAGAAAGAAATTCATACAGGTTTGGAACAACTTGAGTAAGTCACAATTTTCATCTTTTCAGTGCTTACTCATCTTATTGTACTTAAGTAATGAAGCATTTTAATTTGGCTATTTTTATATACTGAATGCAACATGTCAGCAATTCATTCAAAATGTTAAATAAAACAACGGATAAATAAAAAATGTGTTATAAATGGTGTTATATAGTGTTCACCGTAGTATTAAAGTTTATCATTATTATTATTTAAAATGTATTTATGCTTTTTGCTGGATTTCCTGATGTCCTTTTTGTCTTCTTTCAGGATCATCTTGTTTCTGGACAGTCATGCCCTTACAGAAGAAAATGCACTGATTAAATACAACATCCTTTTTCTGGTCACCCTTAATCAATAACTTTCTTCCCAGCTTCTTGTCTTCTCTGTTTTTAACGTACACACACACACACACACACACACACACACACACACAAAGAGTTCCCCCTTGGCAACAGTGAAAGTAAGTGAGCTGGAGTCCCTTTACATTTGCTGCATATTTATTCACTGTTGGTGAAAAAGCACTTACTTGACTAGAGAAGATACACGTCATGCTTTTTTCTTTCTTCCTCCAGTGCTTAAAAGCCACCAATGTGTTCACCAGACATGTTCTCAGAGAAACCAGTCAGACAGACATGCACATACATCATCTCCCATCCCTGCTTCCCAATAAATGACTTTGTCCGGGTCTCTCTTTCCCCCGACTTTCTTTATTATTCAAGGGGATGTTTTTGGATAATCCAAATGCTAAAATGCATCTGTTATTGATTGGCCTTGCTATGAATAGAGAAAATATTTAAAAATGTCTTATCACTAATTGCCGCCTTTGTTCATCTTTTGGAGCTGTGATTTTACAACATTTTGACAAAATCTCTCTTATGACATATTCACAGTTAGGGAGGTCACAGTTAAAATTATACGTGTTAACATCTTAACAATCGACCACCATCTAAATCCTTTGCTATTATTTTGTAGAATCTGATATCAATAGTAGAGTAGATCTCATCTGCACCTTGTTATTACCATTTGTGTGTAGTCACACTTAGCTTAGTTTAAAGTTTATTCAAGAAACGTTATGAGACTTGGTCTTGAGACTTGGACGAAACATGGAGACATTACAAAACCAGATTACACCATTTGCTCACACAGATGAATGAAAATGCAATGGCATATCCGGTCCGTCACTTTTGCCCTACACACCATTTCCTCTCACTTTGTTCTGTCTTTTTCTACAATGTACTTTGAGAGATTCAAATGGTTCTGATTTTCATCAGTCATCTTCAGCTTTAGTGCACTTTTATTATTTGCTTGCACATTTTATATCTCGCTCCCTGGAATTTGTGTGGTCTGATTGGGTTTTATATAAAATCCTCTTTATGTCCTGATAATTTTCAGTGTAAGGGACACCACACCATTGTTCCTGGTTGCTCAAACATGTAAATGGGTAAATATATATGTACTTGTAAAGTATCCTTAGAGTAAGTTCATTGAAATCATGGATCTGTTGTCACAATGGAAAAATATACGAGTGCGGTGCTTGTAACAGAAAATCTGTTGGTCGATTTGAGAATGTTTCCACGTTTTTGTTGTAGATTGTAATGTTTGCATGTTGTACCCCAGCAGATGTGGTTTATTTATTAAATTGGTGTTTAAAGAAAAGTAATAATAAAAGTGACTTTAAAAGTATGTTTAACAGATCTCCGTTTAAGTTGATATAGGATGGTTGAATTTAGCTTGCTGTTAAACTTTTTGTCAGGCATCACAGTGTATGTTTTTTTTTAATTGTTTTTTTAAATGGTTAAATCATAACACATTTATTGCACTTTGGAAATATTTATTGAAAAATCCACAGTTTGGCCGTATCCTTGACTCATCTTTCTCTCTGTCCAGTAGTCTTTATGCTTAAATAGACAGGATAAGTAGAATAAACTCAAAATTTCTCACTCAAAAGTCAAAAGTCCTTAACTGGTGGGCCACCCAACCTAGCCTGGCTAACGTCAAACCGCATCTCATTGACATTTAGACGTGGTCTGGGAACCACATGTTCATTTGCTCGTATTTGAGATGTGGTTTGCGAATGCCCAGAGCCGTTTATTGGGTGCTATGAATGTCTATCAAATGCGCCTGTACGTAGCTCATAGCCAATCGTTTCAATTATACAAGATGATGTATGTAGAGCGTAAGAAATTTGACAAGTAAGAAGACGATGGGTCAGAGATTTATTTGCGTTCTAATCTACTTGGCACAATATCTAAGGCTGCATCGAAAGGTAACTTCGCATCTGCTGCCATGTTGGATCCATTGGTATAAACAAACTGCTTCGGTGCGTCGCATAGACTGTGTCATCGTCTTGCTCCTCCCTCCCTGTTTTATGATTGGTCCCCTCGCTGAGGCAAAAATTTGGTCCATGGTATCCAGACTACCTAGCAGTGAATAAAATCACGCTGTGCAAAGGCATGGGGAAACCCAGGCTACACCCAACCTGCAATTTCAGCATTCCTGCAGCTCAAAAATTTGCACATGGTGCAAGCTATGGCAATGTTGTGGGTTCGATTCCCAGGCAATGCATTAACAGATCAAGAGCCTGATTTACTAACATCTTGCGCCAGCGCAAACCCTCTGGACAGGATTTAAAAAAAGACACGCAGGACAGTGGAGTTGTTTTTGCTGCTGACCTTATTGCATATGCATTTGTAAGTTTCCCTTTCAGACGCTAAATTTATCGGAGGAGAGTATTTAATCACTCCAGTCAATTTACTGGTATTTAATGCCCCCAAAAAGTATGTCTTAACCCATTTTGTGACATGGCTGCAATTGTTGTTGCTATAGAGGAGACACTGCAGAGAACAGAGCACGTGGTAGAAGGGAGAACATATTTTCAAATCATATTCATTTTTTTTTGGAATGCCAGAGGAAGATGTTATCGTTAAACATTATTTTCCAAGCCATGTTATTTTTAATTTGCTGTAGGAAATAAAAGAAGACTTGGAAGCCTCAACTACAAGGAGTCATGCAAGACCTGGTGCATCAACTCCTCGCAACCCTTAATTTTTTTGTTCTCTGGCTCTTTTCAACGTACCGTGGCTTCTTTAGCTGGGATCTACAGTTCGCATTTTCACCTGGGTAATCTGTGGTCTCAACACTAATTTGCGCTGCTCTTGGTAGATTGTGTTGGTCATTATGTAAATGATATGACTATCACGTGCAAAACTTGCCCCTCCAATCGGCAATTTGAGGAATTGCGCCTTCGCGGTAATTTTGCCCCATTTATTAAATCTGGCCCCAAATGGACACCATGAAGTTAGTTCATAGTAGTTAAAGACAGAATTTTCATTCGTTCTTCCAAACTTTTATCAGACCATTGCTTCAAGTGCATCTTTAAAAAAAACAAACAATTCAACAAACTTTGGTAGAGTGTTTGCTTGCTGCTTAATATCTGATGTAAAATTACCAATTGAGAGCCACTGCTCTAGATTAGTGTACAATTGAATTTTCAATTTACCGATATTTCAACATGAAATCATGACTTTTACGTAAACATATATGTTCTCTGTACATATTTTGAGCTATCCGCATGTAGAAGGGACTACGCCGTTAAATGTCCGAGTAATTCCGCGTGTATGTACACGCCGTTAAATAACCAAGCGAAACGAAATAATATTTTAATTTTAATTTTTTCCTAGGATGGTAGAGGAAGACTCATAAATGGTATTAACCCCGGTGACGCTTAGCTTTAGGGAACGAGGTTGGGGTAGGTCATATATTTATATATACAGTAATGTAACGTTAAGTCAACGGCATTCATAAACATGCTGAAAAGCGATTATGCGTGTTGATAGCACGCCAAAAATGGAAATACGAATTGTCGTGTCATACATACGCCATTTCATGAGATCAGTCTGGATATTTAAATAAAGACCAATTTTGGATGCCGTATGCATTCAAGTTCTTGTACGTCAATGTGCATTTCCTGCAACTAATGAATCTGGAAGATGATGTATGTTAGGTATGAGTGGCCCTTGCTCTGAGGTATGACTCTGTTCTCTGTGGCCTGTGCTCATCAGTGCAGGGTTGTCAGAGCTGGACCTAGAGGCTATGTGTGGAAGCGTGGGGCCCTTGAGCTCTCGTCTCCAGCCCACACTGATGAATAACACAGTGGGCAAGAGGTCTTTAACTTCTGGGCATCCTCTCCCATTTCACAAGGCCTTGATTGTTACTGGCATCGTTACCTCGCCGGAGGGGTGCGGAGGGAATTGCGGGGTGTCTGTTTTAGAGAGCGCTCTATTTCTTTTCCAGCACCTGAGGGGTCGCACGCATACATATGCTCCGGCCTCTCTCACGTCTCGGAGAATGGTTATATTCACCGTTTGTTAAAAAGGATAGTCTGAGGAGGAGGAGTGTTTGGAGGGGAAAAAAAATAGAAAGACTTTAACCTAATGACTCTGTTGTGTTACAATAGGGGCGAAGGAGAAGTCAACCTCCAGCGAAATGCCTTTGTGCTATCAGATAACTGGCTTCTGAAGACGGGGGAGGAGACACTATATGGACATTAGCATCTCCAAAGGCCGTCACGTTGACTAATAGCCAGGGCCACAACGCCACAGTGGCTCAGTTTGTGTTTTTCTCCATTATGTGTGTGACACAAAGGAGCTGAAGACTGGTAAAGACCTGTCAAATGTGCCACCACTGCCGATGCTCACAAAGCTTTATTTTTCCCTGAAAAGACACTGGCTTGTTCTGTTTATGCCCTTTCTGTCATCGCCCTCCTGTCTACCTCACCGCCCGCCCTTTTTGGGGAGGGTGGCCATGCAGAGTCACTTTGTGAATAAAGCTTGGGAAAAGGAAATAAATTCAACAGTTCAGCTCTTGGCTGTTTTGGCCATGTAACCATTTGTTCACAGGCTTGTCTTTTGGGACGGGCCAGCCCCTCTGGGCTTTGTGCTGTCCCAGTCCTATACAGATCACAGTTGATAAAGGGGTGCAAGACAGGGTGGGATTTATTTTTATTTTTTTTTTACTACACTAATATGGCTGAAATCCAATGACAATTAGAGTGAAGCAGTTTGTGGTGTGCATATTTGTACTCTTAATGTTTTTTTTTTTCTTTTTTGGAATAATTTTATAAGATTTTCTTATTTTATCTAAAAAAATGAATTTAAAAATGTCACAATCTTTACTGTTCTTATGGTGTTGTAAATACTTTACCTTATGATCTGTTCTGTGGAAATAGAACAGCAGCTTTACTTTGAATCCAGACAAACACAAAAAGTCCTTACATTTTCGTCCCATTTGACTTTAGTAGTTGACAAATTACAGAATCACTTGATAAAGATGGTTGTTCTGAGGCACTTCAGTTCCTTGGATGCATATAGCAAATGAGATCCAATTGTAACTTTTGACCAATTGCAATGCGATATAGGATGTAATGGGATGTAATGGAATCTCTCGACACAAAAATAAGTGTCAATTGCGTGTCTCACACGCCGCCTTCACACTCTCAGTTGAAATCACCTCCGTAATACGCAATATGCCCCCAACGGACGTCGTACTACACAGTGAGTTAAATTGTCTGCCTGCAATTTAATTGTATTAACTGCCCTAATAATGTTAGAAAGTCATAAAAATAAAAAAAATGACATGACAACTTATCATTAAAAAATCTTGATTTATTTTATTAAAAGTTAAGAATTCAGGTTTGTTTATCAGTATAGCAACGCTCAACTTCTGCTTCAACTTCTAACTTCAACTTCTGCTGGAATTGTCAGATAGTTAAATTTTAATTTAAATTTGCTGTTGAAAGCTAAACAAACCAATATTTTTTTTGACAAATATTCAAATGTTTTTAGAAGACTATTACGATAATACTATTTTGTGAATCTTAATGTTTAATTGCACATTGTCACATGAACAGCGAGTCAGTAGTAAATAGACTTATGTAAGTCTCACAAACGTAAAATATACATCACAGTTCCTTCCTAGTTAATTTCAAATGATTTCAAGACATAAATGGCTCTCGTTTAAGTAACGGATTAGAACAACTCAATGAGTGAGTGAGTCTGATTCAAACAGCTATCCGTTTAAAGCGGTTTCATGAATCATTTTTTATTGAGGTGCAAAAAAAATTTGTCAATTAGACGTCATGACTTGCACTGCATTCATGGTTGCTGTACAGAAAACACTGGTGCACACTCAAATCACATATGGGACATTGATTTTCAACTGCAGCAATTTAAAATATTTGTCTTGAATTTACAGCCATGCAAAGTTAAAAAAGTGAATATCGCCCCCTCAACCTTTTTTAGAACACTTTTTATTTTCACACTTTTATTACTGTAAACGTGCTGAAGTATTTATCCTAAATTCATGGGTTTGTATATCTCACAACAAGATACTCTTGATCGCTGAGTCGACACCCCTTCATCACCGAGTGTCATCATGCCTGAGAAAAGCAACAGGCTTCATTCACCCTTTACTGTCCCCTGGGCTCTTTGCTTTATATTGAGGAGAGAAACCACTGCACAATTGGCTATTGTGTGCATTATGTTTGAGGCATCTTCCCATTGCTGCTGTGGGGTCCATTCCCCCAGCTGAATTAGGCCCATGGGGATTTTGGCCAAAGCACAAAGGTCACTTATTTTCTTTCCCATCCCCCTGGCCTATGACTCAGGATGAGCCATAAATTACTATAACTATTTAGCATAGATATTACCCACTGGTTGTGACGCACATATATCTCTAATGCTTATGGGCAAAGCTGAATAGATCCACGGTTCTGCTTCTCAAGCACTGGATGTGTTCGTTTTTTCTTTCTTTCTTTCTTTCTTTGCTTCACTATTCATCTGAATAGTAAAAGTGGGAAAAATCAATAAGATGACCTCACTGTCTCATGGCCTGGAATGTCATAAATGAATTAGCTCCTTTGTTAGGGGAATGAGGCCATTTAATGGATTCCCAATGGCAAATCTATATTTCGGCTCCCTAATCCCTCCGTGGCTCTTTTCCACTCACAAGACAAAACAAGCCAGGCTCTTTCTTTCACTCATAAAGGGACACGAATGCTTACTGTTAGAGGTTTAATTTAACACGCCGAGCGCTGGGAGTAAACATGCGGCATCCTGTGAAAGGTTCGGAGATGGCGGGAGGCGGTGAAGGCAGGGAATGAGATCCGCATCATGACTGGCTCCCACTTTCATGTGGAGATAAGGGCTGCTGCCATGGCAAACTGATCAACAACGGAGCGCCGCCTCTGCTGGGCCGAGGGTGAATTTGCATGGACTTAGAGGGATTATTGGGGTATTCATGGCAACCTCGGGGCCAGCAGGTGAGGTCCTAGCTCAGCTCCCTCATCCTTTAGGTAAACACTGATGTTTGGTATGGAGAAGGCACTGAAGGGGGGATCGGTTGCCAGGATGAAAGTGTATCCACAGGCAGGCTGATCCCTCCTAGCGGAGTGGCTCTTGTAGGGCCTTACCACTACAGCGTTGGGGACTCTAAGGACCGCATTCACTGTGTAAGTGGTATAGTGTGTCTGCACCAAACGAAGTCTGGTGACATTACTTCATTGGCAAGAATGGTATCTTAGCAGATGCTAAAGCCCTTGGCAAACAAGTGTAGAGCCTTTGCATTGAAGCGGAGATTCTTTACAAGACTGAATGCTGGTTGCATTTCCTCTGTAGCTTAGCAGCACTAACTAGATCAGACCACACTGAATTTAGTTCAAAATTGTCATTTATGCACCACTACATAATGTTACATGTAACATTAACCATGTTAGAGTTCAATTGATACATGTCAGATTATCCCTAATCTTAACCTATTCTGATATGTTTCAATTGTTTGTTTGTTTGTTTTAAAGTCTCTAATGCACATCGCCTACATTTAATACTATTGTTTTCCATTTTAATAAAATATAGTTGACCTCTGTGATGGCAAAGCTGAATTTTTAGCTTTTACAATCCTTTAAAAATCACTAAAATACTGATTTGGTACTCATGAAACATTTCTTATTATCAATTATGGAAATAGTTCTGCTGCTTAATGGATTTTTTTTTTTTTAATGAATAGAAATTTAAATTTGTGACATAAATGTCTTTACTGTCATTTTTGATCAATTTAATGCTTCATATATCCATTACATTCTTTAAAAAACGCAATGACCCCAAACTTTTGAATGGCAGTGTATATACTATAATGTACATCATATATAAAATATTATCTGCACTATTTCTCGCACTATCCCATTAAGATCCTTAATAATTTTTTTTTTTTAAAGTAAACATAAAAAAGGTTTTGCATCACTTTTTATTTTTTCAGCGGTAGCTAAGAAAACTTGTATATGAAAAAGGTATATATGGAAAAGTGTAGGGTTATGTTATACAGCAGTCATACATCATTTGTATATGTTAAATTCCGACAGCGTATATTTGTAACTCATTTAGATACAACATACCTTGCAGCATATCATTCCATTAGGGAATTACAAAAGAAGTGTCATATGACGCGTGTGGCGGGTGAGCCTAGACAAGATTACTCCTTTATCCTCGTGAGAAACAAAATGTCTTGTGCATGCAAGAATGGAGCCCAGTACCTGTTTTGTGCTCCAGAGCACCTGATAAACATCACTGGTGCTACTATGGATATTGTGTTTGTTCACCTGCTTGTTGGGGACGTAACACCCCCTGATTTGATCTGTAAGTATACTACTTCTCAGTAATGAGGATGCTCGTTCTGTTGTCAACACACCCACAGGCCTGCTCTAATATTGGCTTAGGACCTTGGGGATGGTTGATACACACCCTACATCCTTTGACAGTTTCTGCCTAATGGCCATTGTGTTCATTGTCCAGGATGACTGCTGTGCCCCTCACCAGACCAGGACCTGCCCTCTGCAGCCAGGGGACAAGAATGCCTGTGTGTAAATATGTGTGTGGGTGGGTGTGTGCCAAGACTGTTGGTTTGTGTGTGTACGGGGGGTGGCGATTGCAAGTTTGTGTACCCATCGCTGTGATCCTGTGCTCAGGAATGTTTGCTCTGACAATAGACAGCAACTGTAGTCTGTCTAGTCCAAGCCCTCTCCATCCTCAACTCAAACAGCACTTGCAAAGCAAGAGGCTCTTCTTTATCTAAGAGACGTTGCCCTTCTTTAGGATGGGGAAGGTAAATAATTACAAGGCTTTAATAGGTGGATAATGTGCTCCGAGGGTGCCGGGACTCACCCTGAGCAAACAGGGCGATCCACTAGCTCTCTTCCACAGCACGTTCCAGAACATCACACTCTACCAGGATGTGCCATCTGCAACCTATGAGGCAAATCCCAGTCATCTTTATTAGTGGCGATGTTCAAAATGAAAAGGCATACTATGTGCTAAATACTGCAAAGTATGCATAAATATAGCCTACTGTGTGTAGCGAATCAGCTTTATTCAGACCATGATGAAAATTTTAAACAGTAGCATGCTACCTTTATCTGTATCTTAGACAAGGGTCAAGCTAGCCTAGAAGTCATATGACCATACTTCCAAACAATGCTGGAAATTTTTTTTAGACCATTCAGGATGAGCAAGGTTTTCTTTGTCATGAGTCAAGCTGACATAGGCACACACTCCTTGGCCTAAAGATAGAAATTCATTGTGACCAAGCCCTAGCTCCCATGAACCGCTTCCCAAGCCCTGGGACGGGATGGTTAATGAGCTGAGAAAGGCCTGCTCTTATTTTGCAATCAGCACATTATAGAAAAGCTCAGATATATGACAGCATTAATTAACCTCTCATACCATTGCGTCTACACAGCTGCGTCTGCTGCCCCTCACACACTCTTTCTCTTCAACCGGACACATTCTTGTCATTCACTGGAGACAAACAAGTGATGTGACCCCCCACCTCTTCCTCACACTCACTACATCTCTCCGTATCCTCTAGCCAGCTGCAGGTCCTCTCTTGTTAATGAAATTACCCAGCACTCCGTGATGCTTCTCAGTTGAGGTAATGGGAGAGTTATGTCAACAAATTGTTTATGTGGAGATGAGGGAGTGAACTTTGAAGAGAGGGTCAGAAGTTTTGGAGAATAGGGCATTTTGTTAATGTTAAGGGTGATTACAGCTAGTTTGGCTAAAGCTTGGAAGAGAGCACTGGCAATAGAGAGCCCGTGATAACACAGTTGTGGGCTATTCAGAATATGAGAATGCTGTATAAAATTCCAATTAAATTCCTGAATTCCTGATCTGCCTGCATAATTCCACTGGAAGTATATACAAAAACTCCCTTCACCCTATGACGGTTCTCTTTCCTCCAGTCATTACCATTAATGCTCCAAGTTCATCACAGACTGACTCCCCGACAGGCACAGAAAATCTTCCCTTCTCCCAAAGGACCAATTAAGACCCTACCTGCCCGAGGCCTCTGCACTCCCTCCACACCTCCAGACCTGCCCTTTCACCCCTGACACACGACCCCTGTGTTGAATGAGAACACACAGGAGCGTCAGAGCGAGACTCACCCTCAACCCCACCCTCCTCTTCACAGCCTCTGGCTTTACATTCCTGACAGGAAATGACCAAGCAGACCACCAGCTTACAGGGGTAAGAGATTGGACCCAGTCACCAGGTCAGTATGGAAACTTTGCACAATTATAGAACACTTTGATTTCCCATTATCCCATTACTTTACTCTCACACACACGCACAGTTTTTTAACCCATGTACAAAAAATGGCATTTGTTAAAATTGAGTCATATCATTTTGACAATTTTTACACCATTTATACTTATATTTGATTATTTTAATATTTTGTTATATTGAATTATATTGATATTAAACTTTGTCAATAACTAAAAAAAAACTACTCAGTCTTAAAATAGTATGGGCCTATATAGACCGCTAGAGCAGACTGATCTCATGAAGTAGCGTGTGTATGACAAGCCAATTCGTATTTCCATTTTTGGCGTGCAATCAAGACGCATAATCGCTTTTCAGCGTGTTTATGAACGCCGTTGACTTAAAGTTATTACTGTATATATAAATATATGACTTACCTCAACCCCATCCCTAAACCTAACCGTCACTGGGGTTAATGGCATTTATAACTGTTCCCTTACCATCCTAGGAAAAAAAAATCATCGCTCCCCAGATGTAGATCTACATTTTTGCTTCGTTTCGCGCGGACATTTGATGGCGTGTACAGACACGCGGAATCACTCGGACGCTAATGGCGTAGACATACACGCATACACGTGGATACACGCGGATAGCTCAAAATGCTTAGAGATAACACGCCACTTGACTCGAAAGTGCCGTGTATGTTTACGCAAAAGTCATGATGTCATGTTGGCTAGAGAGATTTTTTGGTTGGCCAACCCGAAAGTTTGCATCACTCTCGACAAAAACCAATACCACGGTCGCATGACTTCAACGTAACCATCCCTTAGAATAAAAAGTGACAATATCTTGAGCTTGTGTTTATCACGGACCTTATTTCAGGCATTGACCCAAAAACCCATTGACTGTCTTTGGACGATGGACAATGGAAATGGATGTGGTTAAATGCCAAACGTTTTAGTTTTGATGTAATGTTTTTTTATTATTATTATTATTTAATTGTCATTTTAATTTGCTCATGTTTTTAATTAACATGGGCAAACTTGGTCAGCTGCTGTCTGTGGGGGGAGGGGCTCCATTAAGGATGATGCAGAGTTACCGTGGGTCAAACAAGGAAGTTTGCATTTTGTGCATTCTCAGAACTTCAGAATTGTTGTTAATTAAGCTTACATTTTAGTGCAATCTAACTGTCACATCATTTGTCATATTTTATAAATGATCTCCAAAAAGAACAGTTTGCATACATTTAAAAAAAAATGACAACAATAGCAATCCCTGGCAGCAAAGTTTCTCAATTTAACATGCACACAAATAAATGGTGCAAATGAACATGTTCTGCAGTCATTGCATATTTCACAATCTTTAGCTAATCTCACGATTCACAGAGAATAAAAGGCTCAAGTCACGGCATGACTAAACCACGATCACTGAATTCATCTTAAACCTGGGACACAATTGAAAGATCATGCCGAATACAGACTCAGGATGATTCCCTGATATAAAACATCCCCACAAATCCATCTTTAAAAAGAGCAGAAGATGAGACTGTGTTTATTGTCTTACAATTTGTCCATCTCCATGCCAACACTCTCTTTTCTGGCCCCGCATTCACCGTGGTGGGTGCACAGGTCCGTAGCCTTATGCCCTCTTTTATCCTCCCCGTATGCTAATCTGCTGGATTAGGACCTGTGCAGCATTGTGCTCGCATGTGTCCAAACATGACAGGGGTCCGAAAGGGTCACAGTGGACGCTGACCTTGGCCCCTGAGGCCTCGGTGGCCAGTGGAGCAGAGCGTTGCTGGGTCCACGCCTCTAATCTGCTCAACAGCAAGACTGAGACCTTCTGCGCTTTGTCCAGTGGTCCAACAAAGGCCACTATCTGAATAGACCAGGACTCAAAGGTCAGACTGGCCACAGATGACGGCAGCTTTGAAATGCAATCCACAATGCGCTTCCAGCCTTCATCCGCTGCTTTCTTTCACAGAGATGAGAAAAGGCAGTCTGTGTTAACTGTATAGCTTTACTTTGTTATACACAGATGTGTAGATTAGATCCTGTTAGGGTTTGTTCTCTGTTTTCATTTACTAGTTTAATCCAGGAACATAGGATTAAATATTAATCAACCCTAAATAATACTTTTCTTATTACAGATTTTGACTTTAAATTGCACTTTATCTTGGTTCTAAATAGGCTATATCAAAGTTCTTGTTGTGTGTCTATGGATGATAATGTTCATGTGTAAAGGTGAAGCATTTAGTTAACTGGGATGCCAGTCAGGTGAAGCAGACCCACGTCCATTAGAAGGACTTTAGCTGTTGACACGGTGCTCAATTAAGGCCAATAAATGTCTGGGTCGAGTGTGTTAACCAGTGCTGCTAATGCTGTTAGTCCTTCATAGAAAAGCAAACCAGTTCTATTTGAGCCGTCTGCTTTTTAACTGTTTGTAATTTCATCAAGTGTTCAGCTTGAATTTACACTCAACAATCATATTTTGTGAAAGCTGCATTAGTCAAAAGAATTGAATATTCAGGATTTTTTCTATACTAATAATACTTTAATAATGTGAAGATTGTCCTTTAAATTCAGTGCATTCTTGTCAGTTGCCACATAATAAATGGTGCCAAAGAATGCAACCGAAATATTTTTATTTAAGCATTTGGCAGATGCTTTTATCCAAAGTGACTTACATGGTATCAAAGTATACGTTAATGCATTTATGTCACAGGACAATACAGACAATACGTGACACAACAATGATTCTGTGACATGAACTGAAACAGACAGGGTATTTATACACAAACACTAACAATGTGCTGAGCCGGGTGCAATCACGAGTGATGGGAACAAACAAGGATTATGGGAATTGCAGTTCCAGAGTGAATGGTGACAGGAAGGGAAAGAGATCTCTAGTGGGCACCCGGGGGAAACATAAACCAGACACTGTGCGAAGCAAATTGTCTGTTGGGTTGCCAGGGCGGAGCTAACAGTTCATCGACCATTCGGGATGGAGACGACCCTTCAGGCGGCCAGGGTGTAGCGGATAGTCCACCGGGTGGCCAGGGCGGAGACGACCCTTCAGGCCAGCCCATTCTCACTCCCAAGGCGTCACCTAACTGACGCCTTGGGAAGCATTTGGACATGCTTCAATATCTGACGCTTTAGGCGCCCTTTAGCGTCAGTTAGATGACGCCCTAGGATCGCGTGTACCCTACCCCCACCCCACACCTAAACCTAACCGCGTCCTCTAACTGACGCTTTCCTTTAGCGTCAGTTAGATGACGCCGTAGGATCGCGTCATGTAAGTGACGCTAAAGGGCGCCTAAAACGTCAAATATTGAAGCATGGTCAAAGGTGACGCCTTGGGGTGAGAATGCGTTGTTCAGGCGGCCAAGGCAGAGCAGAGAGCCCATTTGGCGGCAAGTTCAATAATAAGTTCATACATCCGGAAATGGTTGGGAAAATGGTCTACTACGGTTTAGTAGAATTCTTGAAAACTTGAAGAGTCTGTTGGTTTATTTGAATAGGTTGCATACTATTTACAGTCATTACGTTCTTCTGTCCCATATTGAGTGAATGATGGGTGGTTGGGCAGATATTGTGTTTTGCGGTAGGTCGTATGCCACCGTTGCCACTGAAACTGCTTTAATGCACCAGTGGGGCTCGACAGCCTTAGTCGAATGGGTTGATACTTATGTCCTGGGCGCTGGCTCAAGGCGCCTCGCAGAGATATATATGTAGAGCTCCAGGCTGGGCAACACCTAACATGTTCGTTAGATTCTATAGCCTCCATGTAGAGCCGGTATCTTCCTGTATACTCGCCCCCAGTGGCCAGAAGCGCAAGGGAGGATTCTTAATGTTTGCTTGCAACGCCACTCCCACCTCCATGGGCTGGAAAAGTGTGTCTTTTTTCTCCAGTAGTGTTCCCCAGAAATGGCTAACCCTGTGAGTTCCTCCATCACCCCTCCGGCAGTCAGATGTTGCGGAACGTCTAACACAATACAATTCAACAGTTACAATACAATGTAACAATGTAAAAAAACTAAATTTGGCCATATACACAATAACAAGTTGGAAAAGTAGCTTCTGTGAAAAGCTAAACTGTTAAAAACTTACGTGTGAATGGCATACCGCTGAAAAATGTATTTTACTCGGCATCTTCCCAATGCCTAAACAAAACAATAGATGCTTAACTGTACAAAAAAGAACCCTGAAAACAATTCATAATTCTGGTCTAGCAAAAGCTCATGCGAAATCTTGCCAATAGGGCTTTTTCAGGTCACAAACTAAAACGAGCAATTAAATCAAATTGGAGTCTTTGGTGAGTGCTGGGCCCCTGTGGACTTGACCAAATGCTTGATGCAGAAGTGACCTACTTGTGCAGCCTGATGAATGGCCACCGGGAGTGAAACCAGTGGCCAGTCATTAATCTGGGACAGATCAGGATCCAAGTATGTCTCTATTCTGTGTTAATTGGCCAGTTGTTTTATTGCAAATTGCGAGAACTAGCTGGTAGAAGTCACATAGATCTATGAGTCTCACAGTGAGGAAAAAGCCATTGACTCTCAAGAGATGAAGTGTAGGGTACAGAAACGCTTAGGAAATACCTTTACTCCAATCCATAAAATATAGAGCAAAAGATAAAATTTACAGTGCGTCTTTAATAGCATTATTTGTTTTTCACTGAATTACTTTAGCATTTTATTTGTTTTCAATCTCTGTCATCTTCTGTTCTTTGTAGTCCATGTCAGATAATCAGTGAGGTGTGATTCCAGGCTGCCGAGCAGCTGATAGATGGATGGATGCAGAATGGCAGTTTGGCTCGGTCCTGATAAGGCCTATCTCCAGCAGGGCTTCCTCAAACGTTTGGAAACAGTCAAACACTGTCAGCCCAGAAGGATGGGGACTGGATTGATGAGGGGCTAAAGGCAATAGGCTGCTTTCCTCACTCTTATCATGTGGCCGTATTGGCTTGAGCTATAATGGAGAGGCACAGTTTTCTCATGTCAGTCAACTTATCAGCTCTGTGCAAAGGAGATGAGAAAAGCCAGCTCAGATAAACAGGAAGGATGTCACACATTTTAGAAAAACACGAGTTTGACTGAAGGTGCTAATGAATGTATTGGGTAACAGAATCCTTTTTTTCAATGTTAAATTACGCATGAACATTATATATCGGCATCACTTGTTTTTGTTTACTCTTGAATGTGCATATACATTAGCCAGACAGTAAATACATTGTATAAACTGAGCTAATGAAGCACAATTAATTTTGTCGTCAGATTTAATTGCTATTCAACACAAGTAAACTTTTTGAGAGATTTCGTACTTTGGAAATTGCTGCTTATGAATGCAGCCAAGCTAGTCACCTGATTTGGTTAAAAAAGGACTTCACGAGAATCTCTTTAGAGCTCAATACAGTTCTTTTTATGTATTTTTAACGTTTAACCTTGGGTTTAATGTCTTTTTGAACATTGAGTGCAAGATAATTTTAACCCAGGGTTAAGCAATGTTTCACATTTGTACACTATAAAACAATGTATTGGTAGTTTAACTTAAAAAAGTAAGTAACTTGCAAACCAAGCCAACCAAGCAAACTTTCTCAGAGGTTAGCATATAACATTCATGGAGCCTATGTTTATTTTTAGCACATAATAGTGTTTTGAATTTTTGCATTTTGGCAGACACTTTTATATTTATTAATTTAGTGGATGGATTTTTCCAAAGTTCCTTTTTAAATCTCTTATTAAAAATTGTTTTCTTAAAAATTTTGAATTCGGAATTTATTCATGTGAGGACAAATTTTTACTAGCCATTACTCCACTCTCTTCATTGTCACATGATTTTTCAGAAATAGTTCTAATAGGCTGATTTGGTGCTCAAGAAACATTTGAGTTGTGCTGCTGCTTAAAATTTTTGTGCTCAAAACATTCATTTAGGACTCTCTGATGAATGGACAGATTAGAAGAACAGCATAAATATTTTTTGCTGAATTAAAGTATTTGTTTATTTTTAAAAAATAGCTGACCCCCAATTTTTTTGAGTTTTTTAGAAAAGAATAGAGTGGATCTACATTGTGACATATATCAACGTTATCTCAGGGTTTACCTCAAAACCTGACAGATGGTTAGTAATTATAAGAAACAGTGTGATGTATTGACGATACAGATTGTATTTGGATTGGCAATTTCAAGTGTGAAAAGCCCAGTAGAGTCCATACAACTGCAACTGTCAGCGCATGCGCATACAACTTGGAGTTAGTCAGTATTGAAATCTGTGCCAGATGACCTGTGCTTCCTTGGGTGGTCAGAGCTCAGACGTCTGTGTGTTGATCTCTCTTTTCTGTCCTCCCTGGACAGACCAGTGCTGACCCACTGAGCACCAGGCCAGGGTTGACCTGGTGTCAACAACCTACTGAGAGCTTTCAGTCCCTGGGTCCATGGCTAGCACTGGCCCCCCTGTGGGATGGGGGATCTGGGTCCCCAGGTGGGTATTGTGCACGTTGCTGACCACTGACAAAAAGCTCTTTGGGGGCCAGTGGTCAAGATGAGAGGCTGGAGAGGTGAAAGAAGAGAGAACGCACTCCCTGCTGTTCTGGTCTAATTTGGCAGGATGCCAACCGACTGCCCTCAGGAGCAAGTGCAGGCACGGAAAAGCAACTCGCACAATGCTGTTTGTGTAAAGCTTTTCTGCAGTCAATTCAAGTCTCTCTATAACCACCATCTGCCCAAGATAAGCACTCGCATTCTATAGACATTTGCTTCCAACTCCTATCAAAACACTCTTTGTTCCTACTATGTGGCTGAACAATATTGTCAATAAATATATCATCTCTCTTGACACATACTTACATTAAGTTATCAAATAAAATATACCATTCTAAATTTTGGGGTCAGTACGATTTTTTAATATTTATGGAATTTTTTTTTTTTTTTCAGAAATCATTTTATTGATGCTCAAGAAACATATTATTATCAATGTTGAAATTAATTGTGCTACTTTATAATTTTGTGGAAACCTTGATCGATTTTTTTCAGGACTTTTTGATAATTAGAAAGTTCTAAAGAACGGCAATTATAGTATTTGAAACATAAAAAGTTTGTAACTTTATAAATGTAACTTAAATTTAATACAGTGTTAGTTTCTTAAAAAAAAAAAAAAATCTTACTCAACCCAGAATTATGGTTTGGATGTAACTTTGGCATCTAATTTGAAATGTGAAGGGGCATGAAAGTTTTCTCAAATCATATAGTTTGTCCAGCAGTGGTGTGTTACTACTTTTCTAAGTGGTCAGACATTTTTTTTATTTTATGCCTGGCTGATGATGAAACAAGAAACAGGAAAACAAACCAGGGGTCCAGAATATAATAGAGGGTTAAGGGAGGACTATTTTGACTTGGGTCAATAAGTAACCACTAGTCTAAGAATACAACCCTAAAATTGTGTCAGAATGTATTTTCACATTTGGCAGACATTATTATTAAAAATAAACAAACATTGGATTACATGCATCAAATGCGTTTAACATCTATAAGATTAGTATGCGAGTTCATGCATTCTCTGTGAATTAAACCCGTGACCTTGGTGTTGTTTGTAATGCTGTTAGAGTTACACTAAGAGCTACGCAGTTCTTGGTTAAACAAAAGTCATATGCTTTTTTTAAACTTTAAACGTGTCTGTTTACCAGTGAACTGCTCTCTGATAAACTCTATTCCTGCTGAGGACAAAGGGAGATGAGCGATGTGCATGCTTTTAGATGCAATGCACGCCCGGCCCGTGTCCAGAGGGCAAGAGCGAGAGAGTGAAGACACGAATCCCCTAACATGATACAGATGGTGAAGGAGGAGAGCCAAGGCTGTGAGGGATCTCACCGTTGAGTGTGATCGGTACAACCTGTTGGCCCTGCTGAGACAGCTGTGAAGATCTGGGATTCCACACTGTCATTCAGGTTCATAGAGCCATCCCCTCTCATAAGCTCGCCATATGTACAGGCCTTTCATCCAGGAGAGCATATTTATAAAATAGTGGCGTTTCTGTTTTTCTGCGCTTCGGGGGTGAGCTTCTTCGTCTGAACTGGGTCGCGTTTCCCAAAAGCATTGTTAGCCAACTATGTTTGCGAGTTCCGTCGTTGCCATCATCGTTCAACGAGTCAGAGTTTCCCAACAACATAGTTCTAACGAACATTCGCAAACAGCATCGCAAAGTTGTGTGGTTGGAACGACACCTCGAGCTGTAGTTAGAAGAATAGTTTCTTGTTTGCATGACATGGGCTTTATAAATCCGTATCTTGAGCAAAATAAGCAAGCTTATTACAATCTATATCTTTCATTTAGAATACATACAAATGTAAATTACATCTTTTAGTTTGTCAAGAGTTTTAAAATGTCGTTTTTGAAGAGTGGTTTTGTGTTTACGTGCTCTAGAATGAGCCTTTAATGAATCTGGAAATAATTAAATAAAATAACTACCCTTACGGAAAAGAAGTATATTTCAAGTTCATTTTATGTAGTATACTTAAGTAATGGTCAAGTATATTTTTAAGTATACATTATGTAGTAAGTAGACGGTAACACTTTACAATAAGGTTCATTAGTTAACATTAGTTAATGTATTTACTAACATGCACTAACCATGAGCAATACATTTGTTACTGCATTTGTTCATCTTTGTTAATGTTAGTTCATGAAAATACAGCTATTCATTGTTTGTTCATGTTAGTTCATGGTGCATTAACTAATGTTAACAAGATTTTAATCAAGTATTAGTAAATGTTGAAAATAACATTAACAAAGATTAACAAATGCTGTATATGTGCTATTCATTATTAGTTCATATTAACTAATGTAGTTAACTAATGTTAACTAACGAACCTTATTGTAAAGTGTTACCAAGTATACTAATGTCACAATGTACTAATAGTAAACTTGGCCCACTTTTAGTACATAAAAGTATATGTTTAAGTGTACTATAAGTGTAACAGTAAGTGCACAACTAGTTCATAATTATGTATCTCATGTGTACTGCAAGTGAATTTATGGGTATACTAGTAGTTTACTTTTTTACTGTAATAATTATACAAGTATACTTTGAATACTCACTTTTACTTTTAAGTATTTCTGGATCAAAAGATTGAGTACAAGGACAGGACAAATATACTTGCTTTTCTCTCAGTATAAGTCAAGTACACTTAAGTGTAATTTGAAGTATATTTCTGAGAAGTACATATAGTATACTTCTGAGAAGTACAGGAAAAATAAACTGGAAGTATACCTTCTTATTTTTAGTTTAAAAGAAGTATACTAATGGCACACTTGAATAAACTTCTTTTTCATAAGGGTAAGAAAAATGAGAAATAGTCCTAAGATGCCATTTCCGTAATTTATAGCAAATCATCTAGCATTAATTCGATCCCAAACAGATTTATTAAAAGTAGTTATTACTCAACCACCTGTGTGACATCATTAACCAATGTGTTTGAACTACTAATTTGCGTCAATATGTTTTCGGGGAACAGTCGTGACTTGCTAGTTGATTTCTTCATCGACGCATCATAAGTAAAGCAGTGAGTCATTGTATGGGAAACACACCCCTGATCGATATCCTTTTTTTTTTTTTTTTACATTTAAAGTGTATTTTTTTTTTGTGTTAAAATATTTCCGCGTGATACTTAGCAAAAGGTGTCGTAAGTCGACTAAGCGTTGGTTAATTCTGGCCTAGTGTTACTTTTTCTTTTCTTCTGAGCAGCTGATGAATTATGTGCATCGACAGAATGAATATAGACAGTTATTTTGTAATGACATGACATCATCTGTTTCCCAGTGGTGTGCTTTATATGGTAGTGAGTCATTTTAGAATAAACTGTGCTTTGCTTTATAGCGTTGTCTCATGTTGGGTGCAGCCAGGCTGCTGCTTCTGGAGCCCCAGATTTAATGAATGGCTGGGAGGGGGAATGAAAGTGAGGCAAACAAGTTGCCTGCATGCCTGTCTCCGGCTCCTGGCTCCTGCAGACAAGATGTGGGATTGTAGCAGGCGGCCAAAAACTCAGCATGCCGTGTGCCGGGCACCTCAAGAAATTGTAGGAGCATGGAACTGTGATGTATGGGAAAGTAGTGTGTGTAAGAGAGAAATTATGCATGGTGTCCAGCACACTCCTCCATTATAATTTGCAACAGCTGGAACATGAACTCAAAGAGTGAACCGCTGAGAGCCCGCATTGAGTGGCTACACATTCTCTTAAAGTGATAGTTCACTCAATAATGTTGTTCATTAAAAAAAATGTGTTCATGCTATTACAAACCTCTATTAATAACATGGAACACACTATATATATATATATATATATATATATATATATATAGACAGCAGCCCCTAACGGACGACAGCTGTCACATTTAAAACATAAGTCCAACTAAAACAGTCCAGGGGTGCGTTTCCCATACAACTAGTTCGCTGCTTCACTACCATAGTACGATGCATCGTTGGAGAAATCAACTACTAGTCACGACTGTTTACCGAAACCCACTGTCGCAAAGAATCATTCAACCACATTGGTTTCACACGTGATGGAGTAATAACTACTTTTCATGAAACTGTTTGAGATCCAATTAACGCTAGATTTGTTAAGATAAATTACAGACATGTAATCTGAGGACTATTTCTAATTGTTCAGTTATTTTGCTTTATTATCAGAATCAATATTTGGCTCGTTCTTACATAGAGCGAGTTTGCACATGCGCACTCTTCAAAATCTGTACTTAAAATCTTTTGAAAAAAACTAAATGACGTAAATTACATTTATGTATTCTAAATAAAATTTTATTCTAAATAAAAGGCATCGGTTGTACTGAATGTCAGCTTGCTTACAGTATTTTGCTCAAGATATGGATTTATTATGTCAAAATGTGATGAAATATAGAAACGATGCCTCTAACCACAGGTCGAAAGCTGTCGTTCAAAACACACAACTTTGCGATGCTGTTTGCGAAAGTTCATTGGAACGATTGTTTCGGGAAACACCGACTCGTTGGACTATGCTGAAAACGACGGAACTTGCGACCATAGTTGGCTAACGATGCTTTTGGGAAACGCACCCCAGGTCTAGTCCTCGCTCGATCTTCCCTGTCGTTGCTCCTGCTTGTATGCTTCTGCTCCTCCACGAGACTCTCTCACGGCTCTCTGCCTCGTCCTGCTCGCCACAATTACAAAAATACAATAAAATTGCTTAAAGTTTAAATTTAAAAAAAATATATATATAAAAATTCTAAATATAAACAAAAACTTTAACAGTATTTCAATAATACTGAAATAGTAAAATACACACGTGTTTCAACTGTTAATAAAAGTCATTGGGGTCTAATGTTGTTTTGGAGCCCATTAACTTTCATTGAATGGACAAAAATGCACAAATAAAAACAAATAACTGGGCATTAAACATCTAATATGTTAACTAACTATGATTGTGTCTTGTGTAGCCTTTTTTGCGTTCATTGTTGACAGACAAATGATTTGCCTGCGAACTTGTCACACACCTGGTTTGGACACCCTATAACGTATTTCTACTCAGACAGAAAGCCTATGTACGTGAGGGTGTCATTTAACTCTTCTTCCTTGGGCAAATTGCTGCCTTCCTCTGCCGGACAGCTCTTTTCCCTTTACTTGTTAAAAGGCCTGCCATTGTTAGCCGTTGCTCCTCTGACAAGTCGCTGCTGGTCATGATGTCAGGCGGAGACTAATAAGGGCTAATTCACAAGCTGTCCTAAGAGCTCTGCCGGACTGTTAGCTAGGTTCCCAGGATACTTCCAGCCCACTTGAGATGGAGAGAGAGTGAGGGGAAAGAGTTTGCCCAAAAGAGAACAAAAAGGCACGGGGGGAAGCAGCAGCGGGCAAGACGGCGAAGTCAGTCAGGGACTGCATTCAAAGCCCACGCAGGTAGTCCGACTAAAGGGCCCAATTTGTTATAAATGACACAGACTCTTTGAGCAAGGACAGGATGTCGTCTGCTGGAGGCTCCTTCTCTTTCTCTCTCTGCTGTCACCAGAGGCGAGGTCCCGTCTGCCTTTTGTTGACACAGTGATGGTTATAGGAGGGGGAGCTTTGGATATGTCGAAAGCAATTTTCTATGTGTCCAGGAAAGCCAGAAAACATTTACAACCAAATCCAGTTAGTGGGCATCCAGCAATAAAGCACATGTCAGTGGGAACAAAAGACTTGAATTTTAACATGTAAATTGTCCCTGATTAATTCCTTAATCTAGACATCTAGACGTATCCTGTCTTCAGCTCATCACACGTCATTACAAGCTTGCTTTCTCAGGCTGAATAAATCAGTAAAGCCACTTTATTTAGCATTTTTTTAATTTATTTGTTTTTTTTTATTATTTATTAATTAATTTATTTTTAATTTCATTTATTTGGGATTAAATATTAAATTGGGACTAAAGAGGGACTATATTGGACAGGGCAGAAATATGTTAAATATGCATTTTAACACACTTTATTTTTTATTTTATTTGCATCACTTTAAAATACTGTTTATATATAACAGTTATATATTATTATATATAATAACATATACCCCCCCCCAAAAAAAAAAAAAAATAGCCTAAATAAATAAATAAAAATGAATGTCATTTTTTTTACTGTTTTTCTATAAATAAATGAAAATTTTAGTCTTTTTCTCTCACAGATCTATCACATGGATGCAGATGACTTTTATATTATATTTCAGTTCATGCACTATGATCTACAGTTTGAGCTACTTGAATAGAGTTATTAAGAAGATAAAAAAAAATCAAACAATATTATCTGACAGAATCATTATTAATGATCAAAAGCACTGTATCAAATGACTGTAAGCATATTGCAGAATAGTATTATTTGACAGTGTTATTGCTCTTGAGGAGTTCCTGCATTCAGTTTAATTGTTAGTCTTGTCTGCATGGTTCCAAACCTTTTATTATAAAACAAATACAATGGCATCATATCCCATTCCCCATCTGTGCCTGTGTAACTCCAACTAAGACACTTGATGAACAGTTCTAATGCTTTATGATGTGACTACTGAGTTATACTTTAGACCTTCCCCTCTTCAGGCCATGAAACATAAAGCATTTCACCCCAGTCCAACCCCTCCCCATTAAAGAAACATACTGTTCCAAGTTCATATTTCAAAGCGCAGGTGCTGAAAGAAGCAACTTTAGTAGATAGTCAGTCATGTCCGTTATAAAGGCCAGAAGAAGAATTTATGTCATCTAAAATGTGTAAGGAAGGAAAGCAAGAGCAGAACTGAGAATCACCATGACAACAAGGATAAAAACACGCACTTCCCCAAGCATAAGCACCGTGTAAGGGTGCATTCAAGTATGGAGAAGTTCACCAAACCTTTAATGTCATACACTGGCTGCTTTCTTTTGTGTCAGCGACCACGAACTGTGACTTCTACAAAAACTCAAAGAGCAAATGGATTAGAATACCATTAAAAAGATGACTGAATCAAACCCAGTGGATTGTGGAGATTATCAAGGCAAAGGAGATCAAAACGGAAACCATGTGGTGATTCGAGGAGTCTGAAAGTGGACTTTAATCTATACAGCTTTCCTAATTTGAGGCTTTCCCAGAGGGAAATATCTTTTTTTTTTTTTTTTAACCGATCACGGTTCACATGCATGGGTTCTCATCCACAATCATATGGGAAGTTGTATATTAAATGAAAAGTTTTGAATCTTTAGTATTAAGTACAAATGAATATAATACTTAAGGTTATGCCACTTAAATGGTCTAAAAAGATCTAAACAAAACATGCTTTAAAGGCTTAGAAATAATCATTGACAAACATCAGCTGGTCATTTCTAAGCCGTTCGTCCAAACATCTGATTAGTATTAAGCACAGGATGTACACACAAGAGAATGCTCCTTCTAATATCCCCAGAGCAAAACTTTGACGAGTTTTTTTGTCTATCGCATCTTGGATGGTCACTGTGGAGATCCCCGCTATTTCTCATCACATGCCTCTCTCCCCGCCCCCTCCCGCCCACCATTCATGCTTTCCCTTCTTCCCCGCATAAAACAAAAGCGGGCAGCTGAAAGCGCTCTGAGGTAGGTAAATGTATTCAGTGACATCGGCCGGATGATTCTATTCTGCGTCGGCCCTGTAACATTTGTTTCCAGCCTTGTCTGAGGGCTGGGACACCGTGTTGGCCCTTTTGTCCCACGTGCTCTCCACACAGGGCCACAGTTAATGGTGGCCTTGTCCATGGCCACTGGAGCAGAAACTTTAGTCAGCCAGAGTAGGGAGGTTGAGCTATGAGGGGGGTTTTACGTAAGACTGAGGAAAAAAAGTCTGCCGGGCCACCTCAGAGGTTGCCATGGGAAGACAGCAAGACGGCTCTCGGAAAACCCTCTCAAAGGAAGTGGTGCAGGGAAAGAAAGACCACTGGGCAGCCCTCCCTTCTCTCTCTCTCTCTCTTTCTCCTCCATCCTCTGTTTTGCCTGTCGTCACATCTGGTCTATCTGGCATTTGAGGCTTTTAGCGAGAGATCGAGATGAATTCTTTCTTTGGAATTCTAATGGAGATGGAGGCTATCTCTAACTGATTCACACTGTCTTTTCCTGTGAAACTCTTCTGAATTCTTCGGGACAGGGGGCCCATAGGGTGCAGGGAGTTGGCAGGCTCAGAACCAGGTGCGGTTGGAGAGGAAGAACGTGAAGGAAGGATGACTGTGTTGGGCCTGCTCGGCACCATTCTCCACAGTTGAGTGGGATCTTCAGAGGAGAGGCTCTCTTCTTTGTTGGGCTCTCATCTGGGCTTGGGTGGCTTGACCACGCTGATCTCTCTCACGACCAGGGCTGAGTTCTTCTACTTGCTTTGAATAAACTTCAGCTAAAAACCCACAAGCTGGAAAGTGCCTTCAAACTTAAATAATTCAATCTCTTTCATTTGATGTGAATTTTAGAGCCCGATCTCATGAAAGTTCGTATCTATAGCACGAATGTCATTTCTCGTGGCATTTATACGCCAAAAACAGTTTTTGCGTGCATACGAGTTTTTCACGTGCATATGATACGCACTTTTTGCCGTGTAATACGCACAAACTCCCCACCCCCCTCCCCCCTAAACCTACCCCAGGGTTTTTTAGTGTGTAGCATAAGCACGCAAAAACCATTTTTGGCGTATAATGTCACGAGAAATGACATTCGTGGTACAGATACGCATCTTCATGAAACTGTGTTGGAATTTTATGTAATGCTCAATATTTATTGAATTAAATATGTTAATATGAAAAAAATCTGAGATTTTGAGGAAGTACCCAACTTCACAAGAAGAAGAAGAATGATAGCAGTATCAATGAGCAGAAGTTGAACATTATACTACCAAACTAGCCCCACTTTGAGAGGAATAGGAATTATGAATGATCTAATATATAAAAATATATGGAGATAATAAATAATAAGTAATATATCATTTTTTGTTACACTTTAGTTAAGGGTGTCTTTATTACACAGTAATTATCAATTTATGTACTGAGTAATATTAAGTACATATGAATAGTTCAGATGCAAAAGCCTCTAAATGCCATTTGAAATTTTCTTCTTTAATGATGATTTTTATCAAACTTGTATATTTAAGTTCAGTAATTTCACTTAAATGGCAATGATAATTACCTATTAATTGTTATTTAAGTGAAATTAATGAAATAATATATACAAGTTTGATAAAAATCATCATTAAAGAAGAAAATTTCAAGAGAAAATCTTGAATCTTGAAGAAAATCTCTTCATATACTTACTTTAAGGGTTAGGGTTTGGTTTGGTTTAGTTGCATGTAATTATGCATAATTTTATTAACTTAACTACATGTAACTACATGTAACATGCAACAATGATTCTTTACAATAAGTGTTTCCATTTTTTATTATACATTTTATGACCAAATCAGTTTGTGTGTGTGTGTGTGTGGTTTTATACTTTTTAATAATTTTTTTATGGTTTATGTTGTTTGAAAAAAAACAAACATTGTAATTTAATTTCTTTATTAACATATTATTTTAATGGTCCATTTTGAACATTCTGTTGACTATATAACTTTGCAAGTACATGTCAACTAGTAGAGTATTAGTAGACTGTCTGATTAATATCTGCTAACCCTTCTTGCTCCCTCAACAAACATTTAACTGACTATAGGTAACTTTGCAAGTACATGTCAACTTATTCTAGACTTGTAGTCAAGACCGCCTAAACCGAGACCAAGACACTACCAAGACCAGAGGGTATTGAGACCAAGACAAGACCAAGACCAAGACAGACCAAGTCGAGACCAAGACCGAGACCAAAAAACAGACTAGTGTTGTTGAAGCTAAGCAATAACTTGTAAGATTTTGTTTTGCATTGCCTGTCTATCTCTGCACACAAATATTTTTAAAAACGAAATTATAAGCTTATGTGCAGGAACTGAAAGTTGGTTGTTTTGTCGCTATGGTTACACACACACACACCGTTGGCGGTGTGCTCAAAGTCATCTGTCAGTTGTGCAGTTACCCAAAATCTCCTGAATGAAGTTAAAACCCATCATGTCACCATGTGTTTTACAAAATATTAATACATCAATAACTTTTTTAAATCAAGTGATCAAAGTGCTCGTTGCCACTGCAATCAGTGTTTTCTCGTGTGCGGCTCGCGCACACCGTACTGTCTTCACTTGGACGCGCGCTTCAATCTGTTGCGGATATCGTCGTGGATATTGTAGTTTAGTATTGCTAAATCCCCCGACCACTATGTTGGTCTGAGACAGTGAGACCTAGACAAGACTGAGAGGTCCGAGACCAAGACCAAGACCACGTAAAAGTGGTCTCGGGACCAAGACCGGTCTCGAGACATACATCACTAACTTATTCTAACTCTAACCCTACCAGTCTACTTATACTCTACTAACAGTCTAGTGATAGCTAGAAGACATTTAGGTGCACCGTTACTTGAAGTCAACAGAACGTTCAAAAGGGACCATCAAAATAAAGTGAAACCAAAAGTTTAAATGTTTCAGACCTGCATTCTCTGAATGGCCTGAAGCAGTTTTAAAAGCAAAAACAAACCAAAAACCACCTATTGTTATACCAATACACAATACCTGAAGTTGTCAAGGTTGTAACTCTTGACGCGTATTAACTTACTGCATGAGCTAAATAAGCTCAATTTAAACATATGGGTTTTTATCTTTTGTTATGGGTCATACATGTTTCTGCCGTAGTACTCTAGGCCAACATGTGACACTGAATCCACAATGAAGTTATAATGACAGAGGCAGGCCATTGGACAATCCAAACCTATTTAACTCAAAGGGGTTTTGCTTACAATTATTCACTCGTGAAAATCTGCCAAAGAAATGCTCTTCATCTATCATGCTGTGTTTCCCGGGATCAAATTCTCACAAGACTTTAGTGAAGCGGGAATGGCAGTCTAGTGTGCCGTCAATGAAGAATAGAGGAGCCCCAGTTAACATCACGGCTTTCCCTTTTATTTTGTGGGATCCAAGACTGTGAGGGGGTTGCCGTGGAATCAAAAACGAACCCCTCTCACTCTTTCTGTGTATTTGTCTCTCTCAAGCGCACACACACACACACAAAATGCCATGAGAAGCTTCGGTATGGGGCACCTTTATTGGATAGGTATTGAGGGATTAGAGATTCACAGTGGCCTACAGAATAGCACACACAGCATGGCCACTATGATTATGACACTTAGATACTCCAGAAAAACAGACAGAAAGAAGGGAGAGGGGATGTGGGGTCCACTGAGGAACCAACCACATGTTCTTCAAGAATGAAATTAGTCTGTAACCTAAAGCAAAGCGATTTAGCCATTAGGGGGAATTTTGGAGCGCATGCTGAGGGCAGCATTTTGGCCAACTATTTTAAAAACACAGCTTTAGATTCAGAGTGGCAATAATGATTAATAAAGGAGGAGACAATGCTGAATGGAAATAGATGTTGAAGCACAGCTTGAGTTAATCTCCAGGACTACAGCGACGCGTTTGGGAAATGGCTTACAGATCAAAAGGGTCTGCATGGGAGAATGCTTCAGCTCCGTATATACCTCCCTTTCCATATTATAGTTTTCTTTTTCTTTTTTTAAATACATTTGGTATCCTCCCAGCCATGTCAGAAACTTTTTACTCATATTATTTAGTATTTATTAGTTTATTACATCAATTCTATTTTATAAGTTTAAATAAATAAAAACATGGGACAAACCTGATAAACACCACTAATTCAACATCAGCTTTATTTACCGAGAATTATAATAATTGAGAATTAGTTTTGAATCAGTTTAAGAATGGAAGGAGTTGAACTCATCCTGTAAGTTTGTAGCAGAGTAAAACATAATAAATCTATTTCATTACCAACACCGTGTCTGACTGCAAGCTGGCACTGTGTCAAAATGTACACAGTGACTTACAATGTTGTATTTCATATAAGACAGGGAGAAGGTCGGAGATAAACAGGTTTTTTATGTATTCATGTTATGAAGGAAGCCATTGTGACATGAATACATGTGTATACATGTGTAAAGATTAAAAGTATAAAATATAGATTTTTTTTCTCTTCTCATTTGTTATGTTTCTCACTAATGTGTTCACTTTCTGCTCATTTTTATAAATAGTAACCGTGTGTATTATAAAGAGGCAGGTCTGTTTTTGTTTATTGTTTCATTCACTTTGTGGTTAGGTATGTAAGATGATCTGTGAAGTTCCCACTTGATTTCACTAGTGAGAGTCACTTTAGACGGTGAAGTGCTTGTTTTTATGTCAAGTCTTTGGGAGGCAGTGTAATTTAAATGCTTTTTTATACTTTTAAAATCTATTTATGGTAGTAATAATAATAATCACTATTATTATTATTAGCCTATTATTTTTTATTTGATCTCAAACTTTATTTTTCTTGGAATTCTAAAACACTTTTAATAGCTGTATATATCTAGTTAAAGGTTATGACTCTTCAGGTCATAAAGAGTTGTTTTGAAATTGCAGCTGGAACCAGGTTATGAGGCATATGAACATAGGCAGCCGTAAAACGTCTCTACCCCCAGGGCTACGTATTTGTCTGAGTACCTGCCTCTATGTAAGGAGCCAAATAATTCATACAGTATTTCTGCCATTTTTTTTTTTTTTTTTTTTGCATTGTCACACAAGTATTTTTACATGCACTGAATAGGCCATACAGAAAAAAACAAAAAAATCAAATCTGACCTCTTGATGGTTAAGTTGCATGTTGATATACATAAATGCTGCCTCAGAAAGTAATAGAAATGAGGAAATTTGTAGGCCTACAGTAAGGGCAAAATGTCTTAGGGAACTATAGTGCATTTTTATTGGATATAATTTGTATTACTATATTCATTTTCTATGATTTTATTTATATTTATTTATTTAGAAACATTTATTAAGAGGATCAGCCCCATGAGATGAAACATCTCGTTTTCATGGGTTCATGACAGTATACTGCATGTACGCCACAAGTTTGTGTAAATCCTGAGGATCATGATATTTCAGCATAATTTGAGAATGATCCAAAGAACATCTTGCACATACATGTAAGCAAGAACATCTGACCGTTTATACGAAATCCTAAAAGTCATGTTATAATTATGCCTTAATGTGCTGAAATAAAATTTGCTCTGTTATTCACACCCAGTGAATGACACTGTGAAACTGTTGTACACTTTTTGAGCACAAGAGGGTGGTATTGTCTCTTGAAGTTCTCCAGGTCCCATTGAAAAGTGAGTGTCACCAACTGCTGTTTGGGATTTAGTGAGAGGAGGGGGGGAGGGGTCATTTTAACTGACCACTGGTTTTGTTGATCTCAGCCTGCAACTCTATCTTTAAAAATAATGATTTCAGCTTTTACATGTCCATTTGAAGGACTTGCAGTACTTACTAATAAACATAGACCTCTCTGTATTGGCATTGATAAGTTAACTGAAGCAAAGACTGGAGTTTTCATTGCGTCAATGTACGCTAAAACAAGCACCAGCGTGCTATAACTGTGTATGCTTTCAGTCAGCACCTCTTATGCAACCACTCGCTTTGAATAACTCTAAAGTTATCCAGATGTCAACCATCTCCACAAGTGTCTTAGAACTCTTTCAAAAAATTCCAATTCCTGCTCTTAGCACTGCCATAGTGTCCCTACACAACTATAGTCATACAGTATTTGCCATGTGGATTACTATGCTGGAAGTCTGTGGGACAGCCGAGCAAACCTGTTAATGTCAAAGGCACACCCAGCCGAGATCTAATGAGATGAGAGCTACAGGTCCCGGTGCTGTTGTTGACTCAGATGCGCTGGGTAAACAGGACTCCGGGAGATCTGCTAGAATGGGCCGCAGACCCAGTGGATTAGGCTAATGCTAACCCGTGAGGAGGCGGAGACTTAAGTTTGCCTTTGACAGAGCATGATGGATTAGAGTGTTTGGGAGTGGGTGGAGAAGGGATGGTAGATGCAGGGGTTCCCTTAGAAAAGGGCAGGAGCAGGGAGCTTGGCCGGGCCAGGATCAGAGTCTTGTCGACAGGGGATAATCCCGTTTGTCACGTCACTCCAGGGCACAGGTCTGGGCCACACTGTAGGGATCAGGGCAGTGATGTAGTGATGTGCTCCAGGCCACACGTTCCATCTGAGACTTAAATGGTGGGATAGGATGTTCAGTCTTGTGTTTTTCCTGTTTTTAAGCTTCACAAAGTGCAATAACTTGGGCAGCACCAACACTTTTGCAAACCTTTCATACTTACGAAATAATCAAATCAGAGCATATATGCGTATTTTGCGTGCTGTCCGAGGGGAGGGTTCCGAGCTTGGAATTTGGCCCGCACCCTGAGTTCGCCCCCCATATTTCTGATTAGGAAGTAACAAGGTGAGTGTAAATATGGGGTGGTGGAGGGATGCTGAAAACGGTCAAGGAACATAGGTGGGTTGACTGTGTAGGCCTCTACTCTTGCAGATTGGGTTGACATGTTGATTGCTGACTGCTGGTTGCAATGACGTGATGATTGGATAGATCATTTAAACGTGTTCCTCCCAAACAAATAAAACATTTTAAAACTGGATGGTTGATCATCACCATGCCTAGACAGAACGTTTATGATAATTTAGGTTGACAGCCCAAGTCCCCATTCTCCGTCTTTACATTATAATCATCAATTTCAAAAAAGAAAAGTAATACAGGTGCAGCAAAATGAAAGTATATTCAGAATGTTCAACTTTGGGAAAAAGTCCTTAACCTCATGCCATCTTGCACACTCTTAACAGTTCCTAGGAACATTAGCAAATTGATGCGACAAATTCCTAGACTTAGAAATTTCTAAACATAAAGTCTTCGCTAGCACAGACTTTATGATCATTTACTGCTACAGGCAAATTCAAATCAAGTGGCAGTCACTCCGGTCTCCGAGAGGAATCTTGAGGTTTGAGGTGGAAAATGCATCAGAGAGGAAAGGGTGACATTGTTAGGCCCTTTGCCCAGCCTGCTCTACTAAATGCTCTCGCGTGTGACATGTGGCACGGAGGTTTCGGAATTGGCGGCGGTGCCGGCCGTCATTTCACCTCCTCCCATTTTTCCACAAGACTCGTGTGTCACGCGTGGGCGCCCCCGTCACATCTCTCACTCCGTCTGGCCTGACACTGGCTACCGAGCCTAATTTTTGGGAAGCGCCTACATAACACCACTGTCTGCCGCGCCAAGACGAACTGCCTTCGTGGCCAGACGGTGCCTCTGGCAAAAAATAAAATACATTTAAAACACATACATACTAATTTTCCTGAAGGAAAACTCTCAGAATCTTTTACTGTCAGATTTGCATATCAGCACAATCATTACATTTCATGTAATTATACAGGAGTGGGATTTGGGAATAGACCAATGCTTAGGAAAATGGAGTGGCGGAAATTACGCGAAGCCTCTTAGCAAGCTCTGCGGACTAGTCACATATACCACACACCACGGTGCACATCGCCTTGCTAGCAGCCCAGTAATTGCTTGCTTGTGGGGTAGAGGAAATTTTGGACCTACATTCAAAAGCTCTGTATTGTTGACAGGCCATTTGCAGCAAGATTTAAAGCCTGCTTATTTTTCTTCACCTACAGTAATCATACTGCACATGCTCATGGAACTCATCTTATGACAAACAGAGGACTCTTGCATTTAAGGCAGTATCTTAATGTTGAATTGAACTAACCAATGTTTGGTTAGTTGATGCTTAGTGAATGTAAATTCACTGGACAGCTATTTAGACACACTGCATATATATTTGTCCTGTCCGTGTAGCATAATGTTTTTACTTTTTTTTTTAAACATGAGGTTCTGCTAACTCACAGATATGGAGATATGAGTTGAGTGTTATCTAAAGGTGTCAGATCTAGTTGCTGTTTCTACCAAATCTGTTTGGTGGCCTGGGTGCAAGTGAAGTTACATTTATACATTTTGGCATTTACACACTACCCAAACCAACTTAAAGTGCATTCAAGTTGTACGTTTTCAAGAGTAAGTTACCAGTGTTGTAGTACTCGAGACTCGGACTCGTCTCGGACTCGGTCTCGAGACCATATTTTAATGGTCTTGGTGTTGACTCGTACTCTAACATTTTTTTTTTTAGGACTCGGACTTATTTCCGAGTCCACTCGAGTTCAATTCAAAATATTTTTCATGATTATTAATGTATGAAGAGTTCAGATGCAAAAGCCTCTAAATGCCATTTGAAATTTTCTTCTTTAATGATGATTTTTATCAAACTTGTATATTTAAGTTCAGTAATTTCACTTAAATGGCAATGATAATTACCTATTAATTGTTATTTAAGTGAAATTAATGAAATAAAATATACAAGTTTGATAAAAATCATCACTAAAGAAGAAAATTTCAAATGGCATTTAGAGGCTTTTGCATCTGAACTCTTCGTATGTTAATAAAATATTTCTTTAAATTGATTGACAAGCCCAGTGATTGGTGATTTTCTAGTACGGAACTGTGCATGACAAATTGTAATAAAATTACTTTTAACACCACCTACTATGTGGCCTTTTTACCCTAAACTAATCATATTTTTTTTAACTCTAAGTAAATTCAGTAAAAAAAAAAAAAAAAGAAAAAAAGAATTTCTCTAAGTAAATAAAAGTAAATTAGGTAAACCCTCACTGGTCTCGGCCTCGACTTGGACTCGACCGTCTCCAGTGGTGGAGGAAGTACTGAATCTCAGTACTTAAGTAAAAGTACAAATAAGCAGATAAATATTTACTTTAGTAAAAGTAGAAGTAACACAATGACAACCATACTAAAAAGTACCTGATTTTAAATGTACTTTAACTCTTAAAAGTGAAAGTACTTGCATAACAATTTATTCTCTTAATGTCTATTTTCTAATGATTAATAAAACATTTAATTCTAACGAATTCAACTTAATACTCCTATAATGATGTTCAATAATGATGGAAAAAAAATTCTGAAACAAGCTTGCAATTAGGCAATATAGCTACACATCATGCTGATTACTATATGTTAATAACTATGTTTGGCAGTAAACGCGATTCATTTATTGTGTAATTCTGAACCTCTTGGCTTGCCATAATCCTAACCAAACGTATTACACACGGTGCGTTTCCTATGCACGTAAAATCAAATTTTCGCGTTTAAATTGCACGATAAACACACTGCGTGCGAGACGCATTTAGTGTGACCGGGTTTATGTATCTATGGCAACCAAACGTCACTGGTGAGACAAACGTGCAACGAACGGACGGTCAGATTACGTTTTGGCAGGGGAAAAACTGATCAGAAAATGTAATGAAAAGTAACAGAAGTTGTAGAAATGTAGTGGAGTAGAAAGTATAATAATTTCTGAAAAATGTAACGAAGTAAAAGTAAAAAGTATGCACTATTTATTTTACTTAAGTAAAGTAAAGATACGTGAAAAATGTACTTAAGTAAAGTAACAAAGTTTTTGTACTTCGTTACATTCCACCACTGACCGTCTCTGGTCTCGGACTCGACTCGGACTCGACTCTCTATGGACTCGGTCTTGACTCGGACTCGACTCTCTCTGGTCTCGGTCTCGACTCTGACTTGAGTGAGGTGGTCTCAACTACAACACTGTAAGTTACATTAAGTACATTTTCAGGAATTTTCTTGTCTAAAATTTAGTTATTCAAAAGGGCGTCATGGTGACTCATTGGATAGCACTGTTTCCTCAAAGAAATAAGGCACCCAGTTTGAATCTTGACTGACTCAGGAGGCTTTTCTGTGTTTTCCCTGTGTTGGCATGGTTTTCCTTTCCTTTTGGTGTTCCGGTTTCCCCCACTATCCAAAGGCGCCACATGTGAGTGGCAGTATGAATGTGTAAGTGTGTGTTGTTCCTTTGATAGACTGGCCGTTCTTCCAGGTTGTTTCCCTTCCTACATCCTGAGACTCTGGAATAGGCTCCAGCATAGGATATACGTGGTTTGTAACATAGATTTTATGTCTCTTTTCCAGGTAGCAGCTTCCAATCTATCCAGTACCAGTTAAAATCATGTAGATATTATTAATGTTGCTTTCATGATACCTAATATATAACAATCACTTTTAGTTAGCAAGCTAATAGAAGACAATACATAACTCCGACAGGTGGGTCTTTTAATCTGCATAGTAAATATCACTTTAGTTGATGAATGGACAAACTCATGAGATTGTTCTGTCAATTATGTTAGTGTTTCAACATTTTTTTTCATTTTAACAAGCATAATCTTTGGCTGAAAGGGTCTTTGACGCACATTTGCAATAGCAGATTCAACATCTGTCTTGGAGTTTTTGTTATGCTCAGGGTATTGTGCTACCTTTGGGGATTCTACCCCAAAAACAATGATGGGAATTTTTGCATTGAACATTTGTGTGTCCCACTCAATATGCAGGTGTGTGTAGGCGTTAGACCCCCAGGATTCGCCCACTCAGCAGAGTGGGTTGGGTCGTAGAGAAGAGGGGAGGGGACCCTGAAAGTGTGGGGACAATGACCCCATCCGGTCTTTCTCCGTGGGTGTGGGTGGGAGGCAGTTATGCGTCATTCAGCCCCCATTGAGTTCTCCCAAAGCCGCCTCCGCATTCTGGAGATGCCTACCTGCCCAGGATCCCTCCTCTCCCCATCTGTCCAATTTGGGGAAGCAGATGCAAGGGGAAAGAGAAGATAAAACAGGCAAATGGAACAGACGAAAGATTTTTAAAAACAGCATTTAAGAATAGAAAACGAACTGATTAGACAACTTTAAACTTTAACAAGAAATGCTTTATCATTGTGAATCATCTTAACATTCCGGGTGTTAACTCAAAATACCGCAGCAAAATTTGGCTATGTTGGTTATCAGAAATGACCCAGTACTACACACAGCCCAAGATAACATACACTCCTCTGTAAAGCTGTTAAACTGGTCTACACGCAGAGTGGGAGAGATGGGAGGAGGTAACGGTTCATTTCAACACCCTAGACTGTGTCAGTTGATTCAGAGCTTAAACGTGGGAAAGGCCCCAGTCTGACAATATGCAGCCCTGCTCCTGCGAGCTTTGCGGTACCCATCACATAATCTCAAGGGTTTGAAAGGAGGGAGATGGCTGTGGTTTTGGGGGAGCTCTCTACAGCTGCCATACTGCCATTTATTTTGTTAACGCTAACCCAAATAATTCCTGTCAGGATCTGCTCCAGAGTGTCTTGACTCAGCCCTTTTTTAAATTCGCACCGGGAAGTATGAATTGCAAAAGTGTGAGTAAGTTTTTAAACAGCTGGATTTCAAGTAGAAATGAGTGCAAAAATCAAGAAGAGATTGCTCATTGTTACTTTTTTTCTGTTGTCAGTTTGCCCCATTGCAGATCAGGAAAACATTCTGGTCTTTTTGTTTTAACATGCTGGTGCTGATCAATGGTTTCTTGTGTAGATAAGACAATGAAGCAATTTATGAAGAAAGGATAATGTTCTCAAATTTTCCCAAACAAAATGCAATGTATCATGCATTGAAGATATACTTTAATTATCTTCTGGGTTCCATGGGATTAAACCCAATGACTTTGGTATTGTGTGCTTCTGTTTGAGCAACAGGCTTGATTGCTGTGCTGTTTTGCAATTTAGTAGCTTAAATGGATGAGTATTATTATTTAAAGACCATAATCAAGCATGCTAATGATGGACCAAATTAGCTGTCTACAATTTTTAGATGTTTAAGTAAAGATATAACCAGCCCAGCCTCTTGTTGTTCAACCACAATCTCTTGATCTCATATTATGGGGTAATTGCATGCATAGACACTCATTTCAATTTTGAGGCCTTTGAAGAGATTATATTGCCAGCAGTACTGTCGTTATACCTCCAACTGGCAATTACTCACTATTTTTGGTGAACTCCCATCCTTGCAGCTACACTCATCTGTTGAGTGTTATAAAGCGGGCAGGTGAGAGTTTTTTTTTTTTCTTCTTACTTTGCAACAGTTCAATCTGTCTTGAAAATCTCTCACCAATTATCCTTGTGTATGGTAGGGTCCAGGGATGTGCCCAAAGCCGAATACTTTATTCAGAAAGGCACTGAGAATGGCTTGAAAAAAAAAATTAAAAAATCGCAATCGCAAATATATAGCCACGTTGGCGTCTCTGTGTCCCTCAAAAATCATAGCTTGCCAAGAGGAATATCAACTAAGGTGCTAAATCACAAATATTTTCATCTGTTTCATATGTCTATTTAAATGTTTTTACATGATATGATGCACTATTATGTCTCTCTGCGAAATATTTTTTTTGTCCTTTTATGAAACATTTAGTATTATTGTTTTAATTGGAAGATATTTAAAAGGGGGGTTGTCTGCGATTTCACTTTTTTCATTTTAAATAGTGTGTAATGTTGCTGTTGGTTCATGAATAGTATCTGCAAAGTTGCAGCGCTGAAAGTTCAATGTATAAGAGTTTAATGCCTACAAAAAAGTTTAATGCCAACAAAAACGACTCGAATGGGACTAGGCCTACAGCCGGGTTTTAGACGTCACTAACCCATACATTTACATCAACCCTCCCTCCGGAATAAGCAAAAAAGGGCATGGCCATATTTCTGCGGCTCATCGAAAGTGTGTTATGTTCACCTAGCTCTCAGGTCTTCTCTGTTCAGGCTATCCACTTAGTTATGCTATTTCGTGTCTACGACAAACACGTACAAACATTTTGGACCTGAATTTGTATATGTACTAATGTTGTAAATGTATTTTTCATGTATATATACTTTTTGACGTTAATTTTCGATTTGATTAAGAACGTTAACCAGTGCCAATGCTGTTTGTGTATATAGTAGCGAGTTAGTTGCTATTTGTGTAAAACAAACGTGTATAAAGTTAAAAAAAAATATAGGCAAAGTTCCATTCAGAAACGTTTTGTCAGAGCCGTCTTTAGGGAGGTTCTGCTTGACTCTCTTCATCGCTGCTTTCTGGATCTGATTCTGGCTCATACTGATACTGCAGTATCGACACCATTATTTACATGTGATAGGAACACACACGCAACTTTCGCCCCTAAAGGTAATGGCCGTTAAGTATCCGAACAACGTGCACTACAGTTTAGCCAATCACAACACACCAGCCCAAACTAACCAATCTGAGCCCACTGCCTGTTTCTGAGGGAGTGGTTTCATGGACTCAGGAAGTCAACTGGTCTTTCAAGTGACAGAGAAGAACGCGTCTCAAAATAAAGGTGAAATTTATGAAAAATAAGACTTAAAGAAAAAAGAAAAACCCTGAATACATTTTATATTGCACCCCATAAACACAATCATGCAAAGAAAAAAAGCAGTAAACCACCCCTTTAACATTTTTATTATAATAAATTAATTGTATGATTTATAGGCTATATTTTGTTAAGTTAAATTCATGAAGAAAAAAAAAAACAATTAAAACACGCTTCTCAAATGACTTCCGGTTTAAGCCCCACCTCCAGTTTTATCGATAATGCGAACAATTTTGAGATATCGGCACTTCTGCACACCCCTAGTGGATGGTCATATGAAGAGTTCAGATGCAAAAGCCTCTAAGTGCCATTTGAAATTTTCTTCTAGAATGATCATTTTTATCAAGCTTGCATATTTAAGTTCAGTGATTTCACTTAAATGGCTATTAATTGTTATTTAAGTGAAATTACTGAACTTAAATAAACAACTTTGATAAAAATTATCATTAAAGAAGAAAATTTCAAATGGCATTTAGAGGCTTTTGCATCTGAACTCTTCATATGGACATCTGAAGTGATCTTTTATTGTTTAAATCTGTCCCTCAGATCAGCAGCACTGAGCAGAAGCGTCACTCCCTCCTCCTGCTGATCTCATCAGAAGAGCACACTCGTGGATAGACTTTCCTGGGCAGGAGCACAAAAGGGTACACATGTCGCTAACCTCTTGCCACAAAGCAGGTGCCGCTATCAGAGGTCTACTGGGAGGGACAGCTGTCCATCACACAGTGATAAACACTAACGCAATGGCTGTGTCAGCTACATTTCATTCACGGGTATCTACAGACACAGACACAGCCACATCCATTTAAATAATAATCTATGGAGTATGTCGTCAGTGGATTTTGTGAATCAATGAATTACTTTAAGCCTATGCATCTGACGTTCGCTTGAAAAAAAAAACATTGCAACTGGCGTGAAATTGACATTGACATCTTTTATATTGTTCTGGAAAGGGGGCAGGCAAGCCAGATGCCCACATTAGTATTTGTCACTCCCTCTCTTTGGCTTTGTTTGGCGATCTGCCTAAAGCTACCTGTAGAGACGCTCTACATGTCATGCTGGGGAACTGTATACTCTCATCTCCACCCTAAATGCTTATCCAGCCCCTCGGAAAGTCCCCTTATATCACCCAGCCCTGTCTTGTTTGACCTCCCCATCATTTGGGTTTCGACAGCATGAGGGCTATCCTGACTGTTTGTGTTTAGCTCAGCTGCTTAGAGGGGGTCTTCTTGGACATTAGAGGACATGTGTCCACATCCAGGCAAGTCCTTACATGTCTAACCTCTCATCTGGAGGTACCCTGCAAGGGAAATCTGGTGCGGAATAATTATAAAGTAATAATTTATGCCCGGTGTTTATTTTTCATGATCATCCTCATATTTCTTGCATGCATAGAACCTATTTGATCATGCAACTCGGGTGGCATTTCACATCGTGCTGTTTCCCATTTTCACATCAACACATATTTCGCTTGGTGCTTGAAAGGATTTCGACAGGATTTTCATATCTATGTGCTTTTAAATAAATAAATCTACCTTGGCATTGACTATCAAGATATAGCAAACATGTGGTGCTAGCAATAATGAAAATGAAATCATTCGATCTGTATTGAAAACTTAGCAGTTTTTTAAAATGTTTTAAGCCCCTGGAGGGCCTCTGGAACAAGAACTCTGTCAGTGGCTGTTTTTTATTTGCCTGCTTGGAAGCATTCTATGACTTCCATGTGAACATAGGCTTCTCCATGCCCACTTCTAAACACACTTTGATAAATGATATGGACAGCTAAATATATTACAGCTTTGCTGTAAAATGTCTCAACATGGCTTTATTAATTTGTTTCACTGGGGGAATACCATTCGTTTGAAACTGGACCACTGTTTTTAACTCAGTTTACCATTTGAAACTGTGTAATTGTTCAAATGTATCTAATTCAATAGATTTAACATGTGTTCCCTTTTCATGACCACATTGGAAGCATTACAGGTCAGTACAGTTTTTTTTAACTCTTTTTCTTCTTAGAGCAAATAAAGGATTTTATTTGATGATTTGTCAATATAGTTTAGGTGTAAGAGCATTATTTTTGTTTGATGACTGACTGAAAGGATGTTTTGCTACTGTGGTTGCAGCCGGTTCACAAAGGTAGAGGTCTAATTTCTCATGTTTAGTTACGGCAGTCTTGTTTATTAAAAAACTTGGGATAGGTATTCATCTTAAATGGATAGTTCATATTTTTTAATATGTTTTAGCTTACCTCAAGGGCACCCAAGATGTAGGTGTCTTTGTTTCCACAGTATTTTCAATTTTGATATTTTTAGGTCAAGCTGTTGTTTTCTGTCAGTCATATAATGGAAGTCTATGGGGATCTCCTAAAGGAGCATGCACAGAGAAGTCCAAATTAAACATGATTTAATGACTTGTAAATGAATAAGTACACATTGATGGCCTAAGACAAGAAACGAGCATGTGCTATAATAATAAATGTGTGCTTCGAAAACTAACACAGTCTCATCCCAAAAAGTCATATAACTGACGTCTTGGGACGTCTTTTGACCATACGTCAATATCCGCCTTTTTAGGCAGCCCATTCTCACTCCCAAGGCGTCACCTAACTGACGCCTTGGGAAGCATTTGACCATGCTTCAATATCTGACGCTTTAGGCGCCCTTTAGCGTCAGTTAGATGACGCCCTAGGATCGCGTGTACCCTACCCCCACCCTATACCTAAACCTAACCGCGTCCTCTAACTGACGCTTTCCTTTAGCGTCAGTTAGATGACGCCGTAGGATCGCGTCATGTAAGTGACGCTAAAGGGCGCCTAAAGCGTCAAATATTGAAGCATGGTCAAAGGTGACGCCTTGGGGTGAGAATGTGTTGTTTTAGGGCCCCCTTAAACGTCGGTAGATGGCGATCCCGGGCCGTCATACAACTGACGCTTTACCTTTAACGTCAGTTAGGTGACGGGTTAGGTTTAGGGTTAGGTTTAGGTATGGGGTAGAGTTAGGATCCCATAACCTCATCTACCGACGTTTAAGGGGGCCCTAAAAAGCAAGGGAAACGAATTGGATACTAATGTAAACTACAACCAAAATAAGAAGCATGCGTGTCAGAATAAACTAGGAAATACAGCGTAAATAAAGTCTATTTTAGTTTGGTATGATATAAATTGGGTAAATTTAAAGAACTTGTAAAAAAGAGAATTAAACTAATTCTTAGGAATTTTCAAACCCTTAACCAGTAGTTTAAAAGTAGCCCAAATCTATATGGGAAAATCCTAACTCGGACACTCATCTTGGCCAGCCCAGCAAAGGAGTGCATTCAATTGCTACAGTAAAAGAAATAGATTGTTGCCATTTTTTAAATTTAAACTGAAAGACCATTCGGCAGTTGTGCTACGTACATTAAATCAGTCACCTGAAAATCTAGCATCTCTAATAGAGCTGGAAAGGTCCCTGCTGTTAAACTGTGCTCCTTGCGTGATCTTGCACATATCTTTAAACAGGATACCTCCACCAGCCCACTGCTTCCCCTGAACCAGGGAGACCGTACAACACTTGGCTCATTGAATACCTCCCCCTGTTCAACTCACTTTGGGAAAAAAACAACAGTGTCTTTTAGTCTCCTTCAGTTCAGACATTCCCACCTGCAGCCCGCGTGGCACACAAGTGTAAAATATCAGTATGGAGAAGCTGGGTTTCTTGTACAGGGCAGCTGTTTATCTACTACCACCCATGGGTCATGGGAAAATGTGGGTGTAATATGATGGACATGTGCTACATCCTGTCTGGAGCTGCTGAGTTTTGGCATATGTTCCAGTCAGGACAGTGAGAGGCCATGGGGTCGGGTTAGCATGTGTGTGTGTTGTGACAGCTGGAACATGGCCTCATGCTTTGTGTGTGCTAGAAGATACATGACAGACATTACAGATAGCTTGGATGGAAGTGCAGGTCAGAGGAAAGTTCTGAAGGAATGACAGACCACTTTGTTAGGCTGTTAAAGTGGAATACAAACCTGAGAATGAAATAGCTAGTTGTTAATTTCTGTGCCCATAGTGACACCCAACTGAATTGCGAACATAATGACTGTTTTCAAACAAGTTTCAAACACTCGCCTCGTCATTGCCATTGGTCAAACAAACCAACCAGCTCAAACATAGAGACTACAGTTTTGTTTCATAACACTATAATGATTTAGAAAAGTACACACTGGATGATATTATTGAACTACGTCAACTGTCTACTATAGTCTACTTACACTCTAAAGAGTGTTAGTTGACATGTAGTTGCAAAGTTACTTATAAAAGTGGACCATGGAAATAAAGTGTACCTATTATATTATATATAAGAGTTCTTTAAGAGTTCATATATAAGGGTTAGCTGCAGTTATTTAACACTGTGTAGATCAACATTTTTGCAATGATAATGAAATTAAAGCAAGGAACTTCATGATTCACAATTCAGAAATAGTGTGTATTATTAACAAAAACAATTTTTGCTTGAATTCGGAGAAGGGATCACATTCGATTTCTTTTTTTTTTCTTAATCGATTTCTTAATTTCTTATCTTAATCTATTTTGATTTATTTTTTTCCAAAATAGAATAATAGTTGTTTTCACACACTGCAGTTCAGTTAATGTGAGATTGATGACTAGCTCATTTATGATGGTTTGCTTGCATGAGAAAGTGAGAGACGTGTTAAAAGCTTCCCTGCTCTGTAATTAATGCCCAAGTGAATTGCGATTGACCCTGCAATAACCATCTAAATGCACTGGTGCATTTCAAGTAGGATCTAGTCTTTTGATAAAAAACCATCCTGAGACTCTACTTTAATGAGTAGTTTAGTGGAGAATGCAACTCACTCCTAACACTAGAAAAAAAAAAAAAAAAAAAAAAAAACGGATTACTGAACTCACTTAACTATTCACGATGAATTAGTAAATAATACCACTTCCGCTACCTGGGATCAGTACTACTTTAAACTAATATGAAACTGCCTTTGAAGGATCCAATTAATGAAGCCATTTTGCGCTACCTTTAATTAGGCCCTTAGACTCTAAAACAGGCCGTCAGTATAAAGAGATTCATTAGGCTCATTACCATGTCTAGGTGTTGTGGACGTTAATTGTCAAACTTTCCATGAAACTTTTACAAACCCTCTCCGCTCAAAATGCTGTTAAAGTGGCTTAAAATAGTTTTTTTTTAAGTTTACCCTTAACTTAGATCATGAACCAGTATCAACTTTGGTAATTGTGTCATAACGAATCTTATTTGAGCACTTCAAGGCTGATGACTATCGGTCATAAATCTAAATTTAAGATATAAAGCCCAAAGGTCAAATTTAACTTCATGGTTCAGAAAGGAGTTTTAAAGGGTACGTGGTGCTCTGCAGCCACCGTACCCTAAAATAAACCAGTCTAATCAAGTTATCATATCAACAAATCTCTCATCAGGGGCCCACGCCTGACACCAGCAGAAAGAGAGGCATGTTGGCGACTAATTTCCAGCAGCGGGATATGGCCAAGGAGGATACCACCATCCCACAGTGCAGGTCAGTCACCTCAGGACCCATGCTGCCTTTCTATGTCCTTTGACCAGAACAGGCTCCATATCTGGTGAGGGGGGCTATTATTTCCTGCAACACACAATAGGAAAAGGATACAATGCAGGCAGTTTATCACGCAAATGCCAATAAATTTCAGGCCCAGCCCACGGCCAATTAGCTGAAAGGGTGAGGAGCTTTCCAGAGCCGTCTCCCTGGTCCGATGCAGACAAACAGTCCACCCACACACGCTGGCAGCTGCTGGGGCTTTTCAGCAAGCTAAGAAACATCGCTGCGCCTTTGATTCAGCCTTGAATAGGTTGCACAATTCAATACTGTGACTCACTGAATTCCTATCTATTTAATGTATTAATATTCATGTGGAATAATATAAAACACAACTGTATTGGTTGCTAAGATTGCTCCCAAAAACGCCATCGATCTCATTTTCAGCGACGTAAGCAGAGCATTAGAGTCTCATGAATGGCATGAGACAAAGGGTTTTAAAATGAGTTTTTCATGTGATATAATTAAAAAAAGGTTTGCTTTGTTGTTTGCATGTAGATTTAACATCTACATCCAGCATAAAAAAAAAATAAGAAAAAGCCCATCTGTTCATAATCCCAAAATGGAAAAACAAAAGGTCAATGAAAATATGTCGACTTCTTCCAATGAAGAAAAATGGCTTCACTTAACTGGTTTGGTATTAGATTAACTACTATCAGAGCGAGGAGTGACAAAGCCATTTCTTAATTTCCCTTTTGGAGAGATGATACAACACTAATGAAAATGTGATTTCAAACCTAAGGATGATCTGAAAGCCTCAAGCTTATGCACATATGAGAACAATCCAAAAAGGCCATCTGAAAATGTCTGCCCTATTTTATCTACCAAAACTGCTACTTCAGGCATGCAAACTTGAAAAAAGAATGTCACAATGCAGGTTGGCAATAGCACATTGTGTATGGGGAACAGGGAGAATGGCATCTGACAAAGGCCTTGCTGTTTAAATTTGATGCCCAGCGGGTGTGTTGTGGTGTGGTATGGCCTGTAATCTGAACAGCCATTAATCACTTCGCTAGCCACCCCAAACCACATTTGTCCTGAGCATCGCTTGTGTCCGGCCAGGCCAGTGACCCATGAACTGGTCAGAGATCCTTGGCCAATGGGAGGAGATGGTCAGCGCATGTGGGCTACTTGCTGCTTTGGATGAATGCGATTGGACACAGCTTTCAGGATGATGGAGAGCTGTGGATTTGCTACGCTGACCGTTCCACTGGTCGACCCACTGACCAAAGCATGGCAAAAATAGATGGTTTTGTATCAAACTATTGATGCTCTTTTGTTTTTTTTTTTGTTTTTTTGTCATGGTCCACATTGCTGTTTCATTTTTGGTGATTGTGTTGAGGGATTTTCTAACCTTAAAGGCCACAAGGATCACATCTTTTGTATCCAAACGCACCTGTCCTTTTTCTTGGCAGTTTTGGCACCAAAGTAGAAGCATCTTAAAAATAAAATCGTACAGAAAGATAGCCTCTAGGTGTGAAGTTGGAGAGGACATAATGATTTGTTTTCTTAAAGATTACAAATCCACAATCATCAGATTTGAACAGATTTTCTCTCACAATAGGATAGCTAAAGACAATCCATCTGTGCTTTATTTGTCCACTCTACTCAATGGTCAATTCTGTCTTGCTCCTCACTCATGAGCTGCAGCATTAAGTGTTGTTAAAAACTTTTAGAGTTTGGCAGCATAATTACTAACTTACTCTATTTGTGAATAGCCCAACAGGAACCTGGAACCATACAGTTCGCCCCCTACCTCTTAGCCCTGAGGTGTGTGTATGTCATCATTGCAGGTGTTTCCTTCTAAACCAACCTGAAGAACCCCTGCCATGGCATCACAATCACCTATTATGTGGTCAAATACAAATGCAAACACCTGAGTGAATACATTGGGGAACAATTAATCCAAGGTTTAGCATTGAGTAATGGTCCGCTGTCTTGTTTAACAACAACATATAACCTGCATCTTGATTGTGTACATTTGTTTCCCATAGATTCAATCACTCCAATTTCTCATAATCTTCAAGAATCTTTTCAAAGATCTAGAATTTTAACATCTTAATGTTCTTTGTACTGAACAAGTCACAGTCAAAGAGACCCGCTTTGTATAGAAACACTAATCAATAATGGTAACACTTTACAATAACAGTACATGAAGAATCATACTAATAACTGAATTAATAATTACTTTACTATGCACTAATGATGAGTTTAGACTCATTGAGTTAATGTATTAATTATCACTTTGGGGTTAACTAAATCAAACATGATCTAGAAGAAAGATGTGTTAAAAGGGCACAATGTAAAATTGGTCATTAGTCATAAATTCATGTTACTTTATAAGTAATGAATGATGAGTTGGCAATGACGTAACCCCTCAAGTAAAGTCATGACACAATGATGTACTTACAAAACATGAACTAAAATATATATAAACATATATAATAAGAGTGGCATTATTATTCTTTCACATCCAGGGTACAAAAAAAAAATACAAAGATAAAAATGATGTTCTTTTATTTTTATTTTATACAATTAAACATTTATGGACTTAAAAGAAAGTCCAAACATAACTGTAAAAACACACATAAAACACGATTACATGTAAAATAGGGAATAAGCTATAATATCAATTCAAATTAAAGCATAAACAAAAATACAGTTAATTAACCCTAACCTCCTGAAACCTCCCAAATGCAACATACATGGGCTTCTCCCTTGACTTTATGCCTCCACGTCCACCCGATTGTCTGCGAGCTTCTCCTCCTGTCTATATTTATGAACTGTGCGACCGAGAGTAACGTCGTTAACAATCGTTAGCCTATTTTTACAAAAACTGCTTTTACGGGGCCACAACGTAAGATTTTGAGGTAAGGGCCTGTTCATATATCATGTCTTTTGCGCACTCAAGTTCATTATTTCAAATGCCCTAGCGCTTTGGAAAAAGGAGAATGTGGCGCACTGAGCGTTTTCTATGCTTTTTAGGCGCGATATGTGAATCGAGCCTAATGGAGTGTTCTATACATTTCGTGTTTCTTTAGAAATAAACAATGGACAAAAGAGTCTTTATTTTAGTAAAAACCTATTTTGGAGATTTTCAATTTAGTATCTCAACTCCAGAATTCAGCAGGAGGAGAGCACTTGGCTTCTGGTATGCGACTACCACTAATCAGAGCATACATGGATGACATGACAACCATGACTACAATAGTAGCCTGCACTAATCGGTTATTGGGAAAGTTTAACAAATGGCACAAATGCAATTTAAGCCCTCTAAACCAAGGAGGACCTTAGTTAAAGGAAAGGTAGTAGATAAAACATTCTTCATCAACGGTGAGGCAATACCAACAGTTTCTGAGAAGCCAATGAAGAGTCTTGGGAGATGGTTCGATGGGGATCTAAAGGACACAGTTTGAGTGGGAGAAGTTAAACGACAAGCAGTGGAAAGGTTGAAGAGCATAAACAGCTGTGCTCTACCAGGCAAACTAAAACTCTGCTGCTTTCAGGTTTGGTCTTCTGCCGAGGTTGCTGTGGCCACTGACTGTGTACAGGGTTTCTTTGACAACAGTGGATATGAAAGCTTTAATAAGTTCCTACATCAGTAAATGGTTGGGAGTTCCATGCTGCCTCAACAGAGTGGGACTTTATAGTAAAGGAACATCGCAGCTGCCAGTCTCTGCTTTAACCGAGGAGTTTAAGTGCACCAAGGTCAGACTAGAAATGACCTTAGTAGAGTCACGCGACAAATGTCTGAGGGAGGCAGCACCTGTGTTAAAAAACAGAAAGAAAGTGGTCAACAAAGAAATCTGTGGTAAAGGCAAAGGCTGCCTTTCATATTGGTGATATCGTGGGACAGGTATAGCATGGAAGAGGGGGTTTTGAACTGTTGGTTTATTTGTATATTGTGCATGGTAATTAAAGTTTTTACTTTCCTGTGTATATTGTGTGAATGAGGGTCGGTGTTTGGGCAGATATTGTGTTTTGCACAATGGTAGTATGCCATTCGGAACCGTTGCCATTGAACCTACTTTAACGAAGACAGTGGGGCTTGATAGCCTTAGTCAAACAGTTTGGTGCATATGGTTGGGTTCCGGAGAGTTCGTGAGATTGTGGTTAGGTCACATGTGAACTACGAGGAAGGAGCAACCTCAGCAGCAGGAGGGATGTAAAGGTCAGTAAGCTGGGCTGAGTTGAGTGTAGGATGGAAGGGGGTGACTCACTGTCGAGCCCTCTTGAGGTGTCGTGGGCTAGTCGACGAAACACTGAGGATGGAAGGTGCCCACTTGAAGACCCTAGAGATGTCTCCTACTTGGCTCAATCCAGAGGGTTGTTGTGCTGTTCCACTGGAGTGACCACATTGTAGTTGCAGACATTGTGTGTGCTGACGCGCCAAGTACACTGTAGCCATTAACACTGGACAGAAGGAGATTCACATCACCATAAAGAATCGTAAATGGATGGAGAAGCATAGGTTACTGTAAAGCTATGTCTTAGTTTGTGCTTATCTTGGCGTGAAGTTAGCATGAAGTTTTAACATCTACTCTCCTGCAATGGATATCATGAACGCCTCAGATGTAAAGTTATTCGCTGTCAAAGTGATGCCAAAGTGAATGGAAGGCAATGTATTGCTAACAGCAGGTGAAAGCTTGCTTTCCATTGGTGGGCCCAAGGGGGAAACTTCAGTTTCCGGCTGGTGTATTACACCATTGAACACAACCAACTGGTCTTTCTCAATCTGTGTTCTTGTCTGTACTTGTGTCCTTGTGTTCTTGTGAAACATCATCTTTTCTGGCCCAAGTATTGTCCCAATAGACAAGTTTGCATTTTGGCAAGAGTGGTAAAAAATCCCAGATGTGTTCTTGACATGCCCATTTTACTGAGGATGCATCAGTTGGTAACTTGTTCATTCAGTTCAATACAGTCAAAACAGTAATTCGTCAATACAGTAATTTGTTTTTCTACAATTACGTACACTATTTTATCACTAAATTAACTTCTGAGAACATTTGATGTGAGAAATCAACTGTGTAGATTTCAAATATTGGCATTTTTACGAAAATTTATGGTGAATCGAAAATGTGCTCAAACGTTTTCAGAAAATCTCCATAAGCGCCTGCGGGTGTTAAGTTAGCTAGCAAGCCAACCAGCCAGTTTGCTCACAGACTCGTTTTACCCCACAGCCAAGAGACCATTGCAGCCTGGCTGTTATCGTCAATAATTCTTGTTATGTTTGAGTACTGCAGACAGTGTCTGTGCGGGGGTATTATTGCGCAAAACCAGCAAGAACACATCGTCTCAAACTGTCAGCAGCGTTCTGTGTGCTCGTCACGTTGTGAGTACATTCTTCCAAGAAGAACTACCAAGAGCATTCTCCCCAAGAACACAAGTCCGTTCTTTAAATTCTTGGTTTTGAGAAACACCTAACGTGCCGAACGACCACCGAGTGCACCACTAATGAGTGTCCCACCAGAAACAAACCCTACATACTGTAGTTCCAGGAAGAAAAGTAACTATTACTAAACAGGCCCAAATAAACTGTAAAAATCAGAAAACGGCTTAGATCAAATTAAATTTATTAGTGCTATTAGTATATTTTCCATGTTTGATTAAACACTGTGTAATTAATGGCTAAAAAAATCATGTGCCATTCCAATTATTTGTCACAAAACTTGCTGCAGATAGCAGATTATGATATTACAGTTATGGCAGTATTAAATTATATGTTTATTTCAAAATTTAGATGACTTCCTATTTATTCTTACAGAGAGTGATTTAGTTTACCCCAAACGTTAGCATTAACTACCAAACATTTACTAACATGTTTAACCCTGTTGCTGTTGTTCATGCATGAATCACTATGACTCCTGTTGTATTTAAGGGTTTCTGTTCATTGGTTCATGATTAGTTCACAAATTCTCTAATCATGAGTTAATGTGGAAGTAACTATTATTTCAGGTATTAGTATGTTTATTCATATATTATTTTAAATATTATTTTTGTTACCTCAATAATAAATATATGTAAGTATATGCTAAGTATATGTTATAGAATTAATATACAGTATATATATATATATAGTATAGTATATAGTATATATATTTTTTAATATAAATATATGTAATATACTTATTTGATTACTACAATCAGAGTGCTTACATCCTGCTGTTGTAAAAATCAGATGTGTTCAAAGATAATATGGAGATCTGAATAGTTGCCTAAACTGAACTGCCTCAAGCAGAATGCTGATAACAGCATCTGTTGTCTTTGTTTGTTGTTGAGGAGCGTTTGATAGAGGAATCAACCAGTGATTCCTTGTGAGAGAGTCAGGGGACAAAGATTGATGGAAGCAGGGTTATGTGGGTTGGCCGGCACAAACTACTACTAGCTTATCTATGAACCTCAGTAGCCAATTGATTTGCTGTGGAATATAACTCACAATAAGTCAGTGAACAGCTAGTCACAATCTTAAAGGGTAAGTTCTCCCAAAAATGAAAATTCTGTCAGTAATTACTCACCCTCATGTTGTTCCAACCCTGTAAGACTTTCGTTCATATTCGGAACACAAATAAAGATATTTTTTATTAATTCTGAGAGCTGGATCACTCCTCCATAGGCTTAAGGGATTTAAACTGGCTACTTTTTGTGCACAAAAAACAAAAACAAAAAAAACAAACAAAAATAAAGACTTTATTCAACTATTCATTTCCTTCCCTGGGCCTTGAGATTTCACGTAGTGAAACTACGCAAAATTTCTAGTTTGAGTGTTCCAGCTCTCAGATTTAATCAAAAATATCATAATTTGTGTTGGAACAACATGGTGAGTAATTACTGACAGCATTTTCATTTTTGGGTGATGAGACCAGATTCCCTGTTCCTGATAACCTTTTCCCAAACTTAACTTTTGCCAAATATGTGTTTGTAAAAATGAGGGCGAGTAAATAATGACAGATTATCTTTCTTTTTTATATTATTTATATATTTACGAGTTCTGAGTCAACTTATGAGAAAGAATTTGGTTTTGAGCACCCATGAGAAATGCCAAAGATTAAGAATAATGGGGGAGGGACAGATCTTCTTAGAGTTTGAGCATAACTGTAGGGTTGTGGATATAGGACATGATATCCTGTGGGGTGGCTTTTAAGAGAAGGAAGCCTGGAGGATGTTTGCGCTGCAGGCGCCTAATCTAGACCCCTGAGTTGTCCATCGGAAGAGAGGAGTTCCTGAACCACCGGGGCAACCGGCAGGTGCTTTAATAGCCCCAAGAATATTGGCTGACTCTCTCAGAGGCTGGATACTTTTGTTACTTGCTAAGCCTATTGGGGCATTAGCTTCTTGCTACATTGACTGTCATGTAAAAGTCAGCAGGGGCATCGTTATCAGCATGGGTAGCTATATTGTCCCTGTTTTGTGAGAAAGAATTTCCTCTACTCCCCAATACCTGACCAAGGAAATCCAAATCATGTCAACAAAACTTTTTCAACAAAAGTGAAATCATTACGCTACGTGCATATATTGTATAGACTTGCTAACTACTTTGGGAACACCACTGGTAAATCTCTGCCATCCTGCTCTTAGTAAGCTTAAACTACTTACACAGATATTACCATTAGGCACACAAGGAACAAACATTTGTAATTAGAAACCAGCTACAACTACTTAAACAATGTATAGTGTTTCATGTATATATATGCAAAAAAAAAAAAAAAAAAAGATGCAAAATGAAATCACCATGATTTGGTGCAAAATAAACTTTAAACTTCATGCACAATGACAAGTAACTAACCCTAAACCAAAGCCTTACTGTAACACTATAGTAGGCCTATATAGTTAATTAACATTACTCAGTACTTATTTGATTAAGTATAATGTAACTTTGTCACCTTAAAATAAAGTGTAACCAAAATATATTTGAGGCTTTGTGACATTATTAGGCCCTTAATCGAGCAAGTTTAACATCTGTTCACTTATTTCACTTAAAATGAAGTTGAAAGTCTCTGGACTCGTTTGGACAAAAGCTAGGCTGGCAGAGACAGGCACTAATTGTGTGCTAAGCAGAGTGGAATTAGTGGCTCATGCTCAAATCTCCGCACAGAACCGCAGCTTATTTCAGACCGATCCCCCCTTATCCTCGCTTGTTCTTGGGAACTTGTCATTGTCGACAGGAGATGATTTGGGTGATCTTTTGGGCCTTATGTCTTTCTCCTTTGTCTTTGTAACCAAGGGGATTCCAACTTTTGTTCTCTCCTCGTCCCTTTTCACGGATCACCACAGATGCCCTCTTCATTCAATGGATGACCCCTCACCCAAGAGTCTACTGTAAAGGGAAGGGGGGTTAGAAAACAGAAACACTGACAGATAACAAGGCAATTTTTTCAGACCATGAACAATACTGGTGTCCAAGCTTGTACGTGCTGATGTGACCCTGGGCACTGGTTGTGAAATCCTTTGGGTAATTTTGATGTTAATGGGACTGTTGCGGATGATAATGTTTCTGTAAAGCGTCATGTTTCGTTCACACATAAACCTGATTTGTTTTGAAATCGGATCTGGGTTATTTCTCAGACAGTGTAGAGGTTATTTGTGAGGGCACAAATAAAATGGATATTTTGCTTATGATATTTTGCAGTGGTGCTGAGGTGGATCTGACAAAATGTGTATTGGAAACATTACTGCATACTTTCTACGTATATGTTAATGCATATGCTGTGTCCAAAGCTGCTGCATTTAAAATATCTGATTTTAATGGGATTTCAAATTTGGGATTTGTTAAAATTTTAGAAATTTGAGTCAGTTACTGAGACTCAATCCTGCCTAAGATTGGACTAAAATATGTTTAAATCTCATTTACTATTTCCCAAGTGGTAAACACTTTTTTTTTTTTTTTTGTATTAGCCTATATATTTTTGTAAGGATTTCAAAATTGTAGGATTTTTAATTTGGATGTCAAATCGCAAGCATGTTCACATGTTAATGTGCCATTTAGTCATAATAGCACATTTTAGCTTTTACTTTCATTTCAGCTTCATCTCAAGCGTTAGTCAATGTGAGGGCTAAAGTCAGGTACTGAAGTTAGCTTGTGTTGTCTGGCCATCTGTCTCCTCAAATGTTACAGACTCATTGAAGTCTGCAGAAACAAAATTAAAATGGCCAAACAATTACCCCTCAACAGCTTGTTAATGATTTTATTACTTAGGGAATGACACCCTCAGAAATAAAACTACAGGGTCCCCACAAAAACCTTACATGGCTGTAAATATGTATTAACCAGAAAATGGGCCTTGTTTAGGATCATTTAAAGGAGACAAAAGCTGACATTATCACAAAAGACAGAGATGCAATAAGAAAAGAGGAGTTTCTACTTAGCTAATGAGTTGCCCCATAGAGATGTAAAGAGGTGGGTCTTTAGGGAAAGGGAGTGCTACTCTGGTTTGGCCTGATAGACTGTAAAGTGTGTGAAGCTTGAGCTGGACATGGTCTGGCTATTGTCTGAATGCTAATTTAGCCCAGGATAGTCATGTTTCTGTGTGCGTTTATTGTAGTGTGGTAGTTGAAACTTTTCGATCAGGCAATTGAGAAAATAAGCCTTTGTTACGTTTTCCCTCCATTTTGGTTTCAAAGAGGTGCCCCTTTATCCAAGAAACCTTCAGAGGCAAGCAATGGGGAAAGTGGGGAAACTGTGCTCTCAAAGACCCTTCATGCGCTAAAGGACCTCTCAAGCACTTTACTCATTTCTGGATAGCACTTTTACTCACTTTTACAAAGAAGTGACCAACTATATTGTGAAAGTGCACTTCAGTACACATGAATGAGTAAATATACTTATTTTACAAGAAAAAGAAAGGTTTGTATTAAAATATATTTCTTAAACATACATTATTTATGTACACTTAAAAGTCTCTTTAACTAACAAACATATGTTGTATTGCTATCTTTAAATTATTTGTAATTACATAAATTGATACCTGCAATATTTGAAGAGAATTATGAATTAGTTGAATTGATGCATACATTTTTAAATCTTGTTTATTTTCTTGCAGCCCATATTTCTTATTAACGTTACAAAAAAAAGATATTAACAATAATTATCCTAATAGACTGTCCAAAAATACACTAGAAAAAAAACTTTTCTTGTCGGTCCTTATAGGGTGTGTGGATAAGGATGTAACACCTTCCACTAGGAATGATATCCAAAAAAAAAAAAAAAATCTTATTCAAGTGCAAAAAAGTGACCGGAAATAACACAAACCTCACTTCAAACAATAGAGCTGTTTTAAAAGACAATGTTATCATTTGAAAAAAAACCTCGAAGTATGAATGAAACTACGAGACCTATGACATAAAATGTGTGTCTTGCCACTGCTGACATAGGCTACATTGTTAGCCCTGTGTTCAAACCTTTCCACTTAGCTATCAGTTATACTAAAAGCAACACAGTGAGTTTGCATATCATAACAATGTATCCCTTATTACAATGACATTTCAATTATGGTGATAGAATCTCAAACAGGCTGTTCAGATCCCTCATTGATCATTGAACATGGCAGGTGTTTCCTAACTTAGCACGAAATGCTACTGATATTAGCATTTTAATACTGTGAAACTACATGAGGATCAGAGTGGGGGTCAAAGAGCAGTTGCTTTACAAAACAACCCACCCATCTCTATTCTGTGGTGGCTGTGTGTTTGTCTCTGTATTCCAGATTATTTCAATGATTTCAGCTTTAGGCTGATGGACACACACACACATAGACCTGATGTATTCCAAATGGCCAATGTTTCACTGTGCTCAGCTCAGGTTTTTTTGTTTGCTGTACAGCTAATTACAACCTTTTATCACATTGTGTTAGCTGGAGATAAAGGCTGGCTTCAGCCCTCTTGAGAGAGACCAATCCCTCAAATCTTGCAGCCCAATAGGCAGTGCACACGAGACAGATGTGGGACGGGGTCCAAGCTGCTCTGTCTGTTTGCTGTCCCGATCCCATCGGTCAACAAACCTCTCTATTTCTCTCTATCGAGCCAACAATGATACTGGAACATGTCTTTGTTGCTGATGAAGATTGTGTAGCTTGTCTCACAAGATTTGACTTTAGGTTTGTGTTTGCTCATCAGTTGTATGTGTACTCTGCTTTGGTCTTTTACATGGGCTCCACTTCAAGACTGTTGGAGTGTTTGGACTGGCTGATTGGGATCAACAAAAAGCAGGGATATTACTTTATTTTTTTTTTTTTTTGAAAAAATAAAAAAAAAGTTGAAAAGTGCCAATACAGTTTATTTCATTCTTCTTTTGTTCTCAGAAGCCAATTTTCTATTATTTTAATGTGAAATACTGTTCAAAAGTTTGGGATATTTAATTTTTTTGTTGTTGACTCACGAGCTTCTTTTATTTGATTAAAAATGCAGTAAAAATTAATCTTGGACATTTTATTATAATTAAAAAACGTTTCTATTTTTGTATATTTTTAATATATTATGTATTTAATTTATTACATACAGTAACATGATCCTCAGAAATCATTTTAATATGCTGATTTGGTGCTCAAGAGACATTTCTTATTATTATCAATGTTGAAAACAGTTGTGCTGTTTAAAGGTGCAGTGTGAATTTTTTAGCGACATCTAGCGGTTCGGTTGCGAGTTGCACGAAGGGCTCAGCCCACTGCTCTCCCCTCCCTTTCGAAGAAGCTACGGTGGCTAAAAAATGACAAACATAACGTCGTCTGAGACCAACGCGTTCTCATCCCAAAGCGCCATATAGGACGCTTTTGCAAAAGCGTAAATATCCAACGCACATGGCACCCTTTAACGTGAAATGAGACGCAGATATATTTGGGCAGAAGGCGCCCCCTAGTGGTCTAACCCTTACCCTACACCATACCTAAACTTAACCATTAACCGAAGCGTCTCATTAGACGTTAAAGGGTGCCATGTGCGTTGGATATTTACGCTTTTGCAAAAGCGTCTTATATGGCGCTTTGGGATGAGAACGGGCTCCTGAGACAGCAGAGAATAGCCAGAGTAAACCAAGAGTGTGTAACATTGTCACTGTTTCTGTAACACAGTCCATTTAAACCACATCATGGATGAAGTGGTATAATATAATAATAATATATAATATAATAATATTAATCAGCTGATTGTCTCACAAATGTAACCAGCACATTTCTCCTCACATAGCAAACCCAATATTTTTTCTAACAGGGTGGTAAAAGTTTAGCTGGCTAATATGAGCGGTTACTGTGGCTGAGCTGGTTAAAGCGTAAAACCTTGTTTAAACTCGAAGCATCTGCATGAGCCCAAAGGTGTGCACGGCAAAAATGACATGAATGTACACCATTTACTACACACAATAGGCTTTTTTTCTCTGATTTTGAAAACTCTTTGCGATCGACTTGCTTCCAAAATTCTTCCAAGATCGACTTGTCGACCGCGATCGACGGGTTGGTGACTCCTGAAACGCTACTGTTTTACAGTCAACGACGAGTACTATTCAGCTGTCTCATGAACATAACCAGCACATTTATCCCCAGATAGCAAAGCTATAATACAGTGAGGGAGAAGAACAAGGTTACATGAAGCAATCCAACTACATATTTTATACCACTGACAAGGGAAAAGTCACTATACTCACAGTGTTTATGGCAGTCAAGGTAGTGACGAAACACGCTCTGTAGCAGTGTTGTTTTTTTTAAATCGCTGTCGGCTACGGTAGAAACACGACATCATATTACTTCATAGAAGGGGGTGCCCGTGGTTATGTAGATATAAATGTCTCATTCTAAGGTAATAAAAAACATTACGGCTTATTAAGTAAATTCTTTATACACCACTGAAAACATAGTTATGAATGTCATATTGCATTTCTGTTAATAGATACTCAATTTTTACACATTGCACCATTATACAGTATATATACTTTTTTGTGGAAATGAATACTTTCTTTCAGGATTCTTTAGTTCAGTTTTTTTTTTCTTTTGAGCAATTAAATATGTCCTTGCTGAATAAAAGTGTGACGATCACCAGTTGGAGTGCCCCAGAGAATCACCAGAGGGCACTCCACATCTGAACTGATCACTCCCACCAGAACTCCGTTTCCCATAATGCCTCTTCCCTGTGACTGATTACACACACACCTGCACCTCATTTCAGACTGCCTATATAAGCTACACTCATACAAGGACTCTTTGCGAAGTATTGCATTGCCACGGCTTGTAATTTCTGAGCGTATATCCTGTTTCTGGTTTTGATCCTGGTTTGTTCCCTGACTTCTGCCTGTTTGCTGCCTGCCCTGATCTTCTGCCTGTTACCTGCCTGCCCTGATCTTCTGCCTGTTACCTGACGACTCTCTGCGCTCACTCTCTGATATCCCTGTTTTGCTGTTTCCTGACCCCTGCCTGTTTGATGATTCTAATTAAAGCTACACATGGATCTCATCTCGTCTCCAGCTTCGTAACAGAATACTTCGCCGCACCAAGATCCAGCAGTGTTACCAAAATGAATCCAGCAGCCCAAATTATGCGTCTCCGCCAAGGAAATCAAACGATTGAGCGTTATGTGATGGACTTTTTGGACCTTGCTCATCTGACTTGCATGGACGAGGTTTGCTTAATGATATTTTTTCGTGGAGGATTATCTGAGCCGCTAAGCTTCCTTATGCCATTGCATGACCCTAGCTGGACTCTAAAACAGTATATTGACTTGGCCCTGCAACTGAGCAGTTCAACTCTTTCTGTGAGTTTGACGTCTGCCAATTCTGAGTCTCTTCACGCCTCGCCCACCCAGCCTGAAAATCTTCACGCCACGTCAACCATTAGGCCTGTCACCAGATCGGTCTATGGCCGTCTAGGACTGGTTGCCAGTGTGGCAGATCCCCCGCTGAAGTCAGTGCGGAGGATCAAGAGGACTGTCGTTCCCGGGTCCCGCCAGCCAGAGCCTGTTCAGCCTTGTCACGTCTCAGCAGAGCTGCCAGAGACACTTCACGTCACTTCTGCTGAGCCAGAGAAGCGTCACGTCACTTCTGCCGAGCCAGAGACGCTTCACTTCACTTCTGCCAAGCCAGAGACGCTTCACTTCACTTCTGCCGAGCCAGAGACGCTTCACTTCAGAGACGCTTCACGTCACTTCTGCCGAGCCAGAGACGCTTCACGTCACTTCTGCCGAGCCAGAGACGCTTCACGTCACTTCTGCCGAGCCAGAGACGCTTCACGTCACTTCTGCCGAGCCAGAGACGCTTCACGTCACTTCTGCCGAGCCAGAGACGCTTCACGTCACTTCTGCCGAGCCAGAGACGCTTCACGTCACTTCTGCCGAGCCAGAGACTATTCACGTCCTGTCTGCCGAGCCAGAGACGCTTCACGTCACATCTGCCGAGACAGAGACTGTTCACGTCACTTCTGCCGAGCCAGAGACGCTTCACGTCACTTCTGCCGAGCCAGAGACGCTTCACGTCACTTCTGCCGAGCCAGTGTCTAAAGACAAGATGGCCGCCTCCAAGCCAGTATCTAAAGACAAGATGGCCGCCTCCAAGCCAGTGTCTAAAGACAAGATGGCCGCCTCCAAGCCAGTGTCTAAAGACAAGATGGCCGATTCAGAGACTGTTGAAATCACTTTTGCTGATCCAGATTCTGTTCACGTCACCACCTTCGAGCCAGTATCTACGGACAAGATGGCCGCCTCCAAGCCAGTGTCTACGGACAAGATGGCCGCCTCCAAGCCAGTGTCTACGGACAAGATGGCCGCCTCCAAGCCAGTGTCTACGGACAAGATGGCCGCCTCCAAGCCAGTGTCTACGGACAAGATGGCCGCCTCCAAGCCAGTGTCTACGGACAAGATGGCCGCCTCCAAGCCAGTGTCTACGGACAAGATGGCCGCCTCCAAGCCAGTGTCTACGGACAAGATGGCCGCCTCCAAGCCAGTGTCTACGGACAAGATGGCCGCCTCCAAGCCAGTGTCTACGGACAAGATGGCCGCCTCCAAGCCAGTGTCTCCGGACAAGATGGCCGCCTCCAAGCCAGTGTCTCCGGACAAGATGGCCGCCTCCAAGCCAGTGTCTCCGGACAAGATGGCCGCCTCCAAGCCAGTGTCTCCGGACAAGATGGCCGCCTCCAAGCCAGTGTCTCCGGACAAGATGGCCGCCTCCAAGCCAGTGTCTCCGGACAAGATGGCCGCCTCCAAGCCAGTGTCTCCGGACAAGATGGCCGCCTCCAAGCCAGTGTCTCCGGACAAGATGGCCGACCCAGTGTCTCCGGACAAGATGGCCGACCCAGTGTCTGTTCCTGAGTTTGTTTCTGTGTTTGTGACCATTTCTGTTCTAGTGTCTGTTCCTGAGCCGGTGTCTGTTCCTGAGCTGGTGTCTGGTCCCGAGCCGGTGTCTGGTCCTGAGAGGGCATCACCGCCGTGGCCACCCGAGGGGTCTTCACCGCCGTGGCCGCCCGAGGAGCCTGCTCCGCCCTGGCCGCCTGCACAGCCTGCTCCGCCCTGGCCGCCTGCACAGCCTGCTCCGCCCTGGCCACCTGCACTGCCTGCTCCGCCCTGGCCACCTGCACTGCCTGCTCCGCCCTGGCCGCCTGCACAGCCTGCTCCGCCCTGGTCGCCTGCTCCTCTTCTGCTCCACGGACCTGGTTCTCCATCCCACCCCCAGATCCGCCTCCGCTCCACCACCCACCTGGACAGTTTTGTTTGTTTGTTTGTTTTGAGCGTCTGGAAGCCGCTTTTTGGGGTGGGGCTATGTGACGATCACCAGTTGGAGTGCCCCAAAGAATCACCAGAGGGCACTCCACATCTGAACTGATCACTCCCACCAGAACTCCGTTTCCCATAATGCCTCTTCCCTGTGACTGATTACACACACACCTGCACCTCATTTCAGACTGCCTATATAAGCTACACTCATACAAGGACTCTTTGCGAAGTATTGCATTGCCACGGCTTGTAATTTCTGAGCGTATATCCTGTTTCTGGTTTTGATCCTGGTTTGTTCCCTGACTTCTGCCTGTTTGCTGCCTGCCCTGATCTTCTGCCTGTTACCTGACGACTCTCTGCGCTCACTCTCTGATATCCCTGTTTTGCTGTTTCCTGACCCCTGCCTGTTTGATGATTCTAAATAAAGCTGCACATGGATCTCATCTCGTCTCCAGCTTCGTAACAAAAAGTATAAAACATATGCAACATCATTTACAAAATATACAAATACATCATATTATTCCAAATCAAGAAATCACTGTAATTCAAAGCTAGATACTGATTTGTATTTTATTTTTAGTGTTGTTTAAGGCTAATAAGACTCTGATTTACTTTCTGATGTCAGGCAAGTTTGAAACCAGCCATATAACATCTTGGATAGATTTACTGAGAGAAAAAAAACATTGCTGATTTGCAGACTTTAATCACAACTTGGGTCTCAGGATTTTACCATGTATGGCCAGAAATCAAAACTGGAAGAAAAACTGTGCGACCGATTGACCGTCCAACCAACCAACCACCTTCTTTTTGGGAAATGAGAAAGCCAAAGGTCTTAAAAAAAAAAAAAAAAAAAAAAAACTTGAGTAACACTTACCAGGGGAGATGGGTGTGAGTGTTTGCAAAAGGAAGCTGTTTCATCACAGGCTCTTGGCCTCAAGGTGTGAAACATTAACACCCTCTAAAGTGGATGTTGTCAGTTAGACTGTAGATTTACTGCACACTTGCGTATGGCCTGGGGCTCATTATTTCTGGTTAACTCTGCCTTTACAATTTCGGGTGACAGTTTTTATGCTTATTCTTGGTCACACAAGAGGAGCCTGCCATTCTAAAATGAGGCAGGACATGGTTACTTCTTAGCATGCTGCCTGAGATCCCAGCTGACAGGCAAGAACAGCACCGGTCTGCAGTTTGCGGTCAGGGTGTGTCCACCTCAGCCCTGTTCCTCTCCCTACCATGCATTCTGATGGAGCCCCAGGAGGTGAGTGACAGACCAGTCCTGCCATTGTCATGCAGCTTTGTCACTGGCTGAGTTGGTGGGAGGTCTCCATAGTCTGCCTTAAGCAACAGCAATCGGTATCCAACTGCTAATTTTGAAATATTTGCATCTCTTCTGCTTCCTCACAGAGAATTTCAAAATGTAAAAGCTGACAAGGTATGGGGTAACATAACGAACACAAACTAGATTTTATATTTTAATTAAAGTTTTAGTAATTTAATTATGTGTTGCTTCTTTTTTCAGTTATATTAGTTTAAAAGATATGTTTATATACTGTATTTTTTAAGGTTTAGTTTTTAGTTTTACTAAAGTTTAGTTTATCTAAACTAAACAAAAATGAGAAAAGTTGCCTTGGCAGCTAAAATGAGTTTTTTTAAAATCTTTTTTTATTTTATTTCATTGAATGTTTATTATATTTTAAGGGATACACATTTTTTTATGGTTTTAGTTTTAGTTAAGAATAACAACCCTGCTTTACATTAAGGTTCTTTAGGTCAACATTAGTTAATACACGTCACCATTTAACATCAAATAATGACAAATACACTTTTTACAGCATCTTGATTAATGTTAACACAAAAATTAAAATTCTGTCATCATTTACTCAACCTAATGTCATTCAAAACCTGCATGACTTTCTTTCTTCTGTGCAGTGGTGGAATCTAACGAAGTACAAATACTTTGTTACTTTACTTAAGTAAATTTTTCACGTATCTTTACTTTACTTAAGTAGAATAAATAGCGCATACTTTTTACTTTTACTTCGTTACATTTTGCAGCAATTATTATACTTTCTACTCCACTACATTTCTACAACTTCGGTTACATTTTCATTACATTTTCTGATCAGTTTTTCCCCTGCCAAAACGTAATCTGACCGTCCGTCCGTTGCACGTTTGTCTCACCAGTGACGTTTGGTCGCCATAGAGCCTCCATTTTTGCACTCAGGTCTAAGTCCCATGGCTCTCTACCAGAATCCAGAGTTTTGAGAAGATTGGAGAAACTTAATTTTTCGCCCAAAAACGAAAAAAAAAAACGAAAGGGGTAACACTGTCGGTTTTTTTTTGGGTCGAAATTTTGAATTTTGATATCTCAGCTCTGGAAGGGTCTAGAGCCTCCATTTTTACACTCAGGTGAAAGTCTCATTGCCCTCTATCAGAATCCAGAGTTTTGAGAAGATTGGAGTAACTTAATTTTTCGCCCGAAAATGAAAAAAAACGAAAGGGGTAACACTGTCGTTTTTTTTTTTCAGGTCGAAAATTTTGAGTTTCGATATCTCAGCTCTGGAAGGGTCTAGAGCCTCCATTTTTGCACTCAGGTCAAAGTCTCGTGGCCCTCTATCATAATCCAGAGTTTTGAGAAGAGTGGAGAAACTTAATTTTTCGCCCGAAAACGAAAAAAAACGAAAGGGGTAACACTGTCGTTTTTTCTTCGGGTCGAAATTTTGAATTTTGATATCTCAGCTCTGGAAGGGTCTAGAGCCTCCATTTTTGCACTCAGGTGAAAGTCTCATTGCCCTCTATCAGAATCCAGAGTTTTGAGAAGATTGGAGTAACTTAATTTTTCGCCCGAAAATGAAAAAAAACGAAAGGGGTAACACTGTCGTTTTTTTTTCGGGTCGAAATTTTGAATTTTGATATCTCAGCTCTGGAAGGGTCTAGAGCCTCCATTTTTGCACTCAGGTCAAAGTCTCACAGCCCTCTATCATAATCCAGAGTTTTGAGAAGATTGGAGAAACTTAATTTTTCGCCCGAAAATGAAAAAAAAAAAAGGGGTAACACTGTCGTTTTTTTTTTTCGAGTCCAAATTTTGAATTTCGATATCTCAGCTCTGGAAGGGTCTAGAGCCTCCATTTTTGCACTCAGGTCAAAGTCTCACAGCCCTCTATCATAATCCAGAGTTTTGAGAAGATTGGAGAAACTTAATTTTTCGCCCGAAAATGAAAAAAAACGAAAGGGGTAACACTGTCGTTTTTTTTTCGGGTCGAAATTTTGAATTTTGATATCTCAGCTCTGGAAGGGTCTAGAGCCTCCATTTTTGCACTCAGGTCAAAGTCTCGTGGCCCTCTATCAGAATCCAGAGTTTTGAGAAGATTGGAGAAACTTAATTTTTCGCCCGAAAACGAAAAAAAACGAAAGGGGTAACACTGTCGTTTTTTTTTTTCGGGTCGAAATTTTGAATTTCGATATCTCAGCTCTGGAAGGGTCTAGAGCCTCCATTTTTGCACTCAGGTCAAAGTCTCACAGCCCTCTATCATAATCCAGAGTTTTGAGAAGATTGGAGAAACTTAATTTTTCGCCCGAAAATGAAAAAAAACGAAAGGGGTAACACTGTCGTTTTTTTTTTTCGGGTCGAAATTTTGAATTTCGATATCTCAGCTCTGGAAGGGTCTAGAGCCTCCATTTTTGCACTCAGGTCAAAGTCTCACAGCCCTCTATCATAATCCAGAGTTTTGAGAAGATTGGAGAAACTTAATTTTTCGCCCAAAACGAAAAAAAACGAAAGGGGTAACACTGTCGTTTTTTTTTTCGGGTCGAAATTTTGAATTTCGATATCTCAGCTCTGGAAGGGTCTAGAGCCTCCATTTTTGCACTCAGGTCAAAGTCTCATTGCCCTCTATCAGAATCCAGAGTTTTGAGAAGATTGGAGAAACTTAATTTTTCGCCCGAAAATGAAAAAAAACGAAAGGGGTAACACTGTCGTTTTTTTTTCGGGTCGAAATTTTGAATTTTGATATCTCAGCTCTGGAAGGGTCTAGAGCCTCCATTTTTGCACTCAGGTCAAAGTCTCACAGCCCTCTATCATAATCCAGAGTTTTGAGAAGATTGGAGAAACTTAATTTTTCGCCCAAAAACGAAAAAAAACGAAAGGGGTAACACTGTCGTTTTTTTTTTCGGGTCGAAAATTTTGAATTTCGATATCTCAGCTCTGGAAGGGTCTAGAGCCTCCATTTTTGCACTCAGGTCAAAGTCTCACACCCTCTATCAGAATCCAGAGTTTTGAGAAGATTGGAGAAACTTAATTTTTCGCCCGAAAATGAAAAAAACGAAAGGGGTAACACTGTCGTTTTTTTTTTCAGGTCGAAATTTTGAATTTCGATATCTCAGCTCTGGAAGGGTCTAGAGCCTCCATTTTTGCACTCAGGTCAAAGTCTCGTAGCCCTCAATCATAATCCAGAGTTTTGAGAAGATTGGAGAAACTTAATTTTTCGCCCGAAAATGAAAAAAAACGAAAGGGGTAACACTGTCGTTTTTTTTTTCGGGTCGAAATTTTGAATTTCGATATCTCAACTCTGGAAGGGTCTAGAGCCTCAATTTTTGCACTCAGGTCAAAGTCTCACAGCCCTCTATCATAATCCAGAGTTTTGAGAAGATTGGAGAAACTTAATTTTTCGCCCAAAATGAAAAAAAAAACGAAAGGGGTAACACTGTCGTTTTTTTTTTCGGGTCGAAATTTTGAATTTTGATATCTCAGCTCTGGAAGGGTCTAGAGCCTCCATTTTTGCACTCAGGTCAAAGTCTCACAGCCCTCTATCATAATCCAGAGTTTTGAGAAGATTGGAGAAACTTAATTTTTCGCCCGAAAATGAAAAAAAAACGAAAGGGGTAACACTGTCGTTTTTTTTTTCGGGTCGAAATTTTGAATTTCGATATCTCAGCTCTGGAAGGGTCTAGAGCCTCCATTTTTGCACTCAGGTCAAAGTCTCAGTGCCCTCTATCAGAATCCAGAGTTTTGAGAAGATTGGAGAAACTTAATTTTTCGCCCGAAAACGAAAAAAAAACGAAAGGGGTAACACTGTCGTTTTTTTTTCGGGTCGAAATTTTGAATTTCGATATCTCAGCTCTGGAAGGGTCTAGAGCCTCCATTTTTGCACTCAGGTCAAAGTCTCACAGCCCTCTATCATAATCCAGAGTTTTGAGAAGATTGGAGAAACTTAATTTTTCGCCCAAAATGAAAAAAAACGAAAGGGGTAACACTGTCGTTTTTTTTTTCGGGTCGAAATTTTGAATTTGATATCTCAGCTCTGGAAGGGTCTAGAGCCTCCATTTTTGCACTCAGGTCAAAGTCTCACAGCCCTCTATCATAATCCAGAGTTTTGAGAAGATTGGAGAAACTTAATTTTTCGCCCAAAATGAAAAAAAAAAAAACGAAGGGGTAACACTGTCGTTTTTTTTTCGGGTCGAAATTTTGAATTTTGATATCTCAGCTCTGGAAGGGTCTAGAGCCTCCATTTTTGCACTCAGGTCAAAGTCTCACAGCCCTCTATCATAATCCAGAGTTTTGAGAAGATTGGAGAAACTTAATTTTTCGCCCGAAAATGAAAAAAAACGAAAGGGGTAACACTGTCGTTTTTTTTTCGGGTCGAAATTTTGAATTTCGATATCTCAGCTCTGGAAGGGTCTAGAGCCTCCATTTTTGCACTCAGGTCAAAGTCTCACAGCCCTCTATCATAATCCAGAGTTTTGAGAAGATTGGAGAAACTTAATTTTCGCGCCGAAAACGAAAAAAAACGAAAGGGGTAACACTGTCGTTTTTTTTTTCGGGTCGAAAATTTTGAATTTTGATATCTCAGCTCTGGAAGGGTCTAGAGCCTCCATTTTTGCACTCAGGTCAAAGTCTCATGGCCCTCTATCATAATCCAGAGTTTTGAGAAGATTGGAGAAACTTAATTTTTCGCCCGAAAATGAAAAAAAAAACGAAAGGGGTAACACTGTCGTTTTTTTTTTCGGGTCGAAATTTTGAATTTTGATATCTCAGCTCTGGAAGGGTCTAGAGCCTCCATTTTTGCACTCAGGTCAAAGTCTCACAGCCCTCTATCATAATCCAGAGTTTTGAGAAGATTGGAGAAACTTAATTTTTCGCCCGAAACGAAAAAAAACGAAAGGGGTAACACTGTCGTTTTTTTTTTCGGGTCGAAATTTTGAATTTCGATATCTCAGCTCTGGAAGGGTCTAGAGCCTCCATTTTTGCACTCAGGTCAAAGTCTCGTGGCCCTCTATCATAATCCAGAGTTTTGAGAAGATTGGAGAAACTTAATTTTTCCCGAAAAATGAAAAAAAAAACGAAAGGGGTAACACTGTCGTTTTTTTTTTTCGGCGAAATTTTGAATTTTGATATCTCAGCTCTGGAAGGGTCTAGAGCCTCCATTTTTGCACTCAGGTCAAAGTCTCACAGCCCTCTATCATAATCCAGAGTTTTGAGAAGATTGGAGAAACTTAATTTTTCGCCCGAAAACGAAAAAAACGAAAGGGGTAACACTGTCGTTTTTTTTTTTCGGGTCGAAATTTTGAATTTCGATATCTCAGCTCTGGAAGGGTCTAGAGCCTCCATTTTTGCACTCAGGTCAAAGTCTCATGGCCCTCTATCATAATCCAGAGTTTTGAGAAGATTGGAGAAACTTAATTTTTCGCCCGAAAATGAAAAAAAACGAAAGGGGTAACACTGTCGTTTTTTTTTTCGGGTCGAAATTTTTGAATTTTGATATCTCAGCTCTGGAAGGGTCTAGAGCCTCCATTTTTTGCACTCAGGTCAAAGTCTCACAGCCCTCTATCATAATCCAGAGTTTTGAGAAGATTGGAGAAACTTAATTTTTCGCCCGAAAATGAAAAAAAACGAAAGGGGTAACACTGTCGTTTTTTTTTCGGGTCGAAATTTTTGAATTTTGATATCTCAGCTCTGGAAGGGTCTAGAGCCTCCATTTTTGCACTCAGGTCAAAGTCTCACAGCCCTCTATCATAATCCAGAGTTTTGAGAAGATTGGAGAAACTTAATTTTTCGCCCGAAAATGAAAAAAACGAAAGGGGTAACACTGTCGTTTTTTTTTCGGGTCGAAATTTTGAATTTCGATATCTCAGCTCTGGAAGGGTCTAGAGCCTCCATTTTTGCACTCAGGTCAAAGTCTCGTGGCCCTCTATCATAATCCAGAGTTTTGAGAAGATTGGAGAAACTTAATTTTTCGCCCGAAAACGAAAAAAAACGAAAGGGGTAACACTGTCGTTTTTTTTTCGGGTCGAAATTTTGAATTTCGATATCTCAGCTCTGGAAGGGTCTAGAGCCTCCATTTTTGCACTCAGGTCAAAGTCTCACAGCCCTCTATCATAATCCAGAGTTTTGAGAAGATTGGAGAAACTTAATTTTTCGCCCGAACAAGAAAACGAAAAAACGAAAGGGTAACACTGTCGTTTTTTTTTTCGGGTCGAAATTTTGAATTTCGATATCTCAGCTCTGGAAGGGTCTAGAGCCTCCATTTTTGCACTCAGGTCAAAGTCTCGTGGCCCTCTATCATAATCCAGAGTTTTGAGAAGATTGGAGAAACTTAATTTTTCGCCCGAAAACGAAAAAAAAACGAAAGGGGTAACACTGTCGTTTTTTTTTTCGGGTCGAAATTTTTCAATTTTTATATCTCAGCTCTGGAAGTGTCTAGATCCTCCATTTTTGCACTCAGGTCAAAGTCTCACAGCCCTCTATCATAATCCAGAGTTTTGAGAAGATTGGAGAAACTTAATTTTTCGCCGAAACGAAAAAACGAAAGGGGTAACACTGTCGTTTTTTTTTTCGGGTCGAAATTTTGAATTTCGATATCTCAGCTCTGGAAGGGTCTAGAGCCTCCATTTTTGCACTCAGGTCAAAGTCTCACAGCCCTCTATCAGAATCCAGAGTTTTGAGAAGATTGGAGAAACTTAATTTTCACCCGAAAACGAAAAAAACGAAAGGGGTAACACTGTCGTTTTTTTTTCGGGTCGAAATTTTGAATTTTGATATCTCAGCTCTGGAAGGGTCTAGAGCCTCCATTTTTGCACTCAGGTCAAAGTCTCACAGCCCTCTATCATAATCCAGAGTTTTGAGAAGATTGGAGAAACTTAATTTTTCGCCCAAAAAAAAAAAAACGAAAGGGGTAACACTGTCGTTTTTTTTTTTCGGTCGAAATTTTGAGTTTCGATATCTCAGCTCTGGAAGGGTCTAGAGCCTCCATTTTTGCACTCAGGTCAAAGTCTCGTGGCCCTCTATCATAATCCAGAGTTTTGAGAAGATTGGAGAAACTTAATTTTTCGCCCGAAAACGAAAAAAACGAAAGGGGTAACACTGTCGTTTTTTTTTTCGGGTCGAAATTTTGAATTTCGATATCTCAGCTCTGGAAGGGTCTAGAGCCTCCATTTTTGCACTCAGGTCAAAGTCTCACAGCCCTCTATCATAATCCAGAGTTTTGAGAAGATTGGAGAAACTTAATTTTTCGCCGAAAAATGAAAAAAAACGAAAGGGGTAACACTGTCGTTTTTTTTTTCGGGTCGAAATTTTGAATTTCGATATCTCAGCTCTGGAAGGGTCTAGAGCCTCCATTTTTGCACTCAGGTCAAAGTCTCACAGCCCTCTATCATAATCCAGAGTTTTGAGAAGATTGGAGAAACTTAATTTTTCGCCCGAAAATGAAAAAAAAACGAAAGGGGTAACACTGTCGTTTTTTTTTTCGGGTCGAAAATTTTGAATTTGATATCTCAGCTCTGGAAGGGTCTAGA